>CM062819.1:722187645-722787645 GCA_031772625.1 Pinus tabuliformis
AGCTTCACCTGTATAGGTAATCGACTCATTCAAACAGCTCGAACCAAATAGACAGGGTGAGCAATCATAGGAGCAGGACTTTGCTCAAGAGATTGATCAAGCACTTAAGCATATGGATACGGATATGGAGCAAGAGGACTGAGAGAAATACATCGACCTCATGCATTACCACCAGGAGGTCGACTTACCAACTTCACCAGATCCGAAAGCGGAGCAAGTCCCAAGCAACCAACGAGACACTAAGATCCTTGGAGACAATCCTGAGGGAGAGATGCATAACATCTCATTCGCTAAGAGAAGAAAGGGTGTGACTGAGTTACTTTGTTTAAATGGAGGACAGAGGCGTTGTGGTGTTGGATGGATCACATATCAGAAATGAGCTACCAAATCTCGAGCGAAGGCTTGAAGTGCACCATCCAGATGAAAAAATCACGACTCTAGAATTCTTAGCCCTAGCAGATGCCGAAGCTTCCTCAATTTTTTTCGACCTTGACTTGCCAGAGAATCTCAGGGCCCTCGTGTTGTAGAGACCATAGTTGATGGACATTGGCTCACTGTAATTTGACAAAAAAATTGTCCTTCACAAGCTCCATGATTATCTTCTCACTCTTGCAGATGAGCTCGAAGTTATGGTTTACCAGTCCTCAGAAACCCAATAGGCCACTGACAATCTGGAACACCTAGTCACCACAACACTATGCATCCCAGGATTTGGTGCAGACTCGGTCACACTGAGCTTGGTGGATTGCAAGGGATCACACATCCGGGCCTCCCTCTGGAAACTGCCAAAGGACAACCCTAAGCCCGCAAGAAAGACTAAGAATGGTAGAAGGCTTGAGGAGTTAATCGATCCTCTATATCAGGACTGGACTACACCACAGAATTTGTTGGGTTTGATATCTACGGTTATGTATTTTCCAATACCGTTGACTGAGGATGATTTCCATTCTACTGACTTGGGCATCAAAGGCATATGGGCAGTTGTGTACAACCTTGCAAGAAAGTAGGCAACCGCTTGCCGGAACCAGAAAATAGGGTATGTAAACACAATGGTAGAATGACCTCTACAATGGTCACAAAGGACTTCCCCCCATCGGATTATCGATGCACCCTACAGATCAGGCCAATGGAAAAATGATGTCGGAAGCCCGAAGGCATATCAATTCATACGATGGCCAGATCTAGCCATCTACAGACCAATCTCCCCTATCTAGCACCTACTAGCAGACCTCGCAATAAGAGGGAAAGATGAACCCTCTCCGATGATCATGACAGTGTAGGGGAAGGTATGGGGCACCTGTCTTGGTGCATATTATATATACCTACCACCACATCAAGAATAGGATCTGGCAAAGAGAGAACTAGACAAAGCATAGATATGCTTAGATCTGTCAGATCTGGGCACAGGGGCAACAGATGGAGCCCCTCCTTAGACAGACCCACACTCAAATGTGGAGGATCTGATTCAAATCTTCATTAAAATAGTGGAAGGCAAGACTATTTGTTGGAGGATCTGGAAAGGGAGGAAGATTCATGAGCTAAGAAACAAAATACAGAACCACCTCAGTATATGAGAATGCCAACAAAATCTAATCTGCTCAGGCCACAACTTAGAGGACAACCTCACACTCTAGGATTATGGAATCACCATAGACTCGACCATCATAATTAACCTGCGTCTGAGGGGTGGATGTGCTGGAACTAGCTCAAAAAACACTATATCATTCAACGAATTAGTCAAAGGTAAGGAAAAAGCACAAGATCATTCAATGAAGAAGTCAAAGGTAAGGAAAAAGCACAAACCAAATCTGTAACACTCCTCGAGCTTCTAGGGCCCTACATTGTAGAAAAAAATCTGAAAATCCTGCTATTACCATTGTAATACCTGAGGTAAAAGACTTGTACAAATATCTTTATTCCAAATCAGTTATTTGCATATTTAATGGGTTTTTACCTAAATATGATGTCTTGCACCAATGGGTTTATGACTCCTGGTCACCAAACTGTGAAATATACTTATGCCCCAAAGGATTTTTCATATTCATATTCAGAACAATACAAGAAAGGGAACATATCATCAATAATAGACCATGGTTTTGGGGCAATACAAGACTATTTATGACCACTTGGTTTATAAAATTCAATGCCAACACAATAGTGGTATAAAAGATGCCAGTATGGATTAGGTCGCACAACCTCCTATTACACTTCTGGCATCACAATGTATTAATCTCCATAGGGAATGTATTGGGAAAATTCATAAATATCGATAATATACAGTGGAAAAAACCACTAGATTATGAAAATACAACCTTCTGAGGCCATGGATGTCTACAAATAGGACACTATCACAGTGCCTATCCTAAATCAAAACAAACTCCCAAATGGAACAAGAAGCAATAAAAACAGCAGAACGAATGGCAATATACAACCCCCTTGGAGGAAGAAGCATAAAAAATAGAAACAACAACATACAAGAGGGGGAGGAAGTCCCCAAAAACGCTATGCAGCACCAAGCATCTCAACTAACAGGAATGGAAATAACAGGCATTAAATGAACTCATGGATCAAAAGGATCTGATTATGAAAAAGACACTCCCACTCATGCAAGTGAAAATCAACTTTCCATTGTAACGGCCACTCCAAACACTGGAGGTTATCGAAAGGTGAAAAAAAAGAAAGGGAGATAAGAACAACAGTTTTTTTTTGTCTGTCTTGTTTCCTATGAAAATACGAACAAGCCATATGCATATGCTTTTGAGCATCTACAAAATGTAATTTTGTCTTTTGAATAAAATTACGATTTTTCCAAATGGAAAAAAACACATCTCATTCGACGAGTTGTAGCATAGGGTTGTGCAATCTCGTAGAGTGTGTACTCCAGATGATCAGACATCTCCTCCACAGTTTGAGCAATGAGTGATCGCGTCTGACGTGTGAAAGCACCCAACAGCATTGGCTGATGCTACCAGAACATATTTCAAAGCCACTAGCTCTAGTGTTCACTTCTTGATAGCTAAGAATGAGCGAATGGCTAAGGAGATACAAATGACTGAGCAAGGAGGAGAACTTGTTACAACATCCACCCAACTAGAGTTAAAGAAGGCAATATTGGATGAAGTATTGTCCCTTGAAGCAATCATGTGGGCATTGTATTCCATGTTTGGCACCGTGCATAAGGAAGTTTTCTCTCTCAATGGTTGGCAACAATGATGTGCTAGGAGAGCACGTATCTTGTCAAATGTCCATGCTGCTATTGACTACATGCAAACATGGAAAATGAGATACAATGGAGCCCCATTACAATTTCCCAAGATGATGAAGGCTAGAGTGGTCGAGCTGAAGGCATGTATCTGCAGTCAGATCTAAAACTTTGAAGACCTCCCACATCTCATCACTAGTCTACAGGCTTCCCATGCACAGGTATTGAGGAGTATGGATGTTGTTCTATGTGCACACATGATCCCATCTATTAGGACACTCACCTAAGAAAATATGAAGGCAGATGTTTGATTGGAGCTTAACTCGTACTTTGATGAGTTGATGTGCATAGACACCAGTGTAGACTTGGTGATTTTTGTAGGCAACATGCATCAGTATGTCACTAGTTCAGCCGCAATGAAGACAATGAAGCGAATGTTATCAGATGAGTTGGACATAGGAGCTCAAGCAGTGTACCCGGATGCTATGGAGGCAATAGTTTGTTTCTAGAAAGATGTCACCTAAAAGTACACAGACACCATCGCAGACTATCGAGCTTGGCATCAGTTCACTATTGTCGACCACCATGAGGATGTTGAAAAGCTGGTCTTTCCACATTTGTCTGATTCATAGTGATGTCTTGCATGGCTTTCTCAAGAATATTTTGTCTCAGATGGCTACATGTGAAAATTGTATGTAATGCCTTGTCAAGTGGAAGCTCAAGTGTCAATAGTTGGATGTAACGGTTAAAGTTTAGATGAAGAGTCATGAGGGTAGATGAACTATCACAAGCGGGAATGTCAAGGGTCACCCACCCTCTGATATATATAGTCCCTCATAACTCATTGTAGAGGCTTTTGGTAAGCCAGGCTTCCAATAGGAGTATCTTAGAGAAAGCTTGGAGAGTATTGTAACGAGCCATGGCTTCTCCACTGTGCAGAGCTAGTATATCTCTTTAGACAAGTAGGTGGAAGCTATTGTAATGTTCCACTGCAAGAACTAGTGGTTGGTCATGGTTGTATTGTCTGATTGGAGCTTACAGTTCTTAATATAATAGAGCCAACACATTTCATGAATATGTCGTATTTTATTTTATCTATCTTGTTTACTCTAAATGATATATGTATCTGTTTACTTACGCATGCATGTGTAGCTATTTTCTGTATATGTATGTATGAATCTTACTAAAATGTGAAGTTGGTTTAATCATCACTTTGGATTGCTAGCTTACTTTCCTTCCATGTTGTGATATATATTTGCTCATGTGTTCCCTTCTTAACTCTGTTCTTTCATAGATTTCGAAGGGGCGCGCTTGCCTTACCCTCCATGTGTTAGAACCACTCATGCACCTTCCTTGACTTGCTGCGTATGTCACACCCTTGCTACCAGCAGGGACATCTTACTTGCCTCTGTGTGAAACTATTGTCAAGGCGATACCGTACGACACACTGTTGGGAATCCTACACCAAACGACCTGAGGTCTAGTTGGGACTTCTTATTGGGGACATCTCCTGACATGTTCGTGGATCTAGCACCGTAAACATAAGTAGAGATGACATTATAGAGGAACAGCCTTCTCGACCTGAAACTCATGTTCACATTATATTAACCCCTCTCTATCAAGATTTTCCTTTGGTTAACCTTGATACTGAAATACAAGCTCCTTTACATCAAACTCTTTGATTTAATTCATTTCTTAACTCCCCTCGACAAACTCATCAATGCACTCCTTTGAGAATTCTAGCTGTGACAAAATGAATGACAATCACCCAACCTGTATCTTCCACTATGAGTGAATCTACTGAAGTTGTAGTGACTTCTATGTTTATGAATTCACTAGAAACTCACCTATGTAGTGGTCCATCAGTGCCACCTAGATATCGGTCGATGTTAGGAACCTTTTCTATTGTGTCTGCTAGTCCTTGGACTTCTCCTTTACCTTCATCATTTGGAATACCATCTAGTTTATCTTTACTGATCACCCCAAAACCTATTCCACTTGTTTCACCTAAAAATACTTTGGTTTAGTATTATGGTGTGTTTCTTAGTGTATTAGGACGCCCAAAACAAGCCACCCCACCTTATATTAGATACCCTATTATTGGGGGTAGTAGTCTTCTTTCACTCATCCTTGAGTTGGGGGGAAACATGTTGATGTAATTTCCCCACTAGTTGATCAGATGTTATAAGTTGGTGTTATGCCTATCACAAATCCTCTTCCTACTATTTCTCTATTTCTATGAATCATTACCACTCCTTGGAATTCTAGCATTCTTGTGTCTGGTCAACCTAGTTATGTCTTAACTCAAGTTCCAACCTCTCAACCTGTCTAGGCTATGCGTCAAGTTCCTACTCGTCGACTTGTCCAATATACATTTCAAACAATTCAACTTGTTCAGACTATATCTCAAATACAAATTATTCAAATAGTCAAAGGGACTTTTCAAATAATTTCTACCCAATGTGTCCAGGGTGTATTACAAACCTCACCTAACCCACTTGGTCATACTGTACAACATGTACACGTTTTCCAACTTGTTCAAGACATGCCACAGTTACAAACTAGTTGGCCTAGTCTAGGAATGATGTAAATTCAATTTGGACAACCTTTACAAGGTATACCATTAATCCATATTGGCTAAACAACAACCATACCATAAACACCTTACCAAGGTCAGTAAATCCAAAGTAAACCTTTCCAACCTTATCAAGTTTTTCCTGGAATTGGGCCACCTGGTATGGGTTATCCTGCTTTTCAAACTCATCTTAACCTGATTGAATGTAAATTCCAGTGGCTTAACCCATTCCATATTATCTATGATATCCCTCACCAGCAGTTAACCTTTATCCACAAGGTTGCCAACAGCCACAAAGAAACTTCAATAGGAAGTTTTCATTTATCATGACATTAATGTAGATTTTTAGTTGTAGATTCAACAACTTATGTGATATGCTAAAAAAATAAGACAAGAATCTACTCTATTCTTCAGTGGAAACCAAAATTGATTGATGAAAACAATAATAAGAAAAGGAAGAGTATCAATCACACATAACATAATATTTCTCTGGGGAAAGCAAGCGCTAAACACCCTGAATATCTATATTTCATTAACCATAATATATGAGAACAAAATACAATTTTTTTTTAACCCAAACAATTCCTGCACAAGTACAATCTAGCTTTCTGCTTCCTATGCTAAATTTTGCCAACACTTAGCCAGTTCACTAGCCTTCTAAGCCCCTACTTGCCTTAAGCACACAATATCCATGCACAAACTTGTGCTCCTAATTACTTGGTCTAACCAACGTGTGCTCACCAAAACAATGATTAAATGTGTGCCTTCATTCCTCCTTTTAAAGGAAATTTCTCTCATTAAGGAATGATTTATTTTAGGCTTTCTCCTGATTTCATGCACCATCTGTGCAACTTGAAAATATATACAACTGATAGTAGACTATCCCTAAACTCTAATATCAACCGGGCCTTCCTCTAAACTGACACATGTGAGTTAATTTGAGTGATCACTACATGTGAATTAATTACAATTTAATTCACTTGACCAGTCACTACTTCCTCCAATAGTTACAACTACTTTAACTGAGTTTAACTTATTTAAATTGAATTAAAAAATTAAAACTCAATAATAACTCAACTTGGGCCCCTAAAATTTTGTGGTCACTCTACATGACTCTAGATAGACTTCCAACTCAAATTTCCTAATTCAATTAAGTCAATTTAACTTAATTAGCTATTACAAGTTGCTATGAAAATAGAACTACAACTTAATTCTCAATTTAATTCAAGGACAAATTAAATTTGAATTTATATAAGCTATTTTTAATATTTCTTCTTGTTATTTTCAACACTCCCTCTCAACAAGAAAGGAATTCAACTCTATCCCAATCTTTTACCTTTGTAATTTTCTGAATGAAACTCTTGCCACTGTTGCATTAAAGAAAAACAAAAGTGCATGAAAAAATACATCATTATATCTCTATTCCTAGGAGTAACTTGAAATTTCACAACTTAAATAACTGTAATCACATCACCAGTAGATCCATCTGCTCCTCAAAATTTTGACTATAAACATGACTCACTTCTAGAAGGTGCATTTTTGTTGCTTAGATGCAAAATCAATACTCCACCATTACAATCCTTATAAGATTTTGGTTGAAATTAGTGTAAAGTCATTCACATGAGGGAATAGCTTAGATTCCTCACAACATCAAAATGGAATATTCTCATAAAATATTCTACCTTTGGAACCCCACTCTGAAGGTTTCGTGTTCAGGGTTCCCTTAACTTTGATTTCTATTGTTTTGTGAACGTTTCATGCCTTTTACATTTCATGCTCCTTTGGCCTCTGCATGTCATTGGTCGAATATAAGGCGTTCCTTTATAATATGACAGGGCCCACATTATTTACAAGGCCAACGCTTGTGGCGTAATGATTGGCATGATTTAAATAATTTGTTTGTTCTCTGATGGGTGGCAGGTTTGAACCCCACTCGCCTATATTTTGTATATAACAATGAGATTCTTTTTACCACTAGATGAGCCATTTGGATGGAACTATTTTGACATAAAAATGTTTCCTCCAATTTAAATGATCTTCCAACATTGGCCATCGATTACTAAAAACAAACCCTTATGATATATATTAATCCCATTCTATGGATAGACAACCATGTTATGTGTTGAACATTGTTCAATAAAAACACCACCCATATGTAATTGTCCCCTCCCACATCTACCCAACTAACTGTCTAACCAGGGTAAACACACGACAATAGGCTACTGTGATTAGATTCAACATCCTATGTGACCTTCAGGAAATGGAATCACCAGAAACACAACTAAAAGACCTTCCACATGAGCTACAGGACCCCTAAAAACCATCACAACACTTTAAGAAGATAGCCCCTGGGTCCCACTGAAGTTTTTGATCATTTGAGCTCTAGACGCTCTCATAGTACAGGCATGCTAGCACCGAGTAGGATCTAGACATTGTGATGCTATAGTCATGCTAGCGTCCATGGACAATTTTCTCCAGTTATGTGCCAGTGTCCCTGGGATTTAAGCCACTTTTTTAGACCTAGAGCCCAAGTCAGTACCGAGAATGGAATGACATCTCTAGAATAGTAAAGTAATAGGGAAACAATGATGAAAATGTAAATATTTTAACAAGCCCTTAGCCGGAACACTAGTAGCCGTAATAGGAATTTCATCAAAATTATCTCAAATATGTAATCTACATGTTTAAATGACATATTTAATCATAGAGATCTCATACTTATCTGAGAAATGCTAGGAACCATTGTTCCCTCATATTATTTGTTGCATTATCATCTATTAGGTCATAGATACATTGTCCATTCATTTACAAGTAAAAACATGATGAGAGCCATGCATAGCCACTTTCATAAAACACATACATAACCAACAAAATAGTAGCAAAAATACCAATTAAATGACAACCATATGATCAACATATAAACCAATATAATACTCATAGAAATATAAGAAGAAGTAACATTTCATTAATGATGCAAAATCCAAACCTAGGATGGGACTACCAAGTCCCACCCAAGCATTGAATGGTTGAGCCAAATATCTCTTCAGTCATTCTCCCTCATGCCATATTCCAAGCATGAATGTGGGAATCAAACCAAAAGAACCAACCAGGGCATACCGATGCTAAACTGGGCTTTAATGTAATCAATTCTTGATAACTAGGCCAACACAATAAACATGTCATAATAGTCTTTACCATGATCTCCACCCGATCACTAGGCCAAACAAGCATGGATGCCACCAGATTTATACACCTACATTGTGAGGAATTTTCCTGTCTCCTAGTCTCTCAGGCTTTACCATAATCGAAACCTGGATCACTAGGTCCTAAACTGAGACCCACTCTCTAGGCTTTATTGCATATCATGAATCCGGTATTTCTAGGCCCAACAGAGAGAAAACCTCCTCTTAGACTTACTACATATCCTGCCATTCACCGGAAAGCATTCCTAGTCCCACCAAGGAAACACAATCCTAGTTTTACCGCAAGCCACAATCATGTTCAAGGGTCACTAAGCCAATGGATTTACCATGATACACAGTCCCACTCAAGGACCAATAAGACATGTTCTCTATCATTCAAAGATGTGCCTCACTCAACTTCTAATCCAGTCAAAAATCCAGCTCAACCAAAACATGAGAATCCCGTTACAACATGGCTAATAGGAAATGGCAAGCTACGCTTAAAACACTATCACACCTGGCAAAATCCATGCTATAACAACAAAATAACCACATGAAATACCATACATTCCAACTATAGTAACGAAAATACACATCCAAATCGATACCTATAAAGAATCATGTTGTAGCTACTTGATCCTACGCTTCCATGCATGATCTTTGCTTCCTCCTGCCTTCTTTCCCTTTCTTAATCTAATTCCAAAATGCTCCAAGAAAACTCTAAGTGTCCAAGAGTGAGATAGAGAGAGAGAGACAATGATGAGAGAACTCCAAAATTGAAATGAAAAAAAGGTTACCAACTGTTCCTAAGAAGCCTTTTTATCAATTAGGCCTCTATTTTCTTGAATCTTTTTTATTTTCCCTCAAATTCCTCCTCGCTTGAAATCTGTGACCTTTCACCTCCCTTTTCTCCTAATTTCCATTATTTTCATAAATAGATTTGCTAAAAAAATCCATTTTGTCTTTCCAAAGCCTTATTCATTGCCTTTGCCAATTTACTTAGCCATAATAAATTGATGAACACCTCCACTAGGATGTCTTTCCCAGCATTCAGTTTGGAATAAGTGTCCCATCAACCGTGGTTATTATTTTTTCTTTTATTAACCTTTATTACATGGAATTTTCACCAGGGTTGTTAAAAAATCCTCGCCCTTAGGGGACACCATCCTCGGTGTTCAACCACACTTATACCTTAGCAAAACCCTTGAAAAGCAAACAACTTCCCATGGAACTTTATAACATAGCTCGATGCAGTATTTACAATGACCACACTATTAAAAAGAAAACCAACATGACAACATAACAAGCATAAAATCATAATGAAATGACACCGATACCTTTTATTGGAGCTTTATAACATAACTCATGGAGGTATTTACATCCATATATATGTAAATATACCAAAACACCATACCAAATCTGCTTTGCCTCAATTGACAAACGAAGACAAATACATAGCCCACATCTGAGCCTCCATCTCCCATGTAGCTTCATCAGGCCCAAATCACTTCCACCGCAATTTAATTTTCTCGATTTCTCAGTTCCGAAGCATCATCATCTTTTCCTACAATATACATTGAGGCTCCAGCTAGAATTCTCCATCTAGTTCCACCAGCAATACAAACCAGTCAATCACCTCATTAACATCTTTAACATACTTCTTTAGAAATGATACATGGAAAACGTCATGGACTTTCACTGTCGGAGGCAGTGCATGTTGATAGACTACTGGCCCAATCCTCTCAATGATACTGAAGGGTCCAAAAAAAGTGCAGCCATATTGGCACATGATCCAATTTTTAAAGATCTCTTCTTTGGTTTGATGCACAAGTAAACCTTTTCCCCAACCTGGAACTCCCTTAAAAACCTATGTTCATCTGGATAGCCATTATGTGTATCTTGTATTTCATTTAGATTCTTATTTATAACCTACATTTCATGTTCCATTTCTGCCAATATTTCTGGTGCAATGAACACCCTATTAATAGGAGCACTCCAACTCATGGGAGTATTGCAACTCTACCCATACAATGCATCAAATTGACTCATCCTCAAATATTCCTGAAAGCCATTGTTGTAAGCAAAGTCAATGATTGAGAGATACTCTTCCTACTTTCACTATTGATGCATCATGTACATCCTCAACCTCTCCTCTAATATCTTGTTGACCCTATCTGTCTGTCAATCTGTCTATAAATGATAAGCTATATTGAAGGCCAACTATATGCCCAAACCTATGAACAACTCCTTCCTAAACTTAGAAGTGAACATTGCACCACTATCTCACACATTACTCTTTGGAACACCATGAAATCTAACCACATATCTAATGAATACGTATGCCACATCACTAGCTGAGAAGGCACACTTCACTCGAATGAAGTGTGCAACCTTTGTCAACCTGTCCACCACTACCATGACAGAATCATGTTGTCTCATTATCCTCAGTAAACATGTGATGAAGTCCATGGAAATTACCTCCCATTTCCAATATAGAATCACAATCGGTTGTAGGAGTCCACCTGTATGCTTACACTTTGCCTTTACACGCTGACAATCGAAACACCTAGCCACAAACGCTACTACATCCTTCTTGAGATTCTGCCAATAATAAAACTTATTTACTGCAGTCAATTTCTTTTGATAACCTAGATGACCTAAATATGATTTCGCGTGTAACTCTCACAACATCACCTTCATGAGCTCACTACTATCTGGCACATATATCTTATCTTTTCATCTAACCAATCCATCCACTGTAAGACAATCATACACATATTATGCACCTACAGTTGTACTTGTACCTGTACTACTAGGTGTACCTATAGTACTACATGTACTTGTACTACTACCTGTACCTGTGCCACCACATGTACTCGTACTTGTACTCTACTGCAACCTATGGCTAATCTCCATGTACCTGACATCCTCCTGACCTGCATACAAGATCCTATCTTGTAAGTTTGTGCCATAGGATCTCACAGTTGCTAAGTGATTCACCTATATCCGCTTTTTGGGTGGATTTTCCACCTTTTTCTCTTTATTTTTGATGTCTCTAATCTCAAAATCCAAAATCACTCATCATGGAAAACCATATAGCCTTCCTTACGCTTAGATTCAGTTGGTCAAAGAAGTACCGCAACCGAATGTGATCACTCATCAATATAAACCTCTTGCTAAGAAGATAATGCCTCCACATCTTCAATGCATGTATGATCATTGCTAACTTCAAATAATGTGTCAGGTAGTTATTCTTGTTCTCATATAGTCTTCATGACACATAGCATACCACCTGTCCATCCTACTTAATGATTCCACCAAGTCCTCTCTTGTAAGCATATATGAATACCACAAATTCATTTAATGGATATGCAATATGTAGCACTCGTGCATGTGTCAAAAATTGCTTAAGCTGCTCACAACTAACCTCACACTCCTTTGTCCATTCAAACCTCTTACCTTTCCTCTGTAATGATGTAGTAGAATAAGTGATCTATGAGAAATTCCTAATGAACCTCCTGTAATAGCCTTCCAACCCCATGAAAGATCTCACCACATCTAAATTTTTTGGAGCTGCCCACTCCATGATGGCCCTTATCTTTTCTGGATCTACTATAATTCCTTCCT
This sequence comes from Pinus tabuliformis, assembly GCA_031772625.1. NCBI lineage: Eukaryota > Viridiplantae > Streptophyta > Pinopsida > Pinales > Pinaceae > Pinus > Pinus tabuliformis. Next base: position 722,200,232 of record CM062819.1, read on the forward strand.
TGGAGAAAACATGTCCCAACCAGTGTACCTCATTCTAAACTAAACTATAGTTGTTGAGTTTAGCATACAACTGATTCTCTCTCAATAGCCTCAACATTGCTGCTAAATTCTCGACATGCTCTTCCTCATTTTTAAAATATACCAATATATCATCAATAAATGTAATAAAAAACTTATCCAAATAAGGATGCATCACATCATTCATCAAGAACGTAAATGTAGTTGGAGAATTAGTCAAACTGAATGGAACTACAACAAACTGATAATGCCCATACCTGGTCTAGAAAGTTGTCTTGTAAATGTCCTCTTTAATGCATACCTGATGGTATCCAGATCCCAAGTCGATCTTAGAGAACACTACTTTTCCCTTCAATTGATCAAACAAATCATTAATCCTTGGTAATGTGTACATGTTCTTAGTGGTCACTTTATTCAACTGACTGTAGTTAATGCATAATCTTAGAGTTCCATATTTCTTCATCAAAAACAATACCAATGTGCCCCAATGTGATACACTTGGTCTCATGTATCCCTTGTCCAACATTTCCTTGAACTACAACTTCAACTCAACCAACTTAGGTGTGATCATCCTGTAAGGTTCTTTTGATGCTGGAGATGCCCATAGAACTAACTCAATAGAATCATCTACCTCCCTGTGAGATGGAAACTTTGAAATGTCTTTAGGGAAATACATCCTTTTTCTATTGTACAACTGGGTACCTACTCAAAACAATTCCATCCTCAACTTTCTTACCCTTATCGCTAGAAATGTTCACTATAAATAACTTATACCATTTCCTGTCACTACACTTTTCCTACATAGCGATCACCATCCTAAGTGATGTGGCTTTCTTCTTTCCCTGTGAGAATATTGGTTCCCCATTGTCATCAAGACACTCAATGGCTTTGTCATAACAATCTACCTTGGTTCTATGAAGATACAAATAATCCATGCCCAACAACATATTGTATGAGCCCAATGGTAATATATTAAAATGTGTTGCAGTAGGAATGCCATTCAAATCAAAAGCACAAGCTCCTACCCAATAGTGAACTCACCTCTTTGTACGTATAGCCAACTGCACTAACCAAGATTCTACATGCAATTCCTTACTCAAACCACACTTATCGACCAAGTCAATAAAAATATAAATAACTTGATAAAAACTATTACCATCCATATCAATGATAGATGCTTGATGGTTTGCCTATTTATTATCCAATGATACATAAATACATGGAACACTATGACCAACATCCTCAACCATATGTGCCTCTTGCGCACTATATATTTTAGGCATGCCACTCTCATTCTATGTACAATCTCTCTTAAGGTGCTCCTTACTGCATGTCCAACACTCCAACTGAGTAGTACTCTCACTTCTTATGCTGTTGTTGTGACCCATGTCCCTATCTTAGTGCTTTGAACCTCTTTTGTGGTGCCACATTTTATTTCTCATTTGCATGTTGAGGACTATTTGTTTTCAGCTGCCTTTTAACTTTAACTTTGTATTTCCCTTTCCATCCTTGCGAAGATTCGTTCTTATGCCATGACTATTCAAAACAATGTTTCAATCTCCCAATAACTTTCTCAACTGACTGAGGCTCATCATACTCAATCTGATCTCTAAATTCTAATGGAGGTCCACAGATAAATCATTGAATTTTAGCTTTTTCATCTTTAAGATATGATACATACCTCAATAGCTCAAGGAAATTAGTCATGTCCTCTTCATTTATGATCGATCCCATATTTAACTCATACAATTATTTGGCCTTACTGTCATAGTACCTTTCTGACAAGTATTTCATCCTGAAAATCCTCTTAAACTTGTGCCAACTCAAGTCATCTGCCTTGATGTCTCTAACTCGCTTCACATCTTCCCACCAAATTTCTGCTTTACCTTTCAAGATGAAAATAGCTACTATGGCCTTCATGTTTTCTGTGTACTCATGCAAGTCAAAGAATTTTTTCATCCCAAGTATCCAAGCCTCTGCATATTTTGTATTCTTCAAGTCTCCATTAAAACTAGGTGGCTTTATTTTCTTAATCTCATTTTCCAAGTGTCCCCTATCACTCCTCCTATAGGGACGATAACTATGACAATCATGCTATCTATCTAGACCAAAACTAGAATAGTACCTATATCCATCACCTCTCCTATTGGGAATATCCAACAACCTTCCATCTCTAATAGTTGTGATCTCTGTCTAAAATATGACAACTGTGGGACCTAATCCCATATGCCCCATTAGTTATGTCCTCCTGTCCACGGTTGATCTAAGGTGGCCCTTGTCACTATAAGTTTGAAAAAATCTAAAGAAGTATAGCATTAACCTCTACTTGTTTCTCTTATGCTTGTATGATCTTGTCATTGTCTGTCTTACAACTCCTTATTTCTTCCTTCAAGCTTCTCAATTTGTCTACAAAATCATAAGTGTTCAACGCCACACTTCTCATCTGATTCATAGGGAGAGTCATTATAATCTACCATCCTGCTAGCTATTTGATCTCTTACCTACAATGCATACTATGTCATCTAAACTAAGTCACAATAAACCAATGTACCTTAGCATAATTCGGGGAGAATACCTCATCTGCAAGATCACCAAGTCAACATGATGCATGTATAACATAATCGTAACATCATATAGACATATAACAAATAAGTGCATCAACACATAAACATCATTCTAGCTAGACTTCATTGATCAATACATGACCATATCACCTACATAGACCATGACCTCATGCATGACAACAACCATTGCATCACTATACACTTGATCACATGCAAACATTAACATCCATAAGAAATGCCTAATCAAATAGACGAATCCATAAAAGCATATAATCAAGCATAAATGAACCATACCTGAAACCAGACCTACAATAATGATACATGTAACTAAACATACAATAATGTAAAAAGGATACAAGAATCATAAATGTAAGTGACATATAACAACATGTAACCAATCATACACTCATGAAAATGCATACCACAACAACATCAACTTCCACATGGTGACATCACTACAACCATGATCAACACCATGAAATGAAACAAGCACATGGAATGAAAGCATAAGAGACACACATGCAACCGAAATGAATGCATGAACAGAAAACACAACCCATATAGTCTAAGGGGTGAACCATGTTCTAATACCACTCTGTAACACCCTCCTCCCACACATACCCAAGTAACTGGATAATGGGGGTAAACATGCAACAAGATACCGAGAGACTACTATTATTAGATTCAATGTCCTATGTCACCTTAAGGAAATGGAATCAATGGAAACATGACATACAAACCTTCCACATCAACTAGAGGACCCTTGAGAACCATCCCAACAATACAGGAAGCTAGCCCCTGGGTCCCATTGATGCTTTTTTATCTCCTGACCTCTAGATGTTCTCATACTATAAGCTTGCTAGTGTCTAGGAGGCTTTGGACGCTCTCATGCTATAGGCATGTCAGCGTCCAGGGACTATTTTGTCCAGTTCTATGCCAACATCCTCAGGATTTAAGCCACTTTTTCAGGACAAGAGCCCAGGTCACTGCCAAAAATGGAATGACATCTCGAGAACAGTAAAGTAACAGTGAAACAATGCTGAAAAATAAAATAGTTGAACAAGCCCTTATGCGGACCCCTACTAGCCATAATAGGCAGTTTGTCAACCATATCAAAAATATGTAATCTACATGTGTAAACAACAGATTTAAGCATAGGGATCTCATACTTATCTGAGAATTCCTAAGAACTATTGTTCCCCCATATCATTTGTTGCATTATCATCTATTATGTCATCTACTAGGCCATTCATTTACATGTAAAAACATGTTGAGAGCCATACATAGCCACTATCATAAAACACATACATAACCAAAATAATAGCAATAGAAATACCAATTAAATCATAGCCATATGATCCATATATAAACCAGTATAATTCTCATAGAAATACAAGGATAAATAACCTTTTATTAATGATGAAAAATCAAAACCCAAGATGGGACTACCAGGTTCCACTTAACCATCAAATCATTGAGCCAACTATCTCTTCAGCCATCCACCCCGATGCCATATTCCAAGTATAATTGTGGGACTAAAACCAAAAGAACCAACCAAGGCATACTGAGGTGAAGCCACCTCACCCTCATCAATAAAAACCAATATTACTGTAAATCCATCCCAGATAACTAGGACAATATAATAAACATGTCATAACATGCTTTACCATGATCTCACCCAATCTCTAAGCCAAACAAGCATGGATGCCAAAAGATTTCTCCACCTAAACTATGAGCAATTTTCTTATCTCCTTGTCTCTTGGGCTTTATTGCAATCTAAACCAGGATCAATAGGCCCTAAACTGATATGCACTCTCCAGGCTTTACCACATATCCCAAATCCAGGATTACCAGGCCCAATTGAGAGCAAACCACCTCTTGGCTTTACCTTATATCCTTCCATTCATCAGCAATGATTCTTAGGCCCACTAAGGAAACACAATATCGGCTTTACCGCAACCCATAGTCTGGGTCATGGGTCACTATTCTAGTGGTTTTATAGTGAGAAACAGTCTAGTTCAGGGAACACTAGGCCATGTTATCTATCATTTAGATATCCACCTCACTCATTTTGGAATCCATCCAGAGATCCAGATCAACCAAAACATGAGAACCCCATTACACCATGGATATCTGGAAATGGAAAGGCTAGGCTAAAAATACTGTTACACCTGGAAAAACCCATACCATAATAGAAAAAGAACCACATGAAATAGCATGCATGCCAAATCTAGCAATGAAAATACACATGTAAATTGATACTGCAAAGAATCCTATTGTAGTTGCTTGATCCTACTCTTCTGTGCTTGATCTTTGCTTCATCTTGCCTTCTTTTCATTTCTTGATCCAACCTCAAAATGATCCAAGAAAAATCTAAGTGTCCTAGAGTGTCGTTGACCCAACATTTAACCACCAATGAACCGTTACCACATTTGTCTTTGAGTTTGACTATCTAAACCATTAAGTTGCATCTTTTTAACAAGTTGGTTGGGGGTTCAACTGACTGCAAACCTAATGCCACGTGGTACATTCCAATTGGGCCCCATGGCCCCACACCATTGGGCCTCCAACTTGCCTCCAAACCTAGTGGGTTGTTGTTATACTTTGGTCTTCTACTAAATTTAATGGTGTTTCTATGATTATTTAGTGGTCTTGCTAATTTTAGCTAAACCTGGCCAAATTTGGCTGGATTTCGAAATTTTTCGAAGCTCCTAATCTGTCCCGCGCCATGGTAAATTTATCCATTTTTCCAATTTTCACCAAAACATTGACTGAGCATAACTCCATAATACAATGTTAGATTGAGGCATCATCTGTGATATTGGAAAGCTTGCGATGAGCTTGTCGATTTAGACCTACATTCATAGCAATACAAGGACTTTGATTTTTGGGCCATTAGGGGTCCACCTGGATCACTTATTTTATTTGTGACACCTTTGTAAAAGGTGGTTTGTTTTCCCACAAATACCTTGTCGATTAAGTTCAGAGAAATGCAACTCAATATGGTCAGCGCAATGATAATATTTCCATTATTCATTTACTTCATCCAAATTATCATTATTCATCTTATCATCACTAGTCGCAACATCACCATCCCCGTCATCAAGTTGTGTCTTCTTAACTTCAAATAAATTCCGTGCAACTAGAAATTGTGATCAGCAAACCATGTTTTCGTGAATGTTTACGTGTGGAGTAGATAGGAATATTAAGGTATTCAAACTCATCCTTTTCACAACCCAAGCCATTTTCATTACTCTTGAACCACAACTCTTACCAATGTATAATTATGCCAATTTCCTTACCCTCAAATGTATACTTAGTTTTTCTTTCAATTCATCATGCCATCCTTAATTTTGTGTTGCTTGAATTATTCTTATTCGTTGTCACTAATTGTAAATATATAAGAACCTATGAAGTATTAAGGAATTGGATCAAATAATTGAATTATATCATGATTTTAAAGATATCTTGATTCATCTATTATAACCGAGTTTGAGTTTCAAAGTAGACCAATCATTCTATTATAACCGAGTTTGAGCTTCAAAGTAGACCAATCATTTTTCACATTATGTATAGACATGTAGCCACATTACTTGGTTAAGTTTTACTAATTTCAATAGGTGATCATATTGTAGTGTGACTTAATGTTTGTAGAAGACTTAATAAGCCTATGATACTATCCATCTTAACCTAAATAAGTGCTCAAGTGTCGCAATGGAAAAAATAATGTGCCATAATGAAAATGGTACCAAGTGTCACAAATAAGAAAAATTTCTGAGCATCATAGAAAGTACAATATCATGAGATGCTTTTGATACATTTGTTAAATTTTAGGAGAAATTAAATGACACAAACTACAATTTTTGGTGCTTAAAGATGGAAATTGATTTGTGGACATTATGGAAGTCCCATTTCCAAATCCACTTGTACGGATATTCTTGCGTAAAAGTATGATTTCATTTTTGGCTATGCTTTGTTTAAATATTGGCCAAATTTGTTTCCAAACTCCATGAAGGGGAATTTGCCCCAAAAATCAATGTAACATGAGGTAATTTGATCCACACTTATGTTTTTGAAATATCTGGTTTTGTTTCAAAAAGCAAGGGTCCATAAAAAGAGATGCATTCCTTTGGAACCTATGAAGTATGGGCCATACATAAATATTATACCTCTATCTTCCTTGGTTTGAAATATAAAAGTATAGAAACTACAATCAAAGGTGAAAGGTATTCCCTGTCCATTTTCCTTGGATGACTAATGCCTTTCCAACCATGCTTCCAAAAATTTCGGACTAAGCCAAAGACGTATAAATCTTCCAATGAAAGGCCACTCATATAGAATGAGGGCATTCTTTCTTGGCTTCAAGGAGGGAAGGTGCAAGTGAAGGATGTGTATTATATTAAAAAAAACATTGAGGTTGGCTTTGTTTCCTTTGAATCAAGGACCAAACCGAGGAGCTAATGGCTTTAATAAAACATATTCCATAGCTTCCAACTTCCATAGAAGGTTACTAGAGATCTTCTTTCATAAGTCTACACAAAAGCTATGCCCACTAAGTTCTAGATTCTTTCAATTGGCGCATTGTCCTAATCCTACTCACCTTTTTGGCTTGCATGCAGTGAATATACTCCAATAAATAGGTTTCTCCAACTCATAAATTCAGCCTTCATGTTTGGAACAAGTTTAAAATGATAGTTAGAAAGCGACAATGGTTAGTGTGGAATGAGCTTAGTTATACCTCCATTCTTACATTTTTTTTAAACTTTATTACCTGAAGATATCTTCCATTCTCTTTACAATATTATTAGTGAGCCACACATTTGTAATTAGCATTACTACAAGTTGTCAATGCCATGGTTACTTATGTTGGGGTTTTGCATAACCAAGAGTTGAGGCAAAAATCAAAATATCTCTTAGATGATGACAATGTATTTAAATTAAGATAGAGTGAGAGGGATGAATAGATCAAGGATGAATGATGAATGAGATGTCAATGATCAAATCAATAATGTTCATAATACATGAACTCAAGCCAAGATTCAATAAGGCATGTTGCCCACAATTTTTTTTTAAGTTTTTATTAAATAAGTTTTTAAAATTTTGGATATACCAATATGATAATAGGATGACATAGGCTTTTGTTATATGAGGGATTTAATATTATCGAAGGGTTCACTATGGAAGGGTTCACTATACGACTACATAGATAAGATCCAATGAACTCAAAATGATTTAAACTTTAAATGTCAAATGCAACTAGTAGTTGCGAAATTCTTACTATTAATCATGAAACACCTTTATCTTTATTTAATATTGATAGGAAGTTTGAACCTCAAATCGCAAGAAATATAGCATGCACTTTATTATCAAGATGATCACCAATTGGAATATAGTACTTTATTGTGAAGATAATTACCAATTAAACTACATGCTAGGTTAAACCATTATAACTTTTTAAGTTAAAACACCCACCGATATTAAAATAATAACCTTTTGATATGTTTTAGGGGTAAGATTTCTTAAAAAAAAATAATTGCAGGGACATCCATATTTAATAAATTATAAATTTCCAATTCCCACCAAGGTAGATAAATCCTATGTCCAATCTACCAATTGCAGGTAATAGGCAGGTTTCAACCCCTTGCAAGCGCGTCTTTAGGTGAATCCCATGTCGAGTCTACCCATTTTGAATTACATTTCTAATAATACATGTTTGAATCTCTCGCAAGCGTTCCATTTTAATTCACCTGACAGAACCTACTATGTTTAGCGGCGAACCCCACCTATATCTTTTCATTTTAAACCTATATGAAAAGATTTTGGATGTAGGTTTGGTTGGCGGTTTTCCTGATGTTTCCACAGAGAGCCGCTACCCAATCGCAATCGTAAACAGCCAGCCGATTGCGGAAATAGGAGGAAGAAATATGAAAGCTCACTAACGTATAAAACACCGGCAAGAGAAGATGTCGGGACCAGTTGTAACTACCTGCCCAATTGTTGGGTATTTTTGATGGGAGAAAATACCAAAAACCAAGATTCAAACACACAGAGGCAATGCTCTTGACTGAGAAACAGAGTATTTCACCACAATAAAAACATTCAACAAAAAACATTCACTCTGTCTCCACATGAGAATTTACACTGCTGGAAAAATTCCCATTAACATTTACTGCTGTAAAAACATTTACATTCACTGGTGTAAAACCTTCTTTTACATACTGCTGTAAAAACAAAATTTACACAGGCTTACAAAACACGCTCCACCATTTTCTTTATGCACTGCTGTGCAAAACCACACATGGTTTTTGCTACTCCTCTGTTTTTACAATACCACACAAAAACATTACAACCTGTTCCTTATCATTTCTTCGCACTGCTGTGCGTTCAATACATACCACACATGGTTTTTTTTTCGCTGCACCACAAGCTCTCACATATTACTAAAAAGTCAACCAACAAAAAATATACGAGCTCCTTTTTTTAAGTATTACATTACATACGAAAAAAAACTGACCATACCTATGTTTAAATGCACCATACCTTTTCATAAAAAAAACTTACGTGCTCAAAAACAAACTTCAATATTCTACCTACCACTATGACATTTCATTAATTAAAACGTATGGTCAACCATGCTTTTAATTTACTCCACGCAATAGTTTTAATTTGATGCAGGTTCGTGTGCAGCTCCAGGTGATCAACGGCGGAGAACATTCAAGCGAATCGGACGGTGGACAACAATATCGGAAGGTCGTTTGTCACCTAACTTTATCGCCCGAGAAATTACGTTGGCTGATGTCAGGGGAGAGCCACGCGTCTGCTCCAGATTTTCTCGGGTTCAAGAGTACGGAGATTCCCTTCGCCGGAAAATGGCCCGAGAACTCTCCGGTGGGTTTGCTCGACGGTTTCTGGTGATATACAATCAGCGTTGAAATTAGATTTCAACACTCCCCTTTAATTTCAACAGCTGGGCATTCGGTCATACCCAGACACTTTCTCAAAAATTCAAAGCTTTTCTGATCCAGTGGCTTTGTCAAGATGTCTGCTACCTGTTCTTGAGTCCTGCAATGTTCTAGGACAATTTCTCCATTGTTCACCAATTCTCTGATGTAGTGAAACCTTGTATCAATGTGTTTCGTTCTCTTATGAAACACTGAATTCTTTGACAATGCAATAGCTGAGCTATTGTCACAAAAAATCACTGTCGCTTTTGCCTACTCTTGGCCTAAGCTTCTCAACATTCTTCTCATCCACACTGATTGACATGCTGCTGCTGTAGCTGCCACATATTCAGCCTCTGCTGTAGACAATGCTACAATGGACTACTTCTTAGAAGCCCATGAAATGGCTCCTGAACCCATATGAAATACAAAACCGGAAGTGCTCTTCCGATCATCTACACTTCCAGCCCAATCACTGTCAGTGTATCCAACCAAATCTGAATGTTCTGAGGCATGATATAGAATTCCAAACATTTTGGTACCTTTGACATACCTCAAAATTCTCTTTGCTGCCTGCCAATGTGCTTCCTTCGGCCTCTCCATGAACCTGGAAATTAAACTAACAGCATACATAATGTCAGGCCTAGTAGCTGTTAAATACATAAGGCTGCCCACAATGCTTTTGTACAGGCTAGGATCAAAGTTCTTGTTGTTGTCCTCTCTGTTGAGTTTTAATCCCATCACTGTGGGAGTGATGGCAGCCTTGCATTCTTGCATGTTAAATCTGCCCAAAACTTGATTTACATATCTTGCTTAAGATATAAAAATTCCTTTTTCATTTTGATCTACTTCTATGCCTAAGAAGTATCTCAACAAACCCATGTCAGTCATTTCAAATTCATACTTCATGACTGATTTAAAATTCTCAATAAGATAAATATCATTTCCAGTGAAAATAACATCATCTACATACAAGACAACAATTAAAATTTTACCATCCTTTTCCTTGATGTAGACTGTGGGTTCTCCTTCACATTTGTCAAATTCATTATCCAATAGATATGAATCTATCCTGCTGTACCATGCTCTTGGCGCTTGCTTCAGCCCATAAAGAGCTTTCTTCAATTTGCACACTTTGTGCTCTTCACCTTTCTTCTCATATTCGAGAGGCTGTTCCACATAGACCTCTTCCATTAACACTCCATTTAGGAATGCTGATTTCACATCCATTCGGTAGACTTTCCATTTGTTTTGTGCTGCTATGGACATCACTGCTCTCACTGTTTCCATTCTTGCAACCGGTGCGAAAGGCTCCTCATAATCTCTCCCATACTGCTGCTTGTACCCTTTGACAACCAGCCTTGCCTTGTGCCTTTCTATCTTGCCTTCAGCATTGCTCTTGGTCTTGTAAACCCATTTCACTCCAATAACTTCTTTGCCTTTGGGTAGCTCAACCAAATCCCATGTTTTGTTTCTCTCTATGGCATTCATCTCCTCATCCATAGCTTCTATTCATTTCCTATCTTTAATAGCTTCTTCAAAATGAATAGGATCATCAACATGACAATACAAGGCAAATAAGGAATTCATTCCTTCTTCATAAATTTCACTTAGATTTCTAAACTTCTTACCTCGTTCACTTGGTGTGCAAGTGCTTGAAGATGCACTTGAATTTCCTCCTTGTGGTGTGCTTGGAGAAGCACTCTCATTGATCCTCAATGATGTACCTTGCTGTCCTTGTGTTCGCACTGCTGTTTGGGGATGTACTTCAGCCACTTCCTCTTCATCTTCATCATGAGACAAACAGTTCTTGACATTCACTGTTTTCTCTATGCTTCCATCCCAAGCTTCCTCTTCAATGAATTGAACATCCCTGCTGACAAAAAACTTCTTGGTAGATGGGATATATAACCAGTAGGCTTTGGATTCTTCACTGTATCCAACAAGGATACACTTCTCCCCTTTGCTGTCCAACTTCCTCCTTAGCTGATCCGGAATGTGTGCATAGGCCACACACCCAAAAACTCTCATGTGGGTGACCCCTTGCTTTCTCCCACTCCATGCCTCTTCTGGCACTTTGTTCAAGACTGCTTTTGTAGGACACCTGTTCAATATATAAACTGCACAATGTACAGCTTCAGCCCAATACTCATTTGGCAAATGCTTTGCCTTCAACATGCTCCTTGCCATCTCCATGATGGTTCTGTTTTTCCTTTCAGCAACTCCATTTTGCTGCGGAGTGTACCGAGTTGTGAACTGTTTATGTATTCCATTTTCTCTACAAAACTTTAGGAATTCATTTGAGATATACTCACCTCCTCTATCAGTTCTCAATACTTTTATGTGCAGCCCGCTTTGGTTCTCCACAAGTGCTTTGAAATTTTGGAATTTCTCAAAGACTTCACTTTTGTTCTTGAGGAAATATATCCAAGTCTTTCTTGTAAAATCATCAATGAATGTCAAGAAATATAGGCTGCCAGCTAATGATGGAGCTTGCATTGGTCCACACAAATCTGGGTGGATAATCTCTAAGGGTGTCTTTGCCCTTATGCTTTTCCCTGATGGAAAACTTTCTCTATGTTGTTTTCCCAAAATGCAGCCTTCACATAGGCTGTCCGGTTTCTCTATCAATGGTAATCCCTTTACCATTCCTTTTTTGCTCAATAAGTTTAGACCTCCAAAATTGAGATGTCCAAATCTCAAGTGCCATAACAAGTTCTCATCCTTTGGCACGCTTTGGAAGGCCTCTTGGGTGACTACTGCCATTTCCCTTTTGTTCTTCATGTCTGCCCTGATCCGGAGAGGGAACATCCTGTTCCTTGTCATCTTCACTTCAACAATGCATCTTTTGTTGGGTGGTATATCCATGATGGTGCATACGTCATTTTTAAAGAAAACATTGTACCCCTTATGGACAAGCTATCCAATACTCAAGAGATTACATCTCATTCCGGGGACATAGTATACATCTGCTATGGTTTTCCTTTCTCCTTGCTTTGAAAATATTTTTACTTCTCCTTTTCCCATAACAGACACTTTACTATCAGTTCCTAGTGTGACTTCTGATTTCACATTTTTATCTAGGGCAGAGAAGAAGGTTATGTTTCCGGTCATATGGTTGCTGCAACTTGAGTCTAAAAACCATATGTCCTCACTATGTGTTTTAGCCATGTTACAAGCTAACAGGACATTTTCTTGACTGATGTTTTCTCTTGTAACATTTGCATTTTGTCTGCTGTTCATATCATGCTGTTTCTTTCTACAATCACTAGCATAATGTCCATATTTTTTGCAATAATAGAATTGAACATTAGATTTATCATACCTTTGTCCTTGAGCCTGATACTGATCTCTTTGTTGGCTGCTGCCTTGACCTTGGTTCTGATTTGGATTGCTGCCTCTTCCTTGTGCATTTGATGGGTTGTTCCTTCCACCTCTGTTCTGGCTTCTGCCTCTTCCTCTTCGGTTTCCTCTTCCTTGACCTCTTCCTCTTCCAAAAGACATCTGGGTCTTGAAGGCTTGCTCAAGAGATGAGTTTTCATTCCTACTCAACCTCTGCTCATGTGTTATCAGTGATGCATGTAGCTCATCAACTGAATAGTTTGAGAGATCCTTTGTCTCTTCAATGGTGGTGACTATGGCATCGAACCTTGAGGGTAAGACCCTCAATATTTTCTCCACAATCCTTCTATCTTCAATGGTTTCTCCATGAGTTCTCATTTGTGTGATTACACCAATCACATGAGTGAAGAATGAGTCAATGTTATCTGACTCCTTCATGTTCAAGTTCTCAAAATTCTTTCTCAGCAATTGTAGTTTTGCTGTCTTCACTCTCTCCATGCCTTGATAGGCTGTCTTAAGGGTTTCCCATGCTTCATTTGCTGTCTTAGATGCTGCTAACCTTGGAAATATACTCCGGTCTACTGCTAGATACAATAACACACGGGCTTTTGAATCCTTCTTCCTATTGCTCTTCAGCAGATCCTTCTCTCCTTGAGTTAATGCATTGAACTCAGTTTCATCTGCTGGTTCTTCAAAACCATCTTCAACTATTTCCCATAAGTCTTGGGAAGCAAGCAAGGCTTTCATAGTTATTGACCAGTAGTCATAGTTCTTCCCATTAAACTGTGGGAGCTGGGTATTAAACATACCCATACCAGTGCTTGTGCTAGCCATTCGTTGACTGTGTATTTTAAAAACTGACTGTCTCTTCAGTAACAAACAAGATAGCTATGAAGAATACCTGAATCCTTCGTTGTCTGAGTCTTCTAACTGCCTGAGAAGTTTTGCTGCAGCAACAACCTTCTCCCTTCAGCTTCTTTAACTTCTTTAAAGAGCCTGAGCCTGCTCTGATACCACTGTTGGGTCTTTTTGATGGGAGAAAAGACCAAAAACAAAGATTCAAACACACAGAGGCAATGCTCTGTTTTACCTCCACAGGATCTTTTTGTGCACAGGGAAGCTTAAAAAAAATTTGACTGAGAAACAGAGTATTTCACCACAATAAAAACATTCAACAAAAAACATTCACTCTGTCTCCACATGAGAATTTACACTGCTGGAAAAATTCCCATTAACATTTACTGCTGTAAAACCTCCATTTACATTCACTGGTGTAAAACCTTCTTTTACATACTGCTGTAAAAACAAAATTTACACAGGCTTACAAAACACGCTCCACCATTTTCTTTATGCACTGCTGTGCAAAACCACACATGGCTTTTGCTACTCCTTTTTACAATACCACACAAAAACATTACAACCTGTTCCTTATCATTTCTTCGCACTGCTCTGCATTCAATACATACCACACATGGTTTTTTTTCGCTGCACCACAAGCTCTCACATATTACTAAAAAGTCAACCAACAAAAAATATACGAGCTCCTTTTTTTAAGTATTACATTACATACGAAAAAAAACTGACCATACCTATGTTTAAATGCACCATACCTTTTCATAAAAAAAGCTTACGTGCTCAAAAAAAACTTCAATATTCTACCTACCACTATGACATTTCATTAATTAAAACGTATGGTCAACCATGCTTTTAATTTACTCGACGCAATAGTTTTAATTTGATGCAGGTTCGTGTGCAGCTCCAGGTGATCAACGGCGGAGAACATTCAAGCGAATTGGACGGTGGACAACAATATCGGAAGGTCGTTTGTCACCTAACTTTATAACCCGAGAAATTACGTTGGCTGATGTCAGGGGAGAGCCACGTGTCTGCTCCAGATTTTCTTGGGTTCAAAAGTACGAAGATTCCCTTCGCCGGAAAATGGCCCGAGAACTCTCCGGCGGGTTTGCTCGACGGTTTCTGGTGATATACAATCAGCGTTGAAATTAGATTTCAACACCAATATGGAGAAAGACACCTCTGTTCCAGACAAGCTTGCTAGAATGAAGTAAATGCTTCAATGCCGACTCTCTTGTTTTGACTAAAATGAAAAGTGATCATGATTACCTTGATAATTTGTTATAAGATAATCTGTTATTCCGACGCTACCAAACCGGAAAAATTATATCCTCCTGATTAGCCCTCATGAACCCTAACTGGCTTGGACTAGGGTTTACGGTTTTATTTTTCGCAGGTTGTTATACTTTGATGTTTTATTAGGTTGATGTATATGAAATTCCGTTTGCACATTCTATTCATGTACCTTTATTATAGCGACCAGTGCCGGCTCTTATATATTGAATTAAACTTAAAATAGTGAATGGCTAAGCCCGAACATGTCAATGATGACCCAAAAGTATTGAGGATATTGGAAGGCGTTGTGCAACCCAGGTCTTCCCTCGGTTCCCCTCTCTATACCCAAACAGCCAGCAATCTCGGCTTCTTATGGGAAAAAGATATATACACGACTGCACGCAACAACCGTTCTCGTCCCTCTACTCCGCTGTAAAAGTCTCGCATGAGATTTTTTTTTGTTTGCTTGCATTATTATACCTCAGGATAGATGGGTTATTTTAATTTTATTCTAATTGCTTTGAATTCAAATAGGTTTTTCAGTGGTATTGTATCTATCGATTTCACATACTAAATATCGACCAGATAAAAAGAATCAGTCGAATTTTATTAATGGCGCCACCCTTTGTATGAGCAGCCAGAATCCCCACTAAAATTTATTTACTATCGACCAATGATTATTAATGGGTTTGATTTTAAAAAAATTTAACACACCTTAAATTATAATTATTATAAAACATTGGTACAACTTAACACACGCGTGGGCTCAAGTTCAAGTTTCTGAGGCGGCACTTTTGCGATGATTACAGGGGTTTTGGAGAGCTTAACTGTGGGATCCTTTAATTTTTTCAGCAGCTACAGGTTAGTGGAACAAGTATTCAATTTTTTCGACAGTCCCAGGTTCAATTGTTTATAAGTATGTTTATTTGAAGCTTTGTTCACAAAAGGGTTTCGCAGCTATACAAGAGACTCGAGGAGGCATTAAAATTTTTTCACACATACATATTACTGGAGGAGGCCTTTAAATTTCTTTCGCAGATACATGTCACTGGAGGAGGCCTTTAATTTTTTTGTAGCTACATGTTCGACTGTTTACACGTAGGGTTATTTGAAGCTTTTTATGGTTATCTGGAAGCGTCGTCATTTTGGTTGCTGTACCTACAGTGCACAAATCATTCCCATCACACTGTTAGAATTTTAATAGTCGTTTCATTTAAGCAAGTATATCCTTACATGAGAATACGACTACTACTCCGTACAAATCATGAGAATACGGCTACTACTCTGTGCGAATCATGCTGCCTATTTTCTTTAAAAATATATCACCATGTCCCTGAAGATAAATATCTTCATATTTTGGCTACCATGGCTGTTGTGGTTTTCAAATTGGAAATTTCAAAAAAATGTGATGAAAAAAAACTGCTAAAAGTATATATTATTATTCAGATTAACCAAAACTAATTTTTGAATCTTAATCATGAGAGTCAACCAGAACTTGTGGAACATACATCAAAATACTATGTGAGAGGCCAGCATGCTTTCCCTTTTAGTGGAACGTTAACGAGAGAATATAAAATAGATATGATGTGAAAGAAATAATATTAATATAGAGATTGAGATTTAGTTTCTCATTAACAAAGTTGCTCACGGACGAGATGTAATCCTGAGAGGCATTTAGGATACGCTCTACTCGTGTGGTGTAGAACTCAAGAGATAGATAACTTAGAGATGTGTAAGTTGTCTTAAACTCTTTCTCCCTCTAAGGGTGCTTGGAGAATTATATTATTTTTTAGATCAACAAAAAGTAAATTTGAATAGTATGGGAGTCAACCAGAATTTGTGGAACACATGAAAACAATATGTTAAAATGTTGAAAGTGAGTTGTCATTTACAAAGTTGCTTAAGGACTGTAATTTTGAGAAGCCTTTAGGATACCCACTACCTGTATGGTGTAGAACTAGTAATATAGCCAACTTATGAATGCATGGGGTTGTCTCATGCATGGGATTGTCTTCAACCCTTTGTCTCACTAAGTGCACATGTAGGACTATAGAAACATTTAATTCTCTAAGATATTCCGACATTGAACATAATTTGGCATTTCCATGGAGGATGTGAAGTTGGTTCTATGATTAACCAAATGTATCAATTCAATTACGTTGAGAGTCTCGGGGTTATGGATACCTCCACATATACAGGTGGTCTTGAAACCAACCCACAAGAAACCTTTATGATACTTGATAGGTAAGAAGAATATTCATAATATTTCAATAGGGATTCTATCTTTATTTTTGTAGCTATGACATATATAAATCAGTGGGTATCGAAAATATTGTTGTTGTTGTGTGTGTATGGAGGTACATAGGAATGAATATTCTCCAAGGTTGGATCGAACAAAGTCCACTTTTCATTGACAATAGCAGAAGAAATGTTAGATTTACATAAATAGCGTCTCGAGAGCCATTGTGTCCTATGTCATCTATAATAGTAAGCAAGTTCGTTTTCGTTAATAAAGATTCTCGAGCACATTGTCACCTTCGTAGTTAGGCTATTAAATTCATTTTACCACATTCAGTGTATCATTTTGAATTAAATCTCTAAGTGAATTATGTGCATACAATGCTAAAATTATTCTTCATACACAAGCATAAAGATTAAACTTTAAAAGGAGCACAAAAAGAAAGGGAAAAAATTTCAACACATAATATTCTATTCAACATTCCCTTCCATTGCTTCAAGGGCATGCTCATATAATGTTCATGAATGACCAAGAAATGGTAGTTCTTTGGGACTCAAAGGATGATCTAGTGATAGCAAAATTTTGGGAGTGCCAAAGCAACTCATATAACCTAAAAGTAATTCAAGAAAAAGTCGTGGTTCATATTCTTATTAGTCTTAATTGCAAATCCAATAGCTAGTTGAATAGAATTAGGGATGTGTTCCATTGAGACTCTCTATGAGCATGTAGACTCTGATTCATTAGTGTAAAGGTCTTGGAACAAATCTGTAAGCTTGAAAATTATGAAATTTTCAGAAATTCTAATAGAAGTGTGCCAATAGGTTGGAGTATTAAGGCATCCAATAGGGTTCAGTTCTTGTTGTGGTTTTCCTGATCCGAATGAAATGGTTAAAGGAGGGATGACGATGTTGATTTTAATAGGTCAAGAAGTTATGTTTGTATACACCTAATTGTTTAGGCTTGCAGACGTAGCCTTACTAACCCTTAAACTTAGTAATTATTTCAATAATTAATCTAATTAAATTTTATATGAAGGAGTGAGTTAATTTAATGAAATTTGAAGGTTATTTGCATTAGTGAATTCGGTGAACCTCAATTGTTGATATAAAGTGATGTTGAAATCTAATCTCAACCATTAATCACTTTGGAGATTATCATTATGGATATGATAAATAGCTCAAACTTATAAAAATAAGGGTATGCTAAGGTTTAAATCACACCTCAAGCACAAGACATAGTGAGAGTGAGATCTCAATGATGGGGGGGGGAAGGAATCTAATTAAAGTTTGCTTATTCCTTTTGTACTTTAAAATCTTTCTCGTGTGCTTTTCACATATATTTATAATCCATAGTGGATCTTTCACATATGTGAACTAAATGTGAGCATGGAGCACAACTTCAAAATAATATGATAAATAAGTTATATAATAACTTTTTAAATAATATAAGAACCTCCCTCAACTCGCTAAATGCATTAATATATCCAAATCACATCTAGCCTTAATAACACCTACATGACCTCTATATATGCCCATTCACTTATTACACATGTGGCCTTTCATTCGATCAATCACTAGTACATATATTTACTCAATTACATATACATTTAACCACGTATATTCTTTCATTGGGGACATATTGTGTATTCATCAACCCCCAATATATGCCTCCCTTGCGGTCATATAGTAGTATCTTCTTTCAAGAATATTTGTTTGCAAAGTTTTGTAGTAAAGGAATTTACATGTAATGAAACCACGTGATAGGATTTCCTTAAATTCATGTTTTCATGCTGCGATGAATGGTGATCCATCCATTCAAATTCAATTCTTTTCAATGTTAATACTTGATCACTAGTTGTTGCATTGTTTTCTTTCTTTTCATTCCACATGTAACTATTATGGCTTTTCCAAATTGTTGTAGTAGCTATTCATTCATATTAATTTTTTGTATAACGGTTTTGTCAGGTTTTCTATGAATATTATTGATTATTCCATCTTCTTCCTTGATAATGTTGATGTCAATTTTTTTGTCTTCCTTGAAAGATTTCTTGGTAATAAGGGCGTTGATATGGTTTCACCCATGATTTTTTTTCTTTCATTTTTCACGTCCATGTCATCCATATTATTTTTAGAGGCATGACATTGTCTATTGTTTTCACTTGGTATTTAGTACTACCTACCTTTGAAATAATCCCATTATATTTTGTTGGAAATAATACTGAGAGGGGGGGTGAATCAGTATTATCAGATCAATAAAACCTTTTCAATTTCATACTCAGAAACATATACGCGACTTCAGTTAAGTGAATCCGCGTGTACACGCGACTGTGTCTAAAGCAACTAGCGTATATGCGGATATCTTATGATTCAGTTAATCTTATCTTCAGTAAATGCATCAGAACATTATTAAGCAATTTAACAGTAAACAGGTGCAGTGTAACAGAACAGAACATCACACAAGAGCCACACACATGAACACCATGATATAAGGTGGAAACCCAATGTGGGTGAAAACCACCTGCTGCAATTCGTCTCTTTCTTCTTTAATGAGAAACTTCTTTTACAATATACTGGTGCAGTCCTTTACCAGTATGCAGGCTACAACCTGCAGAGGGCTACAACCCTCTCTTTCATTTTCCAACTACTTCTGGAAGGGAGCTACAACTCCCTCAGCTCTTGTACTAGCTGATCCATTTACTAGTACGTAGGTGCTGACCCTACAACCTTCAGGGACCACGTTTCATCAATTTTCAGACTGGATCCAAGAGTACAAAGCAAACATTACCGCAATACAATCATCAACTTATACTTGCATCATAATTCATTAAACAACCCAATACCGAATCACTGAAACCCTGTCATCAAGAACACAGAACCCAAACCAGAATCTAGAACTCTGCAACAACCACCAGAATCAGCAACAACCTGAAATATCAACCCTTATCATGCATACGCTACTTCACTGTACCAAAACCGCGTGTATACGCGCTTTCTCCAAAGGCAGCCCGCGTGCAGATCTAGAAATGATTACTTCTGCCTTTGCTGTCAGATCCGACCCTTGCCAAGCGTCCCGAACAGATAACCAGCAATACCAGATCCTCTCACTGCGTCAGACACCCACACACATATCTTTGCCTAGTGATCTTCTCCTTATATAGCCTTAGGCCTTGTTCAATACCAAGAGCCAAAACCATAGAAACACAATACCATCAACTTCAAAACTAGGGATCGATACGCCCGTCGAGACACAATGGTCCGAAACCATAGGCACAACTTCCAAGGACTAACCGCCATGGACCAAAGGTACTTTTCCACATACACGCGCTTTTTCTGAAGCCAACCTGCGTGTACACGCGACTTGGGCTTAACAAACCTGCGTGTATGAACTTCCTTGGTAAGCTGTACTAGGATCTGTCTTCTGATTAAGTTGCCATTACCTGTACCAACTTCTGAGCATCTGTACCAATCTCTGAGTGAGTTGCCATCAAGGACAACACTTGAATCATAATGCCAACAATCTCCCCCTTTGGACTTGATGGCAACCACTACACCAAGTCACTCTCCCCCTTTGACATCAAGGGCAAAGGGCGGACCAAGATATTCTCTTCTTTGGTATACCTTCTGCTGTCCATACTCCCCCTGAGTACTTGCTGAAATCTCCAACTGTGCTCCCCCTTTGTGTATGCCAAAGTGTACCAATCTATCCATCCTGCTCTTGCTGAATTGTGCTGTTCATGCTCCCCTTGACTGTAGGCAAGATCTGCAAAAGATGTTCTTCAAGAAGAACAAGGTCTTATACATCATAGAAGACCTTCCTATCACCAAAAGACTCAACATACATTCATCATTCATCCCAGGCATAGTGGGGAAACCAACATAGGCCGTTACATGACCTTGACACCATAAAAAGAGATATCACAAGAGATACATGACATAGAGACGAAATATCTAGACCAAGACTTATGAAAGCCACCAACAGCATCATGATCTGTACCATAAGCATCAGCCTGCAATCCCATTCCTAAACAGTAAGATGTATCATTTAGCTTCATAGACTTTATCAACAACTTCTAACCATAATGCCAACAATGCATTATTTGAAGAATATTCTCCCCCTGAGTGTGAGCCAACCATGTCTGAACCATTTCCTGAGTCTGTTCTGCTCCCCCTGAGCCTGAGCCAACCATGACTGAACCTGGGTCTATTCTGCTGCCCTTTCTCCATATACGCGACTTTTCAGCCTGTAACTCGCGTATATACGCGACTTGTCTTCATTATTTCAGCGTATGCAGGATGGAATACTGAATCTCATCACTTTCAGATTCCCCTGTGTCTGTTATGTCAGCTGATTGAGTTGTCCCACACCTTTCTGTCTCTGTCTTCTTCAATTCCTGCAACTGTGATGATGTATGGTCCCCTTGTCTTGAATTTTGAAATCTGCTCCTGCATTCCCTTGCTTTATGCCCATAGTTGTTGCATGTATAACACCTTATATTTTTCATGTTCCTTCTATCACAATCAATTGCTTTGTGTCCATATGCATTGCAGGCAAAGCAATACCCTCTGAAATACTTGGGATGCGATGATCTTTCTTGAACCATTCTACTTCTGCATCTGGCTGCAACATGTCCAAGATTATGACATACATAACATTCAACATTATTCAGCGGAGGAAATAATCGTCTATCAGGTCCATAGTTAGGAGTAAAGGATCTTCCTTGAGGAATTTCTTTCCTTGGTTGTTCCTTGAGCATTTCAGATTTCTCATTAGAGTTTCTTGCCTCACCTTGTGAACTAGATTCACCTTCACCATATTCATGAAAACCAAGACCAGTCTTGATAGCAGGAGATCTTTGACTATTAAGAATATCATCCAAGACTTTAGAACTATCTTGAAATCGTAAGAGCTTATCCTTTTCTTCTAGTTTACCTTTCAAGATATTTACCTCAACCTGATGTTGTTCTTCCTTTTTCAGATACTGCTTCCTTAGGTCTTCTTCAACTTTTCTCCCTTCTTCCACTTGTCGCTTTAGTTTGATCACTTCATGTTCTTGATCTTCAAGATCTTCTTTTAGAGAGAGGATCTTTGATTCAAGTCTCTGAATAGTTGTGCTCTGATCTTTTGCTATATCCTGCAATCTCTCCCTTACCCTGGTTTCTGTTTCCAATAGTTCTTTTAATTTGGCAGCTTCTTCAGTTTCTGCATTCTTCTCTTCATGTGCCATGAGACTTTTAATATCCTCGCTATTATTGGATGAAGCATTCTTCTTCTTGTGCGCCATGAGACTTCTAATATCTTCACTATCATTTAATGAACTTTTAATATGGGAATAATAGCTTCTACCATCTTCTTCATATATCCTTTCTTTGTTATGAGGACATCTAGCAGCATAGTGACCAACTCTACCACATAGAAAACATTTGAAAGGCAGCTTATCTTTGAACCGTCCAGTTCCCCGTTCAAGATTCTTGACAAAATTTACCTCATCTTCTTCCTCTGACACTTCGAATGCGGCCTCTGGTGGTACCTCTTGTCGCATTTCAAAAGCAGTTAAGATCCCGTGAAGCTGTGACATGGTAATTTTCCGCACATTCTCCTTTTCTTCTATGGCAGATACTTTAGAATCAAATTTAGTAGACAGAGATCTCAAAACCTTTTGAACTAAGACAACTTCCTCAAATTCTTCACCCAGATCCCTCATACAATTCACAATCTCATCCATACGCAGGAAATAATTAGCTACGCTTTCATTACTTCGCATCTTAAGAGTTTCATACCGGATTCTGAGAGTTTGAAGCTTCACTATTTTTACCTGATCATCTCCTTCGTAGCTTGTAACGATTTTGTCCCATATTTCCTTAGCTGATTTGAGATGCATGATCTTCATAAATTCTGATTGAGTCAAAGTACTCAATAGGACATTAACTACTTTGGCATTGAGCTCATATTGCTTTTTCTCTGCTGGATCTGTAGGAGTTGCTGATGGGAATTTGTATCCTCCTTCTACGAGTCCCCAAACTTCTGCTCCAAGAGACTGTAGATATGCAGTGGTTATTATCTTCCAGTGAGTAAAATTGTTCCTGTCAAAGACTGGTGGCCTGATGTGTGCCTCTCTTTCTGGATTAGCCATTTTGATGGATCTTTTCCTTCAAGCGATCAAGCTTCCTCTGAAGGACCTCCTCTGATACCAATTGTTGGAAATAATACAGAGAGGGGGTGAATCAGTATTATCAGATCAATAAAACCTTTTCAATTTCATACTCAGAAACATATACGCGACTTCAGTTAAGTGAATCCGCGTGTACACGCGACTGTGTCTAAAGCAACTAGCGTATATGCAGATATCTTATGATTCAGTTAATCTTATCTTCAGTAAATGCACCAGAACATTATTAAGCAATTTAACAGTAAACAGGTGCAGTATAACAGAACAGAACATCACACAAGAGCCACACACATGAACACCATGATATAAGGTGGAAACCCAATGTGGGTGAAAACCACCTGCTGCAATTCGTCTCTTTCTTCTTTAATGAGAAACTTCTTTTACAATATACTGGTGCAGTCCTTTACCAGTATGCAGGCTACAACCTGCAGAGGGCTACAACCCTCTCTTTCGTTTTCCAACTACTTCTGGAAGGGAGCTACAACTCCCTCAGCTCTTGTACTAGCTGATCCATTTACTAGTACGTAGGTGCTGACCCTACAACCTTCAGGGACCACGTTTCATCAATTTTCAGACTGGATCCAAGAGTACAAAGCAAACATTACCGCAATACAATCATCAACTTATACTTGCATCATAATTCATTAAACAACCCAATACCGAATCACTGAAACCCTGTCATCAAGAACACAGAACCCAAGCCAGAATCTAGAACTCTGCAACAACCACCAGAATCAGCAACAACCTGAAATATCAACCCTTATCATGCATACGCTACTTCACTGTACCAAAACCGCGTGTATACGCGCTTTCTCCAAAGGCAACCCGCGTGCAGATCTAGAAATGATTACTTCTGCCTTTGCTGTCAGATCCGACCCTTGCCAAGCGTCCCGAACAGATAACCAGCAATACCAGATCCTCTCACTGCGTCAGACACCCACACACATATCTTTGCCTAGTGATCTTCTCCTTATATAGCCTTAGGCCTTGTTCAATACCAAGAGCCAAAACCATAGAAACACAATACCATCAACTTCAAAACTAGGGATCGATACGCCCGTCGAGACACAATGGTACGAAACCATAGGCACAACTTCCAAGGACTAACCGCCATGGACCAAAGGTACTTTTCCACATACACGCGCTTTTTCTGAAGCCAACCTGCGTGTACACGCGACTTGGGCTTAACAAACCTGCGTGTATGAACTTCCTTGGTAAGCTGTACTAGGATCTGTCTTCTGATTAAGTTGCCATTACCTGTACCAACTTCTGAGCATCTGTACCAATCTCTGAGTGAGTTGCCATCAAGGACAACACTTGAATCATAATGCCAACATATTTTATTTCATATTTTCAACTTGATATCAACTTGAATTATTTTCTACTGACCTTACAGAATTTTGTCTTTTTTCTCCTTTTTCGAAGTTAAAATGCAATGCCATTCTTTGAATCCTTATGTATTTCCTTAACTTTGGATTTCATTTCTAATTTTATCTCAATGATATTTTGGGTTTCTTGAACTTGTCAATTTCATCTTCAAGTATTTTTCTAGTATTCCCTTGAATTGCTTTGTTAGTATCTCTAACCCTATTTTTTGATTAAAACTCGTGTATATGCTTTTTCGTCATTTTAACATCATTTATAAGTTCTTGATTATGCTTATGGAACCTTTTGATTTTACCATTTCTTTTTAATTTTTAGTTCTTCCCATAATGAATCCTTTTCCCACTTTCCTTTGTCAAAATTTTATTTCCTCAATTTATGAACCTCGTTAATCAGTGATTCATTAAAGGCTTGTACCTTGTACATCCTAACATATTTACTTTTGATTTCTTATTTCTTAATTTTGAATTTATGCATCTCTTGCAGTGTTGTATTCTTGATTCATTTGTCAAAGAGGAGATTATATAATTCTTCCCATTAGTATTTTCATGAAGACTAGCCTCTTACTTAGAAACCCCATCCAAAAAACAACTTTGTACCAAAAGGAAGTTGAGAATTATAATTCTATTTTTAGAAAATTAATTGTATTCTGTGAAATCCCATGCATGATTGGGACTATGAGAAATATTAAAAATAGATTCTTTTCTAAAAGTGTAATGAAAAGGCATGGTAAAGGCCTTTACCATACATGAGCAGTTCAGTACATTGAGTGATCGAAAGAACACAATCTGTGGAAGTAGTTATGAAAGAGAATTTTCCAAGAAGTGTGTAGTATCATATAATGTACATATAGAGTACACTACAAATCAATGCAATATGGATATATGGTAGCTATAGTGTTCTTCCATAGTGTATATCTAAAATTAATTTTATTTTTTCCACTATTTAATTTTTATCTATTGCGTGATTGATGCTATGATCTAGAATTTGTTTTCAACATCAATTAAATTCAATAATATAGTGGTTCGATTGAGATCATAAGGACATAATTTCCTAGGGCTTGAAATTTTTTCATATTATGAGAGCTTGATATCTGATTGAGATTCTCAATAATTTGAAGTCGTCGTTATATTGCAGGGAAGGAGGACCAACAATAAGAGAATTATGAAGTTTTAATTATTTCTAATTTAGGAGTTTGTGCAATAGATCTCAGAGAGGGTAGTTGGAGGATATATTCAATGGTGTCTTCAATTTATTGTTATAGTAGGTGAGGGTTTCACTCTTAGTAAATATTAATGATCTCAAAGATATTGTCAAGAATGTTGCAAATTTGTCCACAGATATATAAGACTTCAAAACTAACAACAAAATGTATGTCAAGGCTAAGCTAATGATATTGGATATCATGACAGACCATTCAACCTATCGTTTATTTGAGAAGAATACGAAAATCAAGACGTTTGATTCCTTTGTTAGTTTTTTCAATCATAACATAAATATGAAGATAATATCGTGTAAAAAACTCATATCCATGCAAGTTATTAGGTTAGACACAATCACCAATTACCTTGTGAAGATCAACAAATTCATAATCATTTTGCAATCATTTGTAAGAAGGTTGTAGATTCATATTTATTGAAAATTGCACCCAATGGGTTTTTACCTTCATGAGAACATTTTATAGGTATTTTCACTTGGGAAAAACGTTTTGACTTGATAGGCTTCCTGGAAACCATTGTACATTTATTGTTGAGAGGTAGATGAACACCTATGATAGTTGGAGACATGGAAACACTCATAGCAGGGAATTTTTTCAGTTGAAAACCAAAATGAACATGAAAATTGACTTGCAACATACCTTGGGTGAATGATCATGAAGGTTGCAAAATTTCAGCCAGGAGGTCAGGGGACCGACTGCCAACACTGCACAAGGCACACTCCAGGCTACTGGGAAACTAACTAACTGTTGGAATTGAAAAATGCGCAATCCAGTTGGGCAGTTGGCTGCTAGGATTATAAAATGCATGATTCCAGTTGGGAAAGACTATTGGCTGAGGGACAGATTTGCACAAATTTTTTAGTCTTCCTTATCTAGATTGTTCAATGCAGCCTTGGCGAAGGTTGAGATTAGGCCAAGATTGGCCTGACTTGCCGATGGGCAACAGAAAGCAAGTAATTCGATGAAATGTATGGAAACAGTAAATGATAGAAGAAGTGATAAACACTACATAGAAATAATGGATGGAGGATTGAGCAAATAGATCAACATGAATGTGGGTGAGGCAGTTCACCGATTGGGTGAACATCCATGAAAAATAGTTTCGTGCATCTGGTAGCAGTGACATAGCAATAGAAATTGAAACATAGCTAGGACAGGATAGAATATATGTAAATGACAACAGGCCTTCAAATAAAGCAATCAAACAACACTCAAACAAGAGAATAAATAAAAAGTGACAGAAATGATGAAAAATATAGGTTGAGGCCACTTACCCATGAATAGCAGATCCAGATGTATCGAACAGTCTTGGATGTGTTGTGGGATGTTAGAGCTCCAAGATCGATGTGAATGAATGAGATTTGATGCATCAAAGAACTATGTTTGGTCTCAAGATGGGCATGCCACAAATCTAGGAAGAAATGACACTTGCAGGGAAACTTCTAAAGAAACATTGCATGTAACCCCCAACTACTAAAATAGCTCCATGAATCATGGAATTCCTTTTGCATGTTGCCTCTTGCTATTCCAGGAAGATCATGTCATGCATGCATGTAAGTCATGTTTCCTTGTTCCCAGGTGGAATTGGTCAACTTAACTGTCCATGAATGCCAATGCTGAACTTCTTGGAAAAATGCGCATTCCTGACTGTAAACTGGGCTGACTTCCCAAGGAGATTGCATAATTTTTTTGTCCAACAGCTGGCTCCTACCCAAATAAATGTTTCTCTAAATATATCTTTTAATTTCCAGCCCAAATGAAATGTGTTAGCATTATGTTGAAGAATGTAACTAGTGTCGGTATTCATAACTATATTTGGCAAAAGAATGAGTTTATTTTTTTATTTTTTAAATATAATAGACTTATTAAGGCATGTGTTTCATGCTTGGTCTATTGGTTAATAGGACTTGCCTCCATTGAAGGCTTCTAGGCTTGCATCTTGAGTGAAAAACTGAAAATGTATTAGAATCTTCTTGGGAAAAGAAAGTTATTTTTATGTCCTATGCTCCTCCATCAATTCAACCTCCACATATTCGGAGTTGGCCTCACACAAATATTAAGCCGGCCTATTTGAAGGGTTACATCCTCACACAAGAAGAATATATATATATATATATATATATATATATATATACACTAGTTCTATTTGACCTATTGAGCAATGAATAGCATTGATCTGGAATTCATACATCAAGAAATAAGTTGTGTGAAGGTGTCTAAATAGTATTATTTTGTAATATTTATGAAAGAATTATCACATTGAATGAAGGATAGGTTATTGAAGTTGAAATTTTGTCTCAAATGCAAAGGGAACAATGAAACTAAAAGGTCAGAGGTACATATTAAGCTTGATAAGTATGGATCGTACCAGTAGTCTTGTTGACTTATTTAGGAGAAACAAACCTTTGCTTCCTTGTGAAGAAAAGGGAAGGATAGATTCTTGACTAGGCTACATGGAGGTTCACTTGGTGGATGCAGAATATGTATCGTCTTATTTGTCTCAATTTGACTTGAATCTACTAGTGGAAGAGTTTGAATGAGTATTCCCATTCATAGGGGTCCCTAGCTAGGCTCCTACATCTTGTGTCCTATTTTGTGTTCTTCATGTTTTTGTTATTTATTTGGTGATAAAAAATGCTAATATAATAAAAAAAATAGATATAATATCACAAGTAAATTTCATGAAAGAGAAATCAAAATAAAATTTCCCTAATATTTCCCTAATGGACTTCTCAACATGGTATCAGAGCTAATGTCAGTGAATAAGGAAACTTATGATCATTTTTATGTGCAAAAGATGAAGGTTTCTAGCTTATTTTTTTAGTAAGAGTTGATTAGAAGGAGGAACAAATTATAAAATACATATTTTTGGGCACATACCTCTGCAATTAGGGCTACTAATCATGACTTAACGACTGAGGAACCAAACTGCCTCATCTGGAAATTTAAATGACTAGACCTCAAACCTCATCAAAGTCGAGTCATTTGAAATAAAGAACAAAATGTTGGGCATAAATATTAAGATATGAAATGAACATTGAAATATGGACTTTGTATTATCTCAAAGATACGAAAAAATTCTCAAATCTGATCATCATAGTGGATAATCAATTCAACTTGAGTAAGTATTGATATTTATCATTTTGTTTTAAAGCCATCTAACAATATGTATTCACATTGCAAGAGAAGGCTGCAAGGTCTAATGGTATGTTGATCCTTCAATAATCAAATAAAAAAGGTATGTAAGCTTTGAGGTATGTATAACTTGTTCATTGGTTAAGAATCTGATGTCTTAAGGTTAGTTTATTGTATGTCCTAAGATTAACAAGTCCTCATTAATGATTGGTAATGACTAATATTTGTAAACCTTAGATAACACATATGAAAGACTTATGCTGATTCACTCATCTCACAAATGTATAGAGTGTGTAAAATATTAGAGATATACATCAATCCTTGAGTAAGAATGGAATTAACTAATGTCTAGATTCTCTATTCAAAATCTTATGAATTCATCTTCTAAACTTGATTGGAAACAATAGATTATATCCTTGTTCTTGCTTACTTTTGAGGTGCTTGTCAAGAAAATTTTGCAGGTATATTCTATAATGACTAAGCTTCAAAATATAAAAGATCGCAACTATACTCATAGGGACATTTCAAGGATAATACTTAGGAAATCATGATAGGTTTGTAAAAGGAGGAATTCTAGTTATGCTTAAGACCACAAGATTTGGAGCTAATATTCTTCTTTATAAGGTAAATTCAATTTCTAATTTTATTTGTATTACTAACTTCGTTAAGTATAGGGATTTGAATCATAAATATCATTGTTAGGGTGATTAATTTCTATATTGAATCTAACCTTGTCACATCATTTTTGTTCATTTTTGTAAAACCCTAACATCTAGGGTTCACTATAAAATTCTAACCTTTTGATGCTTACGATATGTTGAAAACAATGATGAAACCCTAGTCTACTGAGGGTTTGTTGATCAAATCTAAAACACATATTGATATCCTACTCTCTTGATGTTTATGATTTTGGTAATGTTATGGTAAAACCATATTCTTCTACATATTGTTATTGATGTTTACGGTATATGATGAAACCCTAGATTTTTAGGGTTTATGAATAAAACCCCTTTTTTAATAATTAAAATATGATCCTATGAATGAAAGCCTAGTTGTATGTGATTCTGTAAGACTGAAATGATATCTTGGTAAAAACTGTTGAAGTCTTGATGTACGTATCTAGGGTTTATGAAAAAAACCATAGTAGAGTTTGATATGAAATTCTAGGGCATAATATGAAGACCCTATATGTAAAATGGTTTTTCCATTGCTAACTTCACTTAGTTACTGATATATGAGAATTTGAGTCTCATTGAAATGATCTTGGGTTTTGTAACAAAACCCTAGAATTTTTTTGTAAGAATCTAAGGAATCAAATTGAAACCCTAAATGATTGCTCACTAAATTTAGGGTTTGGATATCTAAAGTTGGATTATTTGTGATAACCTTAGAAACTTCCATTATAATGACATTTTAACCCTATAGATGACTTTATTCTCGTATATAAATATATTTGTGCTTGGTTCTACTTGTTATGAAGGAATTGTAGGTATATGGTCTTCAATATGGTGAAGAAGTTCGTCTAATTCATACTTGATGATGACTTGATGATAATGTTGTACAAGATTAAAATAGGGAGTTATAACGATCTTGGTATAAGAATAAAATAAATTATGTTCTGAAGGTTGTAGTTCTATGATGATATGATGATGTGAGAGAAAAATATAGTGTGACGTAGTTGTTGATAGACTTGTCCCCTAAGAGATAATAATCCTAGATAAAGGTGTATCTTTCCCCAGTTAACAAGGAGGGCATAATGTGGAAACTATAGTAAAGACCTTGAATATAGAATGAGATTGAAGAGTGGATAAAACAATAAAATTGGATGTTCTTGATTCAAGAAGTTGCAATCAAATACATGGTTGTGTTGAGAAGTGTTGAGGTTGAATTTGGTGTTGCTAGAGAACTTAATGAAGAGAGGTTCTGATGAGATGTGCTTGGATAATAGGATGATGATATAAGAAAAATAATAATGATTAACAACCTACTTTTTTGAAGAGGGTTAAAATGAATGGGAGGTAGGGAGGCAACTTAAACCCTAGATTGAATAAGACCATCATCATCTCGGGGATTTCAAAAAGAGAAATGAAAATTGTTTCCTTGAGGTCAAAACATTGGTGAGACGAACTTTGGTGCCTCTCACACCTACTAACTCATGATAAAAACCCCTTTCATAAGTTCTTTTTGACATACTTAATATTGAAAAGCTAATCCTACTCAGGAATTGGAGGTGGGGAGATTGACAGTGAGAAAGTAATAACCTAGTAGTATAGGGAACAAAGGGTTATGTTGGGATTTCAATCTTGGCACAAAGGTGACGATTGTTGTCGAGAAAAAGGTGCAAAACAACCAACAAGGAAACTAGTTAGAAAATGAGATTGAAATCTTGTGGATAGGTGTATTTAATTTAGAAATACGTTGATAAATATAGATAGACACTCATCATGATTTCAATCAAATAGGAATATATATTCTCTAATATCGACGCAACATCCCATCCATCGGGCCTAACAAGTGGGTTAAATTTGTCACATGTTTGTGCCTGATGCTCTTATAAACCACTGCTTACGTAAATGATAGATGGTAAAATATCATCAGGTTGAGGGGGGCATGTTAACGCCTTCACTCCTTCCTACCCGATGGGAATCAGAGCTGTCAGATGAGAAAAAATATAATAGATACAAATTATTGGGGGGGGGGGGGGGGGGGGGCAAGAATGAGCTATTTACCTATTGAGCATGTTCGTCCTAATGCCATGTATCGACCACTAATTTGAAACAAGAGGGAAAATATTTGCGTATTAAGCTCGTAGGATAAATAATCAAACAATTGTGAAGATTCTAAGGGGCAATCTTTATCGCAAAAATATAAGAGGGAGTCATATGGTAAGGGAGGCACAGGGAAAATCTAACAAAATGAGACAAGATCTAATTGGGGTGAAATTGGCAGCAACATAGGGTGTTGAAGAGAAGAGTAGTCAAAGAGGACTAAGATTCTTTGAGGATTTTGGGAATCTAAGATTAGAATAGTCTAAAAAGGACATACCTTGTGAACAGATGAATGGGGTATGTTTGTTGAGAGGTTGAGGTGTCCATGTGTGTGTGCCTCCCTAAATTGTGCTCTATGTTGCTATTTGACAATGCTAGCTATGGTATTTATTTTTAAATATATGGGTTATCAATCCGACTCTTCTTATGAGAAATTTTAAATTTGAGAATTCATGTACCTTGTTGTGGAATTATGAATACCTCGTTAGTTAAGAGGTAGTTTTAGGAAAATGTAAATAGGTTCGGACTTCATAATTGTATTTGAAATTTTATCAATGTAAATTCTATGAATAAAGAAAAGAAAAGAGAAAAACAAAAATTATTATTATTATTATTATTATTATTCTAGATAAACATGTTATTCATGCTTATATGCTCTCTTGAGTCAAGCATCTTGAGTCAAGGAATTTTTTCATTAGTCAAAGTCCCTTTAGGGAACTTTGTAATCAAAAGAAATATTCTTTTTAAGTCTAGAAAATTCTATTTCACTCAAAGACCAAGTGAGCCCTACCAAGGTGAAGTTGGCCTAAAGGAGGCCTAATTTGACCACATAGAAGGCTATATAAAGAAGAGAGTTTGAATTCATTTGGACACACAATCAAAATCTCGACGTCTAAGAAAGAGAGGTAAAATGGAATTTTTAGTTCAAGGAGAATAAGAGCAAGGAAAGTCAGAAGAGGAATGTTTATTCTTTTGGCATATTTTTCGTTACATATTTGAGATTCTATGTCATATTTATAAGTTGTTGGGCTGAAATATTCTGAAGTTGTAGCACCAAAAATTTTGTGAAGCTACAAAGATGAAAATTTTTGAATCTGGGTTCATTTGAAGCTATTGATATTGAGAACTTTGAATTATTTTACGAAGGGTTTTTCGGGAGGGTTGACTTGCTCCTTGAAAAGGTCTTGATCTTAGTCTTTCGGTCTTAAATGTCTCACTTTTAATTGATTGTATAAGAAGAGAATATTTTTTCTGAGTTTTCCCCTTGCGGGAACTTTGAGCCTATATCTTTTGAACATTTTTCTGTGATCTTCATACACTCTATGGTTTTGGTAATAGCTTGATGAAGAATATATATAAAAAAAACTAAACACAAATAAATCTCACAAGAAATTATTAAGTTAAAAGTTAGCAAACCCTATTTAGAAATACCTTTGATTTCTCAACACCAATAAGTGTTTTGTTATGGAAATAAGTCACATCCCCTTCCAAGGACCACCATGATAATAACACAATGAATAAAAAGAAGATATACTTAGATTTGAACCTCAAGCATGTTGTTAAGAATTAACAGGAGCGAGACAAGGCAAGAAAATGATGCAAAAGGCTTTATATCATCTTACATTTTATTGATCTTAGGATATAAATTGATAGTACATCAATTGAACAATTTTATATATTTACGTCACTAAAAATGCATCAGTGGATGATGAAAAAATTTGATTAAAAAATAAGGTTTACAACTCATATCTATGCAGGCTTATATTTGGTGAATGTCTAGGGACATTCAGTTTAACATTCCCCCATCCTTCAATCACAAGTCTGGATAATTTTATGAAACAAATTTTGTCATATTCAATATAAAACTATTTAACTATGAGTCTTGATGAAGATATCCTTGAGAAAATCTCAATATCGAGGAGTAAACAACTACTATGTTTAAATTTTGAACATTCCCATTATTTTTTATTAGAAGTGTTTTTTATTAATTTGACAAGACCAGTTTCTATGTTGGAATTTCCAAATGCTAATTGAATTTTGATTGACTTTATATCTTGAAGCTCGATTTCTAATATTTCCCCTATTAGGTGCAAGTTGATCTATGATATTTTCCTTGTAGATGCAACCCTTTACCACCTTGAACTACCATCACAATTTATTTTTTGTGTCAACTTAAGATTTGGTAATTAGAAACTATAGGTATTTATATGTAGGTGGTTTGTTTGTTGATTCTAACTCCACAAAAGATACAAAAAGTACTTGCCAACTGAGAGATGAAAAAATAATTGGCAGTTGGATGAGGCAACTTCAAACATTTCCCTTTATTATTTCATTGCCTCCAAATATGAATATTTAGTTTCACTATTGTTTTTTTGTAGTGGATCTATTTAATACTTTTGCCTTAGTAGTTCGCTAGGTTCATTTTATTTGATTTTCCAATAATTTTGATAATATTGGGAAACATAAATAATTCCTCATAGGATTTCTATTAATGAAAATTTGAATTTAGATGGCCAAAAGCCAATGTAAGGTTAAATACCCAAACCATAGAAACCACGAAAATTTATGCTACCAAAAGTTGGATTAGGGTAACTTTTAGACCAAATGAAAAGGATCAATCTAGTTCATATCACAAATATTAAAAATGGATGGTATCCTATAAAGGAATCCATAAAGGAGCAAGTGTGGCTATTGTTGCTAAACCAAGTAAATTCCCAACTAAAATATATCATGTTTTCATTGATGCAAAAATTTAGGAAATTTGGGTTTAAAGTAATTAAGATGTTGGGTGAAGTGGGAGAATTTCCTGTGAGGGTCATAGGATTCTATGGTTTGAAATATTTATCAAAATGGCAGCACAAGGAGGTGCTTCCAAATGCACAACAGATAAGGGAGGTTGATTCGGATGTATTTTTGGTCAAGGCTATGGTGTCAGAGGTTGCAGGGTCCATTGTGGTCGCCGATGAGGAGCCCAAACAGGAAGAAGGAAAATGGTACCTATGTAGCCACTTGGTAAAATAAGGGTCTATAAGCAGAGGCGAAACAAGAAATGATAACAACAACAACAATTCTATATTGAGGAGGAGCAGACCAGACACCTCTTCAACAGTGGGAGCTCTACATGACACGAGGGCATTAGAGATTGCGTTTAAGCAAATTTACACTAATGGAAATAAAAATATCTCATCCTTAGTGTTGGGATAAATTCCACATTGAATGGGCTAACATGTGAGGTCGTAGGTGTTAGGGAACATGATGGAGGTTTTTCATGTTTGGGTTCATCAACATGAAGGATGTCATAGTTTCTATGCGTCTTGTGGCCCTTTTTCTCCCTGCTTGTCGGTCTCTCTTGTCATCGGTGTGTGGTTTTCACTCACTTCAGAGGGGTCATCGGTTTTTATTGATGGGGCTTCATGACAATTTCGGTTATCAGATCCACTTTGGGCTACGCTTCCATGGTTGTTCTATTGGTGGCCTTATGCCATTTTCTAAAGTTTATATACTAGGGTTTTTATGCATTTTGTAATGTTGTGATGCTTTTTTTGGGGCTTCTGACAGATGCCTTGTTTATGGTATCTAGGGGTTATTTTATGTAGGCCTGTGTGCTTGGTTTATTTATGAGCTTGTCAGAGCATCTCCAAGCTTTTCATGCCAATCAGAGCATCTTTGAGTGATTATATGTTTATGTTTGTCAGCATATCTTCTAGCTTGTCAACTTGTTGGTTAGTGATCTGTAAATTGTCGTGGATATTCTACTTGACAGTTCGTAATAATGGACCTGATAATATTATATTAAAAATGTGAGATTCTACACTATTACAGTTTTATTTAATTTCTAGATCTGTAAAATTAATTGTAATGAGTGCATGCATTTAAAAGTAAATCAAGAAGAAAAGTAGAGAACGAAAAAATAATATCACACACCCATAATACAAAAGGTATGCTCTCTCAGAAACCCTTTAGAGATAAAACCCAGCAGGAAGGTGAGGCCACTTTTCTCTCTTTCCATGTTTGGGAATATGGCTGCAGATACAAAGAATTAATGTTTGTGGCCCGTGGGCTGCTAGAGTCTATAGAACCTCTCTATGTTCTCTACCTCCTATCTCTCTTAGCTAACTTTTCTCAACTATAGAAAATACTCTCGAAAGAATTGAATGCCTCTTTCTCCAAGTGGCCTGGTTATAACACAACCTGATAGCCTACTAGTGGTTAAATTTGACTACATGAACTCTTAACTAGAGTTACAATATAGACAGTTCTAGGTTCTTTTACATCACAAACACATAGCTAGCCCCTTTCCATGAATAATGGTAGGTGACGCGACATCCTCCCGACCTATAGGTGTGAAAATAGGAAGGTCAACTTCTCAGTGGCATAATTTTTGCATACAGACTCCAATTGACATGATTCTTCCGCCATTGGAAAGATTTTTGTGTGTTGAATAGCATGAAAAGGTTCCGCACTTTCGCAGCAAATCTTTACCCCCAAATAATTTTGTTTGATGCCTAAAAATGCTCCCAGAAGGTTCCAGACCCCATTTTGCCAAACTGGGTCCTACCAGTAAAAACAGTCTCATCACCTGATTCCTTCATTTTCTCCACTCCAAATGCATCAAGATGGATGAAAAACAATATAACGATCCAATTCGGATAAGTTAAAGTAGTTTCTACCATTGTTAGTTTACTAGGTGGTTGCCCATTGTTTGAGCTATATCTTGTTGCCCGTATGTGTTTTTATTGAGTGGCATTGTTGGGTCCCTATAATACTAGTGATTACCCATTACTATTGTAGTTGTACCCCTTATTAATATTGTTGTGCATGTATTATCCCAATATTGTTATTACTATGCCCCATAGAATCCATCTATTGTTATTTTTGTGGCTTTATATTATTATTGTTAGGTCGGCTCGGTTATATTGTGATTCCTTAGACTCCTATATATAGAAGGGAGGTTTTGTCATTTGAATCATTCAAGAATTATTCATTTATGTAATGTAAAGGAGGTTGACCTCTCGAAGAGGCTGAATTCTAAGACGTTGATCTATCTTTTCTATCTTTCTTGAAGCTGGTTTCATAACATTTGGTATCAGAGCTTTGGATTCTAGGGTTTCGCTGCTCCAAACAGGTCATTATGGAATTTTCGCTATTTTTTTTCTGCGACGTTTCAGAAGTTGAAAAAAAACCCATTTGAGAAGAAATCGCATGGAACCTTGGGTAAGAATTTCAGAGCTGTTCGCGCTATATTTGCGGAGATATGATCTAAGGAAGTTGGTCTTTTTGCAGACTCCTGAATTACATTCCAAACAGGTGACCTGGGGAAAAGCATCATAACTTTCTCTCTAGGGATCGGATTGAAATTTAGTAAGAAGGTACAGAAAGAGGACAGACTGTAGTTTCTTGTATACATTTTTCAGATCCAAAGGTCTAAATAGTGACTCATGGCACGTCATACAAGTTCGCTCTACTGAACTAGTCTATAATCAAGTCACTGTGGGAGATTTCACATAACTCTTCCTTGGAGAATCCAATTTGGGTCAGACTTCTGGCATTGGAAAGAGGACACAGAGAGCTACTGCAGGTCACAAATTTAGATCTAGATGATTGGAAAGTACATAGATACATCAAAGGCAATATCGAGCTCCTACAAAGTGAAAAAAGGTGTGTAGATTTTCTTAAATTTTTGCTTAAGCTTGGTTTGAAAATTTATTTTGAAGGAATTCAAAGGGCATAATAG
Source organism: Pinus tabuliformis (assembly GCA_031772625.1). Taxonomy (NCBI): domain Eukaryota; kingdom Viridiplantae; phylum Streptophyta; class Pinopsida; order Pinales; family Pinaceae; genus Pinus; species Pinus tabuliformis. Next base: position 722,237,871 of record CM062819.1, read on the forward strand.
CGAATTATTATTGGTAACTGATGCCTTGAGGAAAAAAAATGCAAACACTTAGTAAGGAACCTGAAAGCTCTAGCATGACTCATGAAGAAGAGGAAGAAATGCAACATGATATATCAAAATTACAAGACCAAGTGCAACAACTCTCCCTTGCACAAAAAGGAATAGAATCTAAGATGGATGGTTTAAAGAAAGGCGTAGAAGCTAAGATGGATTGTTTAAAGAAAGGTGTAGAAGCTAAGATGAATGACATGGAAGCTAAGATGGATGATTTGAAGATAGATTTGAAGACAAACATGGAAGAATTGAAGATAAATATGAATAAGTTGCTACAAGAAAGGGTCACTAATGGTGAAAGGGTAGTAAAGGAAACTCATGATGAGAAAAAAAGAAATGTTAATCATGATTCCATGGACTCTAATGTTGGATCAAAGACCCACCATATTCCAAAAATCGATATGAGGAAGTTTGATGGCAAGGATCCCACAACATGGATATTACAAATGGAGCAATTTTTCGATCTCAATAATGTGCAAAACACACAAAAGGTACGTATTGCAACTTTATATTTGGAACCAAATTAGTTTGTATAGTATCAATGGCTTTTCTCTCGTAAACAATTTATCACTCGGGAAATTTTTACGGAAGAATTGATAGCACATTATGAGGATACAAAAAGCAACAATTTTTTTAGCCAATTGATAAGTCTAAAAAAAAGGGGTTCAATAATGGAGCACATTGAGGAGTTCCAAAAATTGAACGTAAGGGTAAATGATATTCCAGAGGAGCATAGGATTGATGTGTTCATAGGGTCTTTAAAGGATAATATCCAACATGATGTTCACCTTTGGGAACCTGATTCATTAGAGAAGGCATTCAGGTTAGCAAGAAAAATGGAAAGCAAAATTATGGCAACCAGGAAACACAACACTCACAACTATAAAGACGGAAGTGTTGTTGCCGCTAATCTTCCACAACCTATAAGGTTGACACCACAACAATTGGAAGAAAAAAGAGCAAAAGGGCTTTGTTACAGTTTTGATAGCAAATACACTAAAGGTCATAAGTGTGCTGAGAAGAAATTATTCTACATAGATTGTGAAGAGGAAGAAGAAAAGGAGCAAGAAAGGTCAAAAGAAGAGGATATACTCCAGGAACAAAGCCTAGATAAAGAAGAAATGAATCCGACCATATCTTGTAATGCATTAGTGGGAATTACCACTCCTCAAACCATCAAGATAGAAGGACAAATCAAGAAGAAAAAGGTAATAGTGTTTATTGATTCAGGAAGTACCCACAATTTTATTCATTGTAAGGTAGCAAGAGAATTGAATTGCTTCTTATATCCAGCACCAGAGTGTCAAGTGATGGTTGCAAATGGAGGAACAATAAATTGTTCGGGAAAGTGCCATAATATCAAGCTATCCATGGGAGAATATGTATTGACTAGCCCAATGCTTTCCATTCCAATGGGAGGTGCTAATGTTGTACTAGGAGTCCAATGGCTACAATCCTTGGGTACAATAGCTTTTAATTTTCAAGAACTTTTCATGAAATTTTCTGTGGAAGGAAAGGAAGTTGAATTAAGAGGTATTGCAAGGAAACCAGGAAAGGTAATCAGCTCTAACAGTATGACAAAGATTCTAAAAAAGGAACAAAGAGGTGTAATTACACAATTATGTTCGCTAGATGTGTCCACAGCGGAATCATCTATTTCTCCAGATCTCCAAAAACTCCTGGACAATCATTCCAAGGTATTTGAGACTCCTAAAGGTCTCCCACATATTCGTGATCATGATCATGCTATTCATCTAATTCCAGGAAGTGTTCCTCCAAACATCAGGCCGTACAGATATCCCTATGTCCAATATAGTGAAATTGAACGTATAGTTGCAGAAATGCTAGAGGCTGGTATAATTCAACCAAGTCAAAGTTATTTCTCTGCTCCAGTCGTATTGGTGCACAAGAAGGATGGATCATGGCGCATGTGTCCCGATTATAGGGAGCTCAACAAGCTCACTATTAAAGATAAGTTTCCCATTCGTTTCATTGATGAATTACTGGATGAATTCCATGGATCAATTTACTTCACCAAGTTGGATCTTCATTCAGGATATCATCAAATCAGAATGAAAATCGAAGACATTCCGAAAACAGCACTTAGAACTCATGAGGGTCATTATGAATTTTTGGTCATGCCTTTTGGCCTTACCAATGCACCTTCAACATTTCAAGGTTTGATGAATTCAATTTTCAAACCATTCCTTCGAAAATTTGTGTTAGTATTTTTTTATGATATACTAATCTACAACAAGTCTTGGAAGGATCATGTTGAACATGTTGACAGGGTGCTACAACTCTTTGAGGAGAAACAATTATATGCAAAAAGATCCAAATGTTTCTTTGGAGTACAAGAGGTGGAATATCTGGGTCATATTGTATCTCGTGAAGGAGTTAAGGTAGACCTTAGCAAAATTAAAGCCATTAAGGAATGGAAAATTCCCACATCCATAAAGCATCTGCGAGGATTTCTCCGGTTTACATGGTATTATCGCATGTTTGTTAAGAATTATGGGAGAATTGCAGCACCTCTAACAACATTAATGAAGAAGGATGCATTTTCATGGACTCCAGAAGAAACAAAGGCATTCGAACATCTTAAAGAGGCAATGTTCCAAGCACCGATCTTAGCTACACCAGACTTCAAAAAAACCTTTATTGTGGAATGTGATGCTTCAGGAAATGGAATTGGTGCTCTTTTAATGCAAGATGAAAGACCCATTGCTTTTGAAAGTCGTCCAATCAAGGGAAAGCTTTTACACAAAGCTATTTATGAGAAGGAAATGTTGGCAATACTCCATGCACTTAAGAAATGGCAACCCTACCTAATGGGAAGACACTTCAAGGTAAAAACGGATCATGATAGCCTTAAATACTTTTTAGAACAAAGATTATCCTCTGAAGAGCAATAAAAGTGGGTCACAAAGATTTTGGGTTATGACTTTGAAATCATCTACAAAAAAGGCAAGCAAAATGTGGTGGCAGATGCACTCTCAACAAAGGATGAGGATGTGGAAGCATTGTTGTGTGCCATTTCTATTATCCAACCAGATTGGATAAACAAAGCAAGGGAGGAATGGAAGAATGACGAAGAAGTGTGGGCACTTATGCGACAGTCACAACAAGATTCTAGTATGTCTGATACATTTAACTGGCAAAATGATTCGTTATGGTACAAAGATCGCTTATACCTCTGTAAGGATTCCCAGCTAAAACAAAATATTCTTATGGAATTGCACACTTCTCCCTTAGGAGGGCACTCAAGATTTTTAAAAACTTACCACATGTTAAGAAGGAATTTTTTTGGGATGGCCTTAAATCAGATATTCAAAAGTTTGTGGCGGAATGTTTGGTTTGCAAACAAAATAAAGTTGAAACAATTAAGACACCGGGTCTATTACAACCTTTATCCATTCCAAGCAACGATGGGAGGACGTTTCAATGGATTTTATCACAGGTTTACCCAAGTCAGAGGGAAAGAGTGTCATCATCGTGGTAGTTGACAGACTTACCAAGTATGCACACTTTTGTGCATTATCACATCCATTTAAAGCCAATACAGTTTCTACTGCATTTATGGAAACAATTCAAAAGCTACATGGAAACCCAAAGATTATTGTAAGTGACAGAGATCACATTTTCACTGGAAATTTTTGGACAGAATTATTTTCTTGTCTTGGTACTCAGTTGTGGAGCGATAAAAATGTGTCTTTTTAACTCCTAATTACCTTCACATTAATTATCAACCCATGGACGACTTTTTATTTCAAGAGTGTACTCAGTCTGAGGCGGCTATTTACTCAAGAGTAATGTTTTGTAGTATAGTGCTTAAAAGCTACAAAAGTAAATGGTTGCATGTCTATAACTTAACTACTTCAAAAGGCTAAATCACACCAAGCATTGCATCAGTCGAAGGTTCGGTAGCAATAACCCATCCTTTTCATAACTGATGAGAACAAATCCGAGGTCTGGGAGCTAGGTAGCAGATGCTAGGGCTCACTACAGCCTGAGATCGTCTTTGATGAATATAAATGAAATGGCAAGTAAAGGAAATAACGATGAAATAGAACATCAAATCAGTCAAGGGTTTGGTGGCAATAACCTATCCATTTCATAACTGATGGGAGCAGATCAGAGGTCTGGGAGCCAAATAGCAGAAGCTGACACTCACTACAGCCTGAGTCTGTCCTTAAGAAATGGCAAGTAAATGAAACAACAAATCAGCAATCTTGAAATAGACCAGCAATTGAAATGGAACAGCAACTAAATATGAATGTACAACAATCCAAATCAAGCACGCAACACACTTATCATTAAAAGGGACAGTAATCCGAGCTTCGATACAATATACATGAATCACAGTTATAAAGTAACAGCAATTGTAACGGAAGGGCAATCCTGAATAAACAACAGTCACAATTTAAGAATACATCATACAGTTGTACCGATTTAGGAACATACATCCCGGTTAATCTGTAATCGAATGACAATCTGTAAAGAACAGCAATGTTATATCAATTATCAACAGGAATAGCAATGCGATACAAAGTTAAAATGATAACATAGCATTCCTGTTGCAGATAACGATAGTATCCAATCAAGTATATCTAATAGCCCTGATATGTAAAACAGTAAAGTGTGTCAGATTACTGAACAGAGTAAAAGAAAGAAATCAAACCACACATGAAGCATAAAGATATAATACAGCAGCAGGGTACTCCACCAGAGGCTGGGCCCTTAGCCGCCAGCGGATGCTGCTAGGTTACTTCAGGATCAAAGATGGAATTGCAACTAGATTTATATTAAAATATCAAAGCAGAGTTACAGTGGATTACAACAAGAAATATCTCAATCTCTCAGCCATTATCCATTCTCTCTGCCATCCTCAATTCTGAATCTCTAATTCATCCTCAATTCGATCATTCGAATCCCTCTGAAATCACCCCAAAATCATCCCATCTCTGATCTCTGTTCTGATTTAAATAAAGAGAGATCATAGAGCAGTTACAATAAAGATAAGTACAACATGATTTCTATTACAAAATTGGATTGTTTCCAACCAATTGATAAATAAGAAGATATATTTCCATCCAGTTTTTAACAAGAGCAAGACGAATTTGGCTTTTGCAGCTGAGATTTGGAAAACGGCCACACAACGAATCTGAGAAAATCGTGCTCAAAGAACCCTGCTTTTCTATCAGTACAAGCCGAATTTAGGCAAACCATTCTTTCATAAAGTTAATTCGATCCGTTCTGGACAAAACCCATGTTCCGGATTTTCCAGATTCTGCTTCATTTGCTTAGAATCTCAACCGCAAAACTGTCACTTCTTATTCCAACGAATTTCTGAGTTGGCACTTTTAATGATCAAATCTTCAATCTGGAAATTATCTTGGAGGCTAAAAATGGTGAATAATGTTACAACTGATTTATTAAAACTATCATTGATAAAATCATGCATAATCATCAATTTCTTAGAAAAAAAGGAGAATAAATAATATTCATCCATAGAAGCATAAATCATCATAAAATGGATTTATGTAATAAATTATAATAAATGACATGATGAAGAATAGTAGAAATGGGTGGAATAAGTGTTCAAAAGTGATAATAATAATGGCATATTAACGGCCCAACATACCCCCACACTCAATATGTTGCATGTCCTCATGCAACGAAAACTGAATATATTGCATGTTCTCATGCAACCCAAAGACAAAAACCCATGTGTTAACCAAGTAATAAAAAATATGTTCATCTCAGCTCATGAAATGGATAGAACAAATGAATTCTTCCTTAATTAATGAATATTCACTTTTAGTAATCTTGATGGAGGCATAACAATTTTTACATTGACATTCAACTATATGTATATATGAAGTTGCAACAAAATATGATATAAGTAACAACAAACTTCATTAACCATTTTCTCAAAAAGTACAAACCAGCTTTTGTTGAAATTTGGCAAGTAAATTTATAATATATGAATTCCTTTATGATCCAAAAAATCAGACTGTTTTGATGCACGGATCATGAGATATAAACAAAATGGCTGTAGGTGAGAGTGCATGATTTCCGAAATTTTATGAACCAGTTTATCTTGAAATTATCTAGGTATGTGTATTTTAATAGTACATCTGTGTTTCCTAGAGATCACAAGAATTGAGTTCATAGTTTTAAAAATATTATGGAAATCAATTTCTACACCGAAATTGTATGCCTTAAATGAGAAATAAAATAGAAAACATCCATCATGCGTAGAAATTCCTCCCCCTCTTTGAAAAATTAGCATGCCCTCATGCAATGCTAGAAAACAAATAGAGGTGGTTGCTACTATCTGTTGAATTCTATGTTTGGTGTAAAACAACATGGAATAAGGGAGGTGTTGAGAATGAATAAGAATAGCAATGGATGATAAAGAATATGAATGACATTGTCATAAGAAAGAAATGAATGAAAGCAACACTCCCCCAAATTGAAAGATGATATGTCGGTGAAAAATGGGAAGTGGTACATATGTGGAGTGAAGGATGATAAATAATGCTCAAAATGGATTTTTATGAAATTCTCCTAAATTCGTAATAAATCAGAAAATTATGTGATTTTACCTCAAGTTTTACCACCAAAGATGTGGAATGACATATATGGACTGGCAGTTGTTGAAGCTGATGTAGGCAGAGTTGGCACTGAAAGTGATGCAAAAGGTGGAATCCAGGTAAGCACATCATGTCTGAAGAATTGTTCACGTTCACGAGTTGCTCGAGCCTCTTTTGTTATGTGCAATAGTGTGGTCATGCTATGAATAGAATTATGCCCATACTTGTTGTTTTCCTGCAAACAAATCACTATTTTGCATACAATGTTCTGGAACCCATAGTGTAAGCAATAGATAAGATGCATGCAAAAATTTCAATCAGAAAAACTTATGTATACATGCAATACTAATATTTTGGCAAATCAACAAGTGATGGCAGAGTGCAGTAATCATATAGCATGCAATCCCATAATGCATACATTCCCCCTTCCAATTGGAAAATGAATTCCATGACCATAAATCATATGAGAGGTGTTGTGCTGATGGCAAGGCAAGGGAATGAACAATACAGCAGTAGAGTACACATATCAATAATAGGACGACGAGAGTTATGGTTATAATGAGAGCAGAGTGTGTAAAGATAGTTATGAATAAGAGATAGGACGCTTTGAATTGATGATAAGTGATGAAAAAGAGAAAAAGAACAACAATATGCCAATAAGATGCTTTACTGATAGTATGATAGCTGAAAATGATGCGATTGATCGTAAAACAATTTCTCATGCATAAAGGTTCAAAACAGGGAAAAAGTTAAGGAAATAACTTCTCTGATAAAAAGAAAAATAAGAAAAGGGTATTATAATAATAATTGACGACAAGATATAACTTCAATACCATAAGCAGAGCCGCTGCTGCCAGCAGGCGTCCATAGCCTCGGCAGGGTTGCTTTTTAACCCATATGAGCTAGGATCCTCAATTTATAAATGGAGAGTTACAGTGTTGTTCTATAGAAGAGATCAATGTGCTGGCATGGTAACCAGATAATCACACTGCCATTCACTGGGATGTAGCAATAGTGATCAGGTCGGCTCGTGATGAGACCTCCTGTTCCAAGGATAATTTGGCTATCCAATGGATCATAACCCTGGTGTGGTGGCCATAATGGGAATGTTACTTTCTTACAACCTTATGAACATGGTAGGCTGGCTCGTAATGAGACCCCCTATCCTCCATCTGCGAACAAAATTTTGTTGTTATTACATATTTTTATGATAAAAAGAGGGAGGCTCAGTACTCCTTAAGAGCAGGGATGGTGGAAGAAGTTGAACATGTCAATAGAAAAAAATATACCCATAATCTCATTTATTACAGATAGAGAAGATTATAACCAGGGAGGATGGAACCAGCATGGTATTAAGATGATCAATCAGTATCATGTACAACAGAAAACAATGCAGTAAAGTAATATATAAATAATTGTGTCCCTTTTGAAAAAAAAATCTATTATCAAGGAGTTGTCCTGTTAAAGATCATAACGTGAATGATATTAACTCGCTTCAAAAGAATCCATAATTCTTGTCCTCATAAAAGTAGTGTACTTCATGCCATAAAATGGAATCAGTTAAAATGTGGTTGAGATGAATTAGGAATAATCCCACAAGAGGAAGGAAGGGTTGCTCTCGAAAATAATCCCAAAGTGTTGCTCTTTTGAATGAACAACAAAAACACTCAAAAAGTGGTGTTCCTTAATGGAAATGCACAAAAAAAAAACAAAAATACACACAAAAAAAGTGTGAAAATGAAAATGTCGTTCCTTTGGAAAAATGAACAGCAAAAACTAAAAGTGTCGTTCCTTTGGAAAAGGAACAGCAAAAACGCAAGTGTCGTTCCTTTGGAAAAGGAACAACAAAAACACAAGTGCCGTTCCTTTGGAAAAGGAACAGCAAAAATGAAAAGTGCAGAAGTGTTGTTCCATTCGGAAAGGAACAACAAATCGTGAAAGTGCAAAAGTGTTGTTCCATTCAGAAAGGAACAGTAAAATGTGAAAGTGTAGAAGCGTTGTTCCATTCGGAAAGGAACAACAAAAAGTGAAAGTGCAGAAGTGTTGTTCCATTCGGAAAGGAACAACAAAACGTGAAAGTGTAGAAGTGTTGTTCCATTCGGAAAGGAACAACAAAAAGTGAAAGTGCAGAAGTGTTGTTCCATTCGGAAAGGAACAACAAAATGTGAAAGTGTAAAAGTGTTGTTTCATTCAGAAAGGAACAGCAAAAAGTGAAAGTGTAGAAGTGTTGTTCCATTCGGAAAGAAACAGCAAAACGTGAAAGTGTAAAAATGTTATTCCATTTGGAAATGAACAGCAAAAAGTGAAAGTGCAGAAGTGCTGTTCCATTCGGAAAGGAATAACAAAAAGTGAAAAAGGAACAGCAAAATGAGTCGTGGAAAAGGAACGGCAAAATGGACCGTGAAAAAGGAACAACAAAATGAATTGCTGACCAAAAAGGTGTTGTTCCTTTGGAAAAGGAACAGTAAGATGAAATTGTTGTCCCTTTGAAAAAAGAACAGCAGAAACGACAAAAGTGCACAGAAACGCTGTCCCTTCAGAAAAATAACAGCAAAATGCACAAGCATGAAATGCAAGCACGCAAAGAATGAATTAGTTGTTCACTGTATTGATGCTGAGGATGGGTCACAGTTTGAATGAAGCAACACCTGAAACACAAAATATAAGAAATATCATAAAAAAAACAACGTTTCATTTAAAAAACAATATGTAAATAACTAAATTAAGTTACAACAGCTATGATGTTATGTCAAAAAAATGATCTCTTTGAAAAGTGTTTTGGCAGCAGTGATAAGACATGAATCTTCAAATTGAAATCAATTCTTCATTTGTTCTATTATGAATCTGTTGGGTAATGACTTGGATAAAATTCCTTTGTTTTATAAAAATTTCTTTGAAAAATCACTCGTCCATAAATTGACCTTGTTTATTTTCCCAGGACCTGCAAAAAACGAGTGTCTACCTGCAATAAAACATTAAATCATGGAGAAAGAGAGGTGATCGGGCTCCCCTAATCCAAGAATTATGTAAAAAACAACAAGTAGTTACCTGTATAACAAATCCATTGAAAAAATAACAAAGTAAAATTTATCTATCACTTGCGGGAGAGCAGTGGCCAATCATGCTAACCTGCAGTGTTTTAATCACAACTTCTTTGTTTTTCATCGAAATTGAGTGATTCCAAAGCAAAATGAGAGTTAATTCAAAGGGTTATCTCCAGTAGCAATAGTTTTTAAAAATTAAATGCTATGATATGTCAAATTTGTCTAGAACAGCCTGCATAATAGAGTCATTTTCGATTACCCAATCTAGACCAATGATTGATATTTCAAGCATAGATTCTTCGTTTGATGTCGGATTCAAATGATTCAAATTGGAAATGAAAGTAGATTCATTTATTTATTTCTAATAGAAACAGGTTTTGAAGAAAAGAAGAATTGATAGGTCAAATACTGAAAGGAACAACCAGAAAGACATAGTTTTAAGGGTGTTGATTTACTATAGACAATCAGTATTTTGATCATAACTTCCCCATACGATATCAAAAATGAGTGATTCCAATTGTATTGTAAACTAGATTCATAGGGGAATCTACCATAGTAACAGGTTTTAAAATTTCAAACATTTATGCCTCCAAAACCTGACTGTCCCAACTCTGTTCCTGAGCTGCCCGCTAGACACCCTATCAATGTTTTGTTTCTAACTTTTTCGTTTCAAATCCAAATTGAGTGGTTCAAATTGAGTTAGAAAGTAGACATCAAGGGCCACCTAGGGTAGAAACAGGTTTTAAAAATATTCAGTTTTGGTCCCTCAGAACATGACTGTCCTGACTGTTTTTCCTGAAATCTCATAAAGCTCGAAAGCCAAAAAAATGATATTTAACCATTTTTTCATATTGATGATAAAAATGAATATAAGTGTTTGTAGAACTATTATTTTCATTATAAGTCATCTACATACAAAAATAAATTTAAAAAAAATTATCATCGATGTTGATTTCCATAGCATGTTGCAACAAAAAACAACTAACTTTACAAAAAAAAAAAAAAAGATGTGTTTGTTTTATTTGTTTATTTATTTTATTTTATCCACTATCCTACTCTTCTTTGAGAATCGAATATGTTTATGTATAATAGTACTTCCAGTGGAACCATTTTATAATTAAGGCTTGACGTATGCAGATACCCAAATTTGAAAAATGCATGTTGATAAAAATTAGGGTATGAGAAGCCAACTTCCCTTGAAAAGATGGTATCAAAAATTGTTGAAGTATGGAGTGATGATGCAAACACGTGATGGAGTGAAACCAATCTTCAATATATCCGTTACTTTCTTGATTTCCCATCATACCATGAAGTTCTTAAGCTTTTAAAATGGTTTGTTGGTGCAACCTACAAGAAACCTCATTTTCTTCCATAGCTTCTACAATTTTTGAATTTAAAACATTTTGAATCTCATTGTCAATTTTCTCTAATGGAACATGTGAGATAGAATGGGTGGGAAGGTTGGGTAAATTTGGCAGTCCAACATTGTAAGCATGTTGTACTGGTTTATTGTGGTGAGGGTGTGGAATTAGTTGAGCAGGAAATTCAAAAAAAATGTTGGGCAGTTTCTTACCATAACAGAAGATGTTCTTCATGTGTTCCTTTGAAGCTCCTTCTTCCAATGTTCCTGTCAATTAGTTAGTGAAATGGGTGGTTCTTACATCACCACTTGAGTGAAATCATGTGATTTATTTCTCAAAATTTCTATTTTTTCCTAGTCATTCACACAAAAATTCAAACATCTATTTCTACACAACAAAGCAACAACAAATCTGTTAGGAAAGCGGACAGTGGAGCAGGGCTTTTACATGCTCCGCACGCAGGTTCTTACCTTCCGTTTTTAAGATCCAACTCTTTCCTAGCAGGCACTCATCAGATTCACACTACTCTTTAGAAATGGCTAAACTCTCCCCGGCAACAGCGCCAAAATGTGGAGTGATAAAAAGGTGTCTTTTTAACTCCTAATTACCTTCACATTAATTATCAACCCAGGGACGAATTTTTATTTCAAGAGTGTACTCAGTCTGAGGCGGCTATTTACTCAAGAGTAATGTTTTGTAGTATAGTGCTTAAGAGCTACAAAAGTAAATGGCTGCATGTCTATAACTTAACTACTTGAAAAGGCTAAATCACACCAAGCATTGCACCAGTCAAAGGTTCGGTAGCAATAACCCATCCTTTTCATAACTGATGAGAACAAATCCGAGGTCTGGGAGCTAGGTAGCAGATGCTGGGGCTAACTATAGCCTGAGATCGTCCTTGATGAATATAAATGAAATGGTAAGTAAAGGAAATAACGATGAAATAAAACAACACATCAGCCAAGGGTTTGGTGGCAATAACCTATCCCTTTCATAACTGATGGGAGCAAATCAGAGGTCATGGAGCCAAATAGCAGAAGCTGACACTCACTACAGCCTGAGTCTGTCCTTAAGAAATGGCAAGTAAATGAAACAACAAATCAACAATCTTGAAATAGACCAGCAATTGAAATGGAACAGCAACTAAATATGAATGTACAACAATCCAAATCAAGCACGCAGCACACTTATCATTAAAAGGTACAGTAATTCGAGCTTCGATACAATATGCATGAATCACAGTTATAAAGTAACATCAATTGTAACGGAAGAGCAATCGCGAATAAACAACAGTCACAATTTAAGAATACATCATACAATTGTACCGATTTAGGAACATACAGCGCGGTTAATCTGTAATCGAATGACAATCTGTAAGAAACAGCAATGTTATATCAATTATCAACAGGAACAACAATGCGATACAAAGTTAAAATGATAACATAGCATTCCTGTTGCAGATAACGATAGTATCCAATCAAGTATATCTAATAGCGTTGATATGTAAAACAGTAAAGTGTGTCAGATTACTGAACAGAGTAAAAGAAAGAAATCAAACCACACATGAAGCATAAAGATATAATACAGCAGCAGCATACTCCACCAGAGGCTGGGCTCTTAGCCGCCAGTGGATGCTGCTGGGTTACTTCGGGATCAAAGATGGAATGGCAACTAGATTTATATTAAAATATCAAAGCAGAGTTACAGTGGATTACAAAAAGAAATATCTCAATCTCTCAGCCATTATCCATTCTCTCTGCCATCCTCAATTCTGAACCTCTAATTCATCCTCAATTCGATCATTCGAATCCCTCTGAAATCACCCCAAAATCATCCCATCTCTGATCTCTGTTTTGATTTAAATAAAGAGAGATCAGAGAGCAGTTACAATAAAGATAAGTACAGCATGATTTCTATTACAAAATTGGATTGTTTCCAACCAATTGATAAATAAGAAGATATATTTCCATCCAGATTTCAACAAGAGCAAGACGAATTTGGATTTTGCAGCTGAGATTTGGAAAACGACTCCACAACGAATCTGAGAAAATCGTTCTCAAAGAACCCTGCGTTTATCTCAGCAAAAGCCGAATTTTGGCAAACCGTTCCTCTTTAAAGTTAATTCGATCTTTTCTGGACAAAACCCATGTTCCGGATTTTCCAGATTCTGCTTCATTTGCTCAGAATCTCAACCACAAAACCGTCACTTCTTATTCCAGCGAATTTCTGAGTTGGCACTTTTAATGATCAAATCTTCAATCCGGAAATTATCTTGGAGGCTAAAAATGGTGAATAATGTTACAACTGATTTATTAAAACTATCATTGATAAAATCATGCATAATCATCAATTTATTAGAAATAAAGGAGAATAAATAATATTCATCCATAGAAGCATAAATCATCATAAAATGGATTTATATAATAAATTATAATAAATGACATGATGAAGAATAGTAGAAATGGGTGGAATAAGTGCTCAAAAGTAATAATAATAATGGCATATTAACGGCCCAACATCAGTTAGCTCATAGCTCATCTTATCATCCTCAATCTGATGGGCAAACTGAGATAGTAAATAAATGTTTGGAATGATATCTTTGTTGCTTTATATCTGATAAACAGACACAATGGGTCAAATGGTTGGCTCTGGCTGAATGGTGTTATAACACTTCCTTCCATACAACAACAAAAATGACCCCGTTTATGGCACTTTTTGGTTATCAGCCACCATCCATCACATCATATTTAAGAGAAAATTCTAAGGTTCAAGCAGTGGAACATCACATTGAACATCAACAACAAGTCCTCCAACTCTTAAAGGATAACCTCGTTTTGGCACAGAATAGAATGAAACAACAGGCATATCAACATCGTAGCAAAAGAAGTTTTGATATAGGTGATTGGGTATTCCTATGGCTACAACCATATAAGCAAATGTCCCTCCAGCAAGCTACGAAGGATAATAAATTATCACCAAAGTATTATGGTCCATATAAGGTGTTGCAAAAGATTGGTACTATGGCATACAACTTAGAGCTTCCTGCAGCTTCTCGATTGCACCCAGTTTTCCATGTTTCATGTTTAAAAAGGTTATAGGTGACAAGCTCCCAGTTCAAACAATATTGCTAGAACTTGACGAGGAAGGAAAAATTATATTGGAACCGGAAGCATTCACAGAAACAAGAACTCGACAGCTACGAAATCGATCAATTTCGGAGTATCTTATCAAGTGGAAGAACTTATCCGCGTAAGATTCCACACGGGAGGATGAGAATTTTATACAAAAGCATCCAGAACTTTTCAAGCGTTGAGGACAACACTTTTTTGAATGAGAGGGGCATGTTGGGTCCCTATAATACTAGTGATTACCCCATTACTTTTGTAGTTGTACCCCTTATTAATATTGTTGTGCCCTATTATTCCCATATTGTTATTACTGTGCCCCATAGAATCCCTCGATTATTATTATTTTTGTGGCTTTATATTATTATTGTTAGGTCGGCTAGGTTATATTGTGACTCCTTAGACTCCTATATATAGCAGGGAGGTTTCATCATTTGAATCATCCAAGAAGTGTTCATTTATGTAATGTAAAGGAGGTTGTCCCCTCGAAGAGGCTGAATTCTAAGGCGTTGATCTATCTTTTCTATCTTTCTTAAAGCTAGTTTTATAACAAGCATGTGTGCCCCCAAGTCATATTTATTTTCAAATTTATTCAACCACATATGCTATGCTATATCCATAATTATGTAAATCTCTATTTATACTAATAAAATGTTTTTTTTTTCCTTTTTGAAAAAAAAAAAATTAAAAAATATATCTAGATTACAACATTATATTGACTGAAATATATGAAAGATAATAGAAGATAATAGAATTGCAATGAGGTGCCAAATAAATACCTAAGCATGTTTCTTTTTGTCATGTGCCTTCTCACAAAAAGACAATCTTTTCATTCAGATATCTCTTCGTTAATGATTAATCCGAGACCGTAGGTATTTACTACAGCACAACCTTCGCACGCTGGGCCATGGATGGTTCTGTCTGATTTGTTGCAGAGCCACCTCCGTCATTTGCTTTATCTTTTTCTTTAATATTTGCGATCAGCAGGCATTTTCCTGATGCATACTGATTTAAAAGAAAGAACACTGGCTTTTTGTAAATGGATTTCAAACAGTAAAATTTTAGAAAACTGAGTCGGTGATGAGATTTGTTTTTTATAGCTGGTATCTTCCTACACCATGGACCCTCTAGAAAAAAAATGTATTAGATATGACACTTATACTCTAAATCGATGAAATAAAATTGTGCCTTTCATAGAAGTGGTCTAGGGTAAGTGATCATTTATGTGTCTTGATTGCACGTAATTAGCATCAATCTTATCACTAACTATATGGTCCAGATTTTGTAAGGGAATCAATCGACCATATGAAATTAGGTGATGCCAATATTTATGAGGTTTTATCTGTACGGATTTTACTAGTCGTGATTTATTGAAAGCAGTTACATCAGCAGAACCATCCGCATATACTATTACTGAAAATAGTAACCTTCTATAAGCTTCCTGGAGGACGCTTAAAGCCTGGTGAAAATGGTAATAGCCTTAGCTAACAGACTTATTGTTTTTGGAATAAAAATTGAAATGAAATTGTGAAACAAACTTGCTTTCCTTTTCTAAACAAACTATAAAATTTAAATTTTGAATTTTTTTCATCTCATCATTGAGTTGAGATGGTCGGTTTGGAATTCAAATTGAAGGCTGGAAGCGCAAACTTTCGAGCAAACTTTCTGTAGATTCAAGTACTCTTCAATAAGAGTGGCAGGTATGATATGAACCTACAAAGTTTGTGCCACTTGCTTACGTGGTGCAGTTTATGTTTCTCATTTGCGAAGGATGCTTACATTTTCCTCGGAATGCAGTTCATGGGTAGGTGATTTATTTTTTCCATGCATTCAACATGAAAACTTAGTAATACGTTCTTCCTAACTTGAACGAAACACTGGTGACTTCTATGTTTAACGCATGATAAATTTGCATGCTTGTGCAACATTATCAAATGACTGGTATGAATAAAATGTAACAGCAACGCCTATAAATATTGCAATAGGGTTTTATATGGACATAGGTATTATAAGAATAGACTTGCTATAAGTTGGAGATTTTAAACTTAGTAATATGTTCTTTCTAAGTCGAACCAAACAATGGTTCATCTACCATTGTATCCTTCAAATCTTCTTGAGTTAAGTACACTAGTCTAAACTTACTGATTTAATAGGGAAGTTATCCACAAATGTGAGAGACCTTGTGCTTCTCCTGGAGGTTTGTTTACTTATTTATATATTTGGGGAGCCGGGGGCTGGTCTGGGCTGTGGGAAATCAGCGGTATTAGAGAGGAAAATGTGTATTGTTGTTGTGTAGTAATTATATGTTTACTATGTGAGGTTGAAATAATTTTTGAAATAATTTATGGTCTTTCCTTTTTTTCAGTTACTCTTGACATTTTTTTTTGTTTAGTGATGGAATCATTTCTATGCACCATTTGCACTATGCATGGGTAGTGGTTTTTTTTGGTTATTTCATTCATATAAGCAATTTTTCTACCTCTTCCTTATCTAGAGAGGACAAGTCAAGAACAAATTATTTTCATGACAGATTGGACCGTGTGTTGTATGGTGGAGACCTAATTTTGAGACAGTGATGTATCCTTATTGTCCACCACACATTACAAAACCAAAGGTAAGGAAATGTTTCAAGTGAATTATTATCTCGTTCACTACTGCCTTGCACTTTACAGCGTTCATGTCAAATTTGTTGAATCACCTTTCCTGCAGGAATGCAAGAAGCTTTTCCTTGTTCATCTACCGGAAAAAGAATATTTTGCAGTCCCCAGAAATCTGAATCTGGTCGCTGTTCCACTGTTTCTGCTCTACGATAATGTGCAGGTACATCGCTTGGTCATAATCGGCGCCCAAATATGAATGCTTACAAGGTCTTCAATTCTTACAATGTGTACAATTCTTACAGTGTGTTCATTGTTGTGGAATGAAACAAAATTGGGATACTTGCAAGTTGGCCATCTAAAGCTTACATTTCTACCTTTTAGTTCGTAATAGAAATACTAATGCTACAGTACCTTCTTGCAGGATTACGGTGCGGTTATCTCGACTATTCCGCTGCAGTTGTCAAGGTTCACGTTTAACATGGTTAGCGATGAACTCCAATGAGGGCTGGTTCTGTCAATAAATTATTGAGGACTGCTTTGTTGACGGAAAACAGACTTTGTAATCTGGTTGAATTACAAAGTGTCAAAAAAACTTGTGACACCGATAGAGCCGGGACCTTTGAAACTCGTTGGGAACGTAAGGTTTTGCCTTCGTATTATTTATAACTTATGGCCATCAGCATTGTTAATTTTGGACCGTGTTCTGCTTCTTCAATGTTATAAATTTCACTTTTGTTATTCATTATAGCTCTTACAAGTGAGATTTCTAGTGGAGCAATGTTTAAACATTATAACACAGTATACAGTATAAAGGTGAGGACATTATTTGTCACAGATGGAAGTGTAATGGTATTTGCTATTGGCTACCTTCCCCATGCTTGTTTCCAATGCTTGTTTCGCTATTGCCATAAATTTTCATCATATACTAGGAACATGGGAAATTTTAGGGGCTTATTCAAGGTTATAAAGCTCACATCTCTTTTTTTTTGTTCACTGTGGCTCTTACCAGAGAGATCTAGTGGACCAATGTTTAAATATTAAGTACATAATAAAGGCGAGAACATTATCTGTAACAAATGGAAGTGTAATGGTATGTTGTTATTGGCTACTTTCCTTTCCGCTTGTTTGGCTCTCGCAATAAAAATTCATCATACATAAGAATTTAGGAAAAGTATCTCCATGTTTATAATTTGGCTTCAAAATAATTCATTTTGACACCTTAGCTACTGTTGATTTGTATGCTTCTGTTGGTAGAAAAAATGTAAAGCTATTTTGTTGGATGGGTTCAATTATTCAGTTTGTTCAAAGCATATTTTGTTTTAGATAACTACTTCAAAATTGGAGTATGGGTTCCTTTATTAAACTTCTTGAAGCGTCCTCGTAATATTTGCATTTTAGGCAGTTCACATGGAATCCGCAGTTGGACACTTCAAAATTTGTGTAGCATGCGATTAGATTGTTGGTCGGAGCTTATAGCATTCGCTGCAACGATTTTATAGCTGTACGAGCTTTCAAAGATTATGCAGGAGTCTTTTAATATAATTGAAAAACTGCAAGTTGACTTTGATTTGTAAGTTGATCAAATGCTATCTTCTATTTTTGAACTTCACAGGATCAGTCTGGCATCTCCATATTAGTCTGGCATATTTTGAAACTTGGTGTTCTACTATGTATACCATGGTATTGTGAATAATTTAAAATATGAATGTATTACTTTAGAGTATCTATTACTACTAGAAATTATGTTTTAATTTTCATTGTTGATCTCTAGAGACTAGGCTATGGTATTCTCAATAATTTAAAATATGAATGTATTACTTTAGAGTATCTATTACTAGTAATTATATTTTAATTTTGATTGTTGATCTCTAGCGAGGCTAGATCTAATTTAGACAATCACTCACTTTGAGGATTAGGGATACGAATTTAGCTCAATGAGAAGTTATAAAAGCAATGCTAAAGAGACTAGGATGACACACTATACAACAAAACATGACATTGAGAGAATCATCTTAGGGGTGAGTGGAGAAGGCCTTCCATTCTAGTGTGTCAACTATTAGGAAGGTACACAAGTGTAGCATAGGAGATTCATAACAACAAAGAAGATGAAGAACAAATTTAGGGTTTGATGGATCAAATCTAGGATATGTTGTAGTGGTAAATTTCTGAGTTGGACGATTATCTCAAGAGGAGAGCCAAAGTAAGTTATGATTTAATGAATAATTGATTCTATTGATGCCATTGAGATTGTTTGCAATTTTTCTTCTATTGAATAATTATGTTAAGAACTTGGTTATGCATTTATGTAAATAAATTGTCTTGTGCTAAGTTCATGAAATTAGTAGTCCTAGTGTTGTAGCTAGATTCTTGGACATGGGGACCATGCTGGCGGATCGGTGGCATCTCAACATGTTTTTCATCATCCATTGTTTTCCAATATGATATTTTATTTAATATTTTCAATAACTTATTTTATACCAAGAAAATTACATTCACTCAATAAATTATTTTTCTCAAAACAGTTGAATAAAAATATACCCACATTTAAATTAAACAATTTGCAATATATATTAAAATAGAAAATCACTCACAAAACATAATAGGAATTGAACCTCAAAATTCTCCTTAACTCTTTTATTAGTTAGGAAAATTAGTGTTCCCTTAATAGGGAACATTACCCTCATAGAATACACAAAAAAATATCGCTAAATATAACATTGATTTTCCACCCCAAAGTTTTGGCCTCCTTAAGAATTTGGCCCAGTAGAAATTCTTAGGCTTGGGAAATATTTGCTTCTCCATCTTCGAATAGGCCCTCTCTTCCTTGCAATTTTTGACCCCTTGCACACTCGAGGAAATTATCCTTTTACCCATATGCAAGCCTAGTTGGAAATCTCAACTTTATTCACAAGTATCATCCTTTAAAATTCTCAGTCTCTCCACTAACCTATCTCCTTCTAATCCTTCTCCCAAAACATCACTTTTGCACAAATTTGTCTTCTATTGGTTCTTTGAGTCTCTAACTTCTTTGAGAAAATTGTTATCATGAACATTTGATGTGTCTTCCACCTATGCCTTAGACATTTTTTATAATTTCCTGTTGAGATAGATCTTTAACCGTATATTTCCAAAAATTTCTTCTGATTAAATCCTAACCCACTTAGACTAAACTCACTAAATTTACTTTTCATTAAAAAACATTAGTGGAATAGCCAACATTAATTATATAATAAATCAATGTGTTTTTCCTAAGTTAGGAAAGAATCATAAAATCACTTAATAAATTAAGGAAGTACCTAAAGGCACTTTTGAACCCCATCTGCATTGCTGACTTTTAGTCTTTGCAGAAAACTAGCTATGAACAACAACATCCAAGGGAATTTTCTAATTATTCTAAAACCAATACTCCATCCCACAAATTATCCTCCTCTAGATTGGGATTATCCAATTTCTCTAAAGCTAATACTCCATCCTCCAAATTATCCTCTAGATTATACTCCATCTCTAAATTATCCCATCAATCTTAAAAGGTGCAAAACTATGAACTCCACTAAATTTTAAATGGGATGTGAAATTCTACTTTGTCAAGGTGAATTTTGATGTGGTTGGAACTATTCTCAAACATCTTGAAATAATTAATGATAATGCTAAAAATTGAAATAAAAAATAAAAATGAAAGATAAACATTTAAAACTTAATATTACTATTAGGGAGCACCCATGGATCGCTTAGGGAGAATCCAAGGAGTTCCCTTGGGAGCAAGCGTTTATGCTCTAGGAGTATAATATGAAGTAACCTGTTGTTAAATGAGTAGAAATAGTTTCAAATTTGTCTAGATTGCGACTTGGATTGGGTGATGGGGTGTTGGGATTGGGTTGCATTGTTAGCATTTCCTTGTCTTGCAATAATAAATTCCTAGGAACACATGATTCCTAAACTTTGACACAACTCCAATTGTCACAATGTATAAGTATAAATTCTAAGTACATATAAACAGTAAATCATTATGTCGTAGGCTGCCAACAAAGGCCATATTGTAATCTAGCATATTGTGGTAATATTTAATCTTCCGAAAGGGAAGAAACGCTCACCCAAGGTGTACCAAGACATATTTTTAATTTTTAGGGTTTAGATGGTGAAAATATAATTTACATCAATTAAAACATTCATTACAACCATTAACCTTTAAAAAAATATATAAAAATATACAATACACAAAGCTTAGCATAGAATCTCAAAATTTTTAATATGGGCATATACACACAAACAAACCCATTCACAAATGATAAAAATAAAACAATGTTCCATATAATATATCCTTTTATTATATCATATGGGAGAAAAATCTCATAATATATATCCAACATTTGGGTCGAGAATAAGTAAGCGATTATAATGGATCTCAATTGATGATCACAATCAACAACTGAATGAAAATATATTAGTTTCAAATTTTCACAATAACATATTTCTTGAAATATTTCATATCATGAAATGTTGACGACATTAAGGAAATATATCTAGGTACATATGGGAAACTTTTTAAATTTTTATTCGCTACAATTTCATAGATTCTCCCTGTGGATGTTATGATTTTTGAAGTCATAAAATAAACATCAAACAAGTTAGTTTAGAAATTTTGGTATAGCTTATTTTCTCTAGAACTTTTAGATACATTTGGAGACATATTGGAATACTTAAGGTAAAAAAAAATTACTTTGTTTCATTATATAAGATATATACCTTATATAAGTTAAGTTTTTTGAATGATCTCGCAATTGATTTCTAACGGGTCAGCTTGGAATTTTTGTTGTAACTTCTATTTTAGGAACTAGAATGTGAAATTTTCAAAGATATGAGAAGACATATAGAAGTACCTTTAATAAAAAAAATTGACCTTTAATAAAAAATTTTGAATCATATTTCAAAATTTGTATACATGTGATGTTCTACAAGTTTGATCTCTGGAATATGCCAAAAACAACAAGTTTGGGAAAATAAAACTTGGTGGAGGTGGAAGAAATCAATGGACCTAGTGAAGGTAGATGAAATGAGCAGACCTGGTGAAGGCAGATGTAGAGGAAGACTTAGTTAAGTAGGTTGGTTCCTATGAATATTTGTAGCAGTGGGGTTTTGTGTCTCGGTTAGGTTGCTACATACGGATATTTGTAGTGGTGGGGATTGATGCATCTAGTACGTTAATTCCTAAAAATATTTACAGCATTAGGGATTTATGTCTCTATTAGGTTGGTTCCTACAAAATTTTAAGAATAGTTTGGTTCTTACAAAGGATTATGAAAAGAAATTTTGTGGTTTTCTCCTGAAAATGATTCTACATAAATCTTGTATTCCATGTTCTTCAATTGATAGATATCATATATGTGATTATTTTATTATTGTTCACAAATATTTGAATAAGTAAAGTTGTCTCATATTGATTCACCCCCACTATGAGTTAGTTGGTTCCTTTAAAACTAGTCTAATTTTTGGAAGTTAGATTGTGGAATCATCCATAGCTAGTGAAGAAGGTTTCTCCAAAAAACGAAACCAATATTTTGTGGAAAAAATGATGTGTTATGGAGGATAATATGCAAAATTCCTACAAATATTTGCAACATTAGGGATTGTTGTCTCTATTAGGTTGGTTCCTACAAATATTTTAAGAATAGTTTGGTTCCTACAAAGGATTATGAAAATAACTTTTGTGGTTCTCTCCTGGAAATGATTCTACATAAACCTTGTATTCCATATTCTTCAATTGATAGATATCATATATGTGATTATTTTGTTATGGTTCACCAATGTTTGAATAAGTAAAATTGTCTCATATTGATTCACCCCCACTTTGAGTTAGCTAGTTCCTTTAAAACTACTCTAACTTTTGGAAGTTAGATTGTGGGATCATCCATAGCTAGTGAAGAAGGTTTCTCCAAAAAAAGAAGCCAATATTTTGTGGAAAAAAAGATGCATTATGGAGGATAATATGAAAAATTAGTTAATGACTCTTGTGTTCGATATTTTCAACCTAGTTATGACTTCTTATACAATCTAGAAAAATAAATTAATTTGAAAAATAAATCCACGAAAAACATTAAAATTTTTATGAAGGAAACAAAAATGCGAAGAAGGCGAAGCTCCAAACTCATACAAGATAGTTGAATAGTTTGAAAATGAAGTAAAAAGAAACTGTTGCAGCCTATTTTCTCTGTGTGGTTGAAATTTTCCACATTATCAGTGCACTTTGTGTGAAAGTAGAAGATTGTGAAAAAAGCGCTAAGGCCATGCCCCTAAATATTTGATTACATGTTCTCCACCTTTAACAAAATGAAGGATATAAAGAAACTAACAATGGATGAGTTGTATGGGATTCTGTTTGCATATGAAACTAGGAAAGAAAAGCAAAACAAAATACATCATAAAAGTAAGCATTTTTCAAAACATAAAATAATAAAAAATGACACAAATCCTGTGATTGTTCTACTTTGTAATAAAGTAGAAGAACCGATGATTGTGAAAAAGGTGCTAACGTCATGACCCTAAAGATTTTATTACATGATCTCCACCATTAATGAAATGAAGGATCTAGAGAAACTAATAATGGATGAGTTGTATGGGGTTCTCTTTGCATATGAAATGAGGAAAGAAAAACAAAATACGTCATAAAAGTAAGCATTTTTCAAAGCATAAAAGAAGAAAAAATGACACAAACCTTGTGATTGTTCTTGCCATGAATCATATAAAAAAGAAGCACAAATTGTGAAAAAGCTAGAAGGAGGATCTAACAAATACAAAGGTAAGCCATTGCTCAATATTTTAATTATGGTTATTACACGTCATTTTGTCACATCCAAGTAAATGACCCTAAACCTGGATATATCATCATCCATTTACACTCTACAATCAACTGCTACAAATACAAAGCATTCACTTTCCAAAAGTTTCAAAATCCTGGATTACATTGGCTAAAAACCATAATTTTGTGGATCATTGCACCTACTTTTAAGACAAACTACGATGACACAGGTTGCACACATAGAAACTGTGCTGGGAAGCACATGTTTCTTTCCAAAAAAGTGTAATGATAACTCGAAATGAGTAAAAATAAAAATAAAAACTTGAAGTTTCTCTCTCTAGAAACTTTGGAAGTGGTTTTAACCATTTACTATTTCATCATATATCAAACTCTTAAAATATTGAGGTCTTATCTCTTATCTCCTAGAAATTACCTCGCCCTTATGTGGATCTAATCCCTATAATGGTAAATCCAAATTATCCCTTATACTGCTAATTTATGCCTAGAGGTCGATAATACATCCTTCTGATTGAGGTGTGACTGAAGGCTTATCATTGTGGAAAAGGAAGGACAAGATAGCTAGGAGAGATTCACAATGTCAAGGCCTACAAGGGTTGTAGTAATTTCTTACTTTTATTAATACAAAAGTGCATTGTTTCTCGTATACTTATGTCTTATTTATGCATATGTAGAACTTGAATCATTGGCTTCTTGTTGATAGTTGTTTGTATATGTGATTTGTACGTTTTGGTTCTCGCTTATTTTGGATTATTCGCAAGTTCCACTTATAGAAATTAGAGATGGAGATGGAACTAACAAGGCAGGAGAAGGAGTAAGCTTGTACTGGATTCCAAGTAGTTTTTCTTTCCATATTTCAAACATATTTAAGGAAATCATTGTATTTTTGTCTTTCTTGTTTCTACATTAAGACATTAAGTCAAAAGGAACTTATCCATAAAAAAACTCTATGACTCTATTAGATCACATGATGTTATTTAGTGGTTTTATTTGCCTAGCATTTTAGGACCTCTAAAATTGACTCTATTTGTCTTCTTCATACTATCATTAGACCTAGGGAAACCTGATTTCGATCTTCATTAGGGTTTGATTTGCATCTTTTGAGAAAAATTAACCCCATCACACTTTTTATTCTGAGATAGAGCATCCCAGTGCATTTGCCCAATTCTGTAAGTTTGATGTATCACATTGGTTTCCATACACTACATGAGATGATCTTGTAAGTGCAAAAAATTTGCATTTTCCCTGCCTTGCTTTGAATTATGTTTTGTTTACAATGTCTTCCTAAGCCTATGGTATTTCCAAGGTCTCTGTAAAGTCAACAACTTGTTGGAAATTGAGTGTGATTGCCTTATTTATGAGGGTTTTCTTCTTTTTTTTCCTCTTTTCTAATAGGGTTTTTAATTATTGGACTTTGTTATTAATTTGTTGAAAGATATTTCCATATTAGAGTAGTATTCTAGTTGAATTATTTTTTATTCAATAATCTTAGCATACTTTCATTTTTCTTTTCTTTGAAAATTGAAAGAAAAGAAAATTTTCATTTTCTCATGCGTTAGGGCTTTGAATTTTTTAATTCGAATAGTAGATTTGGAGATCTTGTTTAGAAATTATTTTTTTCCATGTCATTGTTTGAAAATCCTTCCCTTCTTTAGTTAGATCTTCACTGAATGAAAGGGTTTCTTCTCATGCTAGTTTCACTTTAGGAGTTCAAGCGAATTAATTTTGATCCTTAAAATTGAAACCTTAATTCAAGATCAACATTAAAATTTATCAAATATTCTAAGGGGCATTAGCAACATTAAAGACACATTTATTGGTCTAGGCTAGAAGACATGTTCCAACGTCTCAAAATGTAGGAACAATATTTACTTTTCAGCGTTACGTCCAAGGGATGGTTGGTTTTCCATGCACAACGAGTATGTAGGAATGCCCCCATTGTATGGTTACACACTATCCAACACTACTTCAGACTACACTTCAAGTAGTAGATTTTTGAAGTCCCCATTGGATTGCAAACCTACCATAGGTAACTTAGTCAGATGCCTTTGTAACTGTGATATAATGAACACAACAATCAGGGATATCGTCTGCACGTACTTAACTATTTATTGCAATTCACAGTGAATCGATAATCCTTATGTGTGTATTTACCCCTCTTTATTTTTATTTATGTTTTTTCTATTGAAAATTAATAAACTAACAGTGGAAGAACACCCTCATGGTTTGCATAGAATGAAAATATTTCATCCATTACCTACCAAGGCAACAACTCGATGTTGTAAACATAAGAAAAAAAAACTGCATCTAAGATTAATCAACCAGAATCATCACTTCCTATTAGTATTGAACCCGAAGTTACATCTTTGGAAATTAGAGAGTTTGCGACAGTTGAAACTTCTCAACTAGAATTTGATGAGACATCAGACCCTAAAGTTATAGAACCTAAAATTGTAGACTCGAAAATATTACAACCAAAGGTAATTTAACCTAAGGAACCGCAAGTTATACAAATAATCACTTCAAGAAATTATTCTTACACTCTTCCTTTCTCTCATCCACAACCTTTATCTTCGAGTGCCGAAGAGGAACAACTTCCACCTGGTTTATCAAGTTGTTGTAGAAGCTACAACCACCCTCCAAAATTTTTCCTTAGCTTCGTTTTGGAGCCTCCCTACCAAACATGCACATCAACATGTCATGCACTGTCAAGTACATGACCTTTAGTGTTTTTCTAGAAGATTGCCAACCTGTGCATGATAGCATATTTCACTACCCTCATAGTTTGTTTCTTCGAATTTAGCCCAGGTGCAGGTTGAGCATCTCCCTCAAGAAATTGTGCAATTTTGGAGGGGAACCAGTCTTCCCTCCAGAAATTGCACAACCTTTACTCGCAGCTTGCTAGGCTTAGAAACTATGCAATCCTGTCAGTCAACCTTCCAAGTGAAAATTGTGCAATTTGGCCCAGCAGGACAACTCAACCTAGAAATTGCGCAATCCTAGGTAGCAGTCAGCTGCTCCTCCTGGAAATTGCGTAATTCCTCTGGGTAGCTAGCCCAACTCCCTCCCAGAGTTGCACAAATTTCTCCCTTGGGAAAGCAGGCTATTGCATGTCCCCTGAGGTTGATCGGTTCCACCTGGGACTTAGAAAACTTGACTTGCATGCATGGGCTTCTTTTTGCCAAAATATAAAAAGGCAACATGCAAAAATAATTCCTATATTATATGGAGCTATTTTTAGCAGCTGGAAGTTACATGCAAAGATTGTTTTAGAAACTTTCCTCCAAGTGTAACTTTTTCCTAGATTTGTGGCATGCGCGTCATGTGCATCAAACTTATTTATTTGAAGCTTTAGAGCTCACTTCTTGACATTGATCTAGGAGATCTAACATCCCACAACACATCTGGCACATCCATCTTAACTATCCATCTTAACTATCTCTAGGTATGTCTGCTTAACTTGTCTTTTTCATCATTTTTGTTGCTTTTTGTGTTTTGGTTTATGTGAGTGTCGTATGCTTCATTTCTACGAATTATTGTTGTCATTTTCATGCATATTATCTTGTACTATCACCACTTTAGTTTTCGTTAGCATCTCACTGTTGTCGCATGCATGACACAATTTTGAACGAACGGTCGTTGGTTCGACGACTCGCTTCACACACATGCATGTTGTTCCATTTGTTGAATTGACCATTTCACTGTTTGCATGCATGATCATTCACTCCTACTTACACTTATTATCGCCATGCATTCACTTCTTCATTTTCATTCAGTTGCCCGTCAGTGGGTCTGGGCAACCTTGGCCTAGACTCTAGCTCACCAATACAATATTATATAATCCTGAGAGGGAAGGCTCTACCTTCATACTAGAAAATGCACATTTATGCCTCGTGAATGTCCTCAAGTCTTGCATTGCGTAATTCTCAGAGGTAGTGGCTGCTAGCACAAAAATTATATAATGCAGTCATTGGGCCTGCAACCCTTACTAACTGAAATTGCACATTGTGCAATCCCAACACCCAGCAGGCTAGTCTGGATTGTGCATTGTGCAATTCCAGTAGCCAGCTAGCCTCCTAGTAGTCTAGACTTCCTTTCGTGCAGTTCCGGCAGCTAATCTCCCGGCCTCCAACAAAAAATTATGCAATCCTTGCGAGTCAATCGCCATGTATGTTGCATGTCATTCCTAAAGTTTTCTTTGCTTTTAGTTGACATATTTCTTGCCATGCATGTCACCATGTCTCCAAATCTAGTAGGTATTCATCCACCTCTTAGTAGTTCAGGATCAATGCCCTCCAAGAGAGCAAGATCAAAGGACACTGACGAAAGCGCAACTCAAGCAGTAGTTGAGTGAGTTTCTACAAGTCTTCCAATCTATGAAGACACCGAGTTGATTGTAGACAAGAAAATCAAGTTGAAATTGAAATAGGTCAATGATGCATTTGTAGGCACATTTGGGGAAGACCTTTAAGACAACCAAGTCTATGAAAACAGTCACAAATCTGGCTTGTACAGGATTATGTGTAGGCAGCCTGTGTTCCCATGTGCAGACATGATACATTGGATCATCTCGCACACTGATTCCGAGACGATGGACATTAAGCAGTATTAGTGGAACGGAGATTTCTACCTTCAAGGCAGAGGATTATGAATAGACGTACCATATGTCAAAGCCATTGATCACCATGGAGACACCCTCTGGGGATATCTTGAAGAACTAGGTAAAGGAGCTGGCGAAATTTAGGATGACACCCTACCAGGTTTACAAGATAAAGATACTATGAAGGCATATCAATAATTGGTCATCTTTGCGTATCTCTTGTATGGCCAAGGGAGCGAGGAAACCTTCCTGCAGAGTTGGGTGATTGCGTTAGACCAACTGGCCAGTGAAGTAAAAGCATGCAAATGGTATGACATGTTGGCTCACTGGATGAAGGAATAGATAGCAAGAGCTCGCCAGTCACCCAAAGGTCAACAAGCAAAAAACTACATGTGTGCTTCCATCTTGGATGAAATCTATGCATGTCAGGGGTTCCTAGGCTTGAAGTGGGCATAGACATTGTTGGAAACCTCTGTGGATACTTATTGCATAATGTTGTCTGAATGCAGCTTCAGAGGAGGTTTCACACATCTGTCAGATAATTTTGTCACCTCGATGTACAAGATGATATTTGAGAAAGATCCACATTGTATGTCGAAGAAGAAATGGAGGCACTGATTGATATTCTCAATTGGTTTGCCTCACCATTGAACATCTTCATACGGATGTACAACACTAAGAAGCCTCCACATGTTTTGTTGAAGTTTTCCATTGACAAGCTCGTCATGCAAGAAGTATCATACTACATCTTGACAAGACTGTCAAGTAAGATGCACTAAAAGAAGAATTCACCTTGGTCAGCTCTTCCATTGTGGATTAGGTTATACGAGATACGAAATTTCAAGCATGTGGATGTCAAACCAGAGGAGATCAAGAAATATCCTTTCGATGCTTGAAGCTACAATCCGTATGACCCGCATTGTTTTGTAAAAGATCACTATGTGAGAGTACAGTTTCAATGGATCCACGAGGAATGTCATTGGGCAAAGGGAGACCCATGGAGATATTGTTACGACTTCTCTAGGCCCAATGAACTAGTTGATATCGTTCTGGAATGGTTAGTGAAGCAATGTGAAGAAGCATCCAAGAGAGAACCAGCATCAACAGAGGTAAACATACCGGTGCACAACAAAGGTAAGAGGAAGATTGTTGATAGCACAAAGGTAGGAAAAAGTTTCAAGTTCAGATTAGACCCACTTGTGCAGAAAGAAGCTTTCACAATAGAGGCAAGGAGGAAACAACACGACAAGATGAATGCGCAAAGGAAGAGAGAAAAATGAAGAATGGAGGAAACAGAGAAGGCGTTGCATGAGTTGAAGGAGAAACTCTGGAAGGAAAAGGAGATGTACAGATAGGAGAAGGAAGTGCAGCAGGAATAGGTATAGTATGGGATGCAACATGTACTTATAGATGAAACTTCGCCCGTACAGGTAGTTGGCTCATCTGAACAGCTTGTACCAAGCAGACAGGGTTTGCAATCGTAGGAGTAGGACTTTGCTCAAGAGATTGAACAAGCACTTGAGCGTATGGATACAGATATGGAGCAAGATGAGTTAGAGCAATAATCAACCTCATGCATTACCACCAGGAGGTCGACTTACCAACTTCACCAGATCCAGAAGTAGAGCAAGTCCCAGGCAACCAAGGAGACACTAAGATCCTGGGAGACAATTTGGAAGGAGAGATGCACAACATCTCATTCACTGAGAGGAGAAAGGGTGCGATCAAGTTACTTTGTTTAAATGGAGGATGGATCATTGTGGTGTTGGACAGATCGCATATCAGAGATGAGCTACCAAATCTTGAGCAAAGGCTTCAAGCATACCATCTAGACAAAAAAATCACGGCTCCGGAATTCTTTGCCCTAGCAGAGGTTGAAGCTTCCTCAATTCTTTTCGACCTTCACTTGCCAGAGAATCTTAGGGCCCTCATGTTATAGAGACCACAGTTGATGGACATTGGCTCCCTGCAATTCGACAAACAAACTGTCCTTCACAAGCTCCATGATTATCTGCTCACTCCTGCAGACGAGCTCGAAGCTAGGGTTTACTAGTCCTCATAAACCCAATAGGCCACCGACAATCTCGAAGACCTAGCTGCCACAACACTATGCATCCCAATCTTTGGCATAGACCCGGTCATGCTCAGCTTGGCAGATTGCAAGGGATCACACATCCGGGCCTCCCTTTGGAAACTTTCGAAGGATAGCCCTAAGCCTGCAAGAAAGAATAATAATAGTAGAGGGCTCGAGGAGTTAATTGACCCTCTATACCAGGACTGGACTACACTACGGAGAATGTTGGGCTTGGTATCTACGGTTATGTATTTTTCAATACTATCAACTGAGGATGATTTCTAGTCTACTGACCTGGGCATCAAGGGCGTATGGGTAGTTGTGTACAACCTTGCAAGAAAGTAGGCAACCGCTTGTTGGAACTAATAATAGGGTATGTAAACCCATTGTTAGAATGACCTCTACAATGGTCACGGAGGAATTCTCCCCATCGGATTAGCGATGCACCCTACAGATCAGGTCAAAGGAAAAATGATGTGGGAATCCTGAAGGCATATCAATTCATATGTTGGCCAGATCTAGCCATCTACACACCAATCTCCCCTGTCTACCACCAGCTAGCAGACCTCGCGATAAGAGGGAAAGGTGAACCCTCTACGATGATCACGATAGTGCAGGGAAAGGTATGGGGCACCTGTGTACGTGCGCCTTATACAAACCTACCACCACATCAAGAACAGTATCTGGCAAAGAGAGAACTAGATAGAGCATCGATATGCCTAGATCTGTCAGGTCTGGGCACATGGGCAATAGATTAGGCCCCTCCTTAGATAGACCTTTTTGGTCAATTTAGTGTCCTATATTTCTCTACATAAATTATCAATCTGGTTATCATAAATTGATGAAGTGTAGTGCACGGTTTGCGCTAGATAACCCTTGTTGCTTCGTTGTTTTTGTGTTTTATGTTCTTTTGGTGGGTTTTTGGTCCTTTAATACCTAGTGATTTACAATGTAATTATCAAAAATTTAAATCTAACTCTTGTAAGGACCACTCAAAATCTAAATAAATGAAAAAAGAGCTGAGAAAAATTTGGAAACAAAGCTTAAGCAAGAAATGTAAACAAAGTTTCTATTCCTGTTTTACCATTATTTCCAAATCATGAATTAAGAACTGAAAGTGAAATTTGCAACTGATGCCTAACTAATCACAGAAATAAAACTAAATGAAACACTTAGTTACTCTACCTCTTAATTTTGGTAGAAGGTCTCCTTGGGATGACATTTGAGGAATTCTATACTTCATTAATATAAAAGTAAACAATTACAGAGATGTAGCAAAAACTCATTGCAGAAATGAAATTCTCAACCACTTAGTTTAGGATGAATTATCAACTTGAAGGGCTCTTCAAAACATTCATTAACACCATGAGTTAGTAAAGTTAAAAATGAAATGGCAGAGACAGTAAATGGCACTGATCAGTCTAATTGAGAATTTAAACTAGCAAAACAGTGAATGAAGTAAACTAAATTACATTACTAAGTTTCATCTTCTAACTACTACTAAAAACTAGAAAGAGATCAAGCAATTGGAAGCTACTCTAAATTATGAACACTGTTAATAAGAAAATGATGGAAATTGCATTATACACATTGTCAGTAAGAAAATGACTATAAACACTGTGAAGGGAGATGATGAATTTACAGTTAACAAGAAGAAGAAAAATAAAAGGAAATGAATCCTTCTTCAGTGCAGGGGCCCTTTGCAACTGATTAAGCTATGCTTGCTCAATCAACTCCAAGCAAACTCCGACAGATTCTCATAAAACATGTGGTCCTCATATTAAAATTAGGGACACAAAATGCCCAGAAATTACAGTGTTCGGAACTTGATTTCACAATAAAACTATCACTATCACCACTAACTTTTACGGTCCTTTACACACATATTTATAAGAGAAACCATGTAACTGTTTGTGGGGAAAAAGATGCTACAGTCAAACACGTAGAAGACATGTATGTTGAATTTCTTCCTCGGCTGCTGGAGACATAAATCCAAGACATGTTGGCTGTTGGATTTGGTTGTACAGGTGGCTGCTAGAGTATGTAGGTATAGGTAGTGGTTTTGGATAATGTTTATCATCACTATGAAACATCTTAATTACCATGAAACAAATTCTTTTTACTAGAAGTAAGAGTTGATGATTTTGGTTTTGTTGTTGTGGTTGTTGTGGAAATGGCAATGAAAGTTGAGGGTTCTGATTTTGAAGTTGTGACTGCTGATTTTGTTGTTGAATATGTGGGGGAGGATAATTCTGATATGATGGAGGATATTGATAATATTGAGAAAATATCCCATAAGGACTTGGTACTCCTTGTGCCCACTATTGAGATTGAAGTTGAGGTTGAGGCCAAGGTTGTTGCTAAGAATTCTAGTTTAGTGGGGGCTGAAGATACATTTGACTGTTAAATCCCTGATTTTGTGGCCCCTGCCAAGGTCTTCTAGCAACAAAAAAAAGAGGTTCCACAAAATTTGGGATTGCTTCTTCCTGAAAGGCAGCCTTAAGACCTAGGATTGAAGGACAACCCTTGGTCACATTGCTTTCTGAGCAAATCATATAAGTTTCTACAATTTTTGCATCTAAAGGGCATTCCCTTACATCATGTTTTTTTATGCATTTTGTACAAAAATGGTTAAAGCATCAACCTCGGTTTTCTACTTGTTTTGTATTTTAAGGGTGTCTAATTTCTCACTAAGGCTCCCTAGAATGTCAGTTTTAAATCCATCAAGCATATTACCAATTTCTGCCCTACTTACAGATCCTGTTGCAGAATTGTTTACTCTAACAAGAGAAGGATCTCTTGGCCCTCTCCCTATTTTAGATTTCCCTATTGATAGATGAACACACAATTCTCCTATATCATTTGATGGAAGTTGAGAGATATCTCCCAGCCCCTTCATGTTAAGGATATCTATCCACTCATCTCTAATGGCTTTTAATAAAATATCTTTGAAGGTTTCTTCATCTAAATTGTTCATCTTTACATTTTCAAATTATAGTTGAATCTCTCAATCAAATCATCTAAGTTTTCATCCTCTCTTTGTATCATTTTAAACACTTCATCTTTGTGATTGGTAGGCATGCAATAATCCAAGTACCTATCCAAAAATTGTTTTTTCATGTCATTCCATGTTCTAATGGATTGAGTAACTAACCCCATGAGCCATTTTAAAGCAGCTCATTTCATTGTTTAAGGAAATAATTTAAATTTTTGAGAGTCTTCTAGATATTCATAAGTTCTGCATAAGATTTCGAACTCAAACAAAAATGTTTCAGGATCCTCACTTTTCAACACATAGATGTTTGGGAGGAAAGAAGGTGAGATGTTTTTCATTTTGGCATTTGTTTCCTCATCCACTATAGCGAATCCAAAGGAATTATCTATTTCGCTATTTCCTCTGCTTGCTCCATTATTTCCTTTACCTTCTCCATTATTTCCTCTACCTCTCCCTCTACCCCCTCCTCCAAACAGTGAGAATTCTCCATCTTGTTCTTCTTCTACCATTATAGTTTCTTCAGAGTTAGTATATGGTTCAACCTACAAGGTTACTTCCTCCTCCTGTTATTACCATCGCAATGCCTGAGGTAAAAGACATGTACAAAGATCTCTATTCCAAATTAGTTATTTGTAGATTTAATGGGTTTGGCTTAAATCTAATGTCTTGCACCAATGGATTTATGATGCCTGGTCATCAGACTATGAAATATACTTATGCCCCAAAGGATTTTTCATATTTAGATTCAGAATAGTACAAGAAAGGGAACGTATCCTCAATAAGGGACCATGGCTCTGGAGCAATGCAGAACTATTTATGACTCCTAGGTTTACAGAATTTGACGCCAACACAATGGTGTTATAAAAGATGCCAGTATGGGTTAGGTTGCACAACCTCCCGTTACACTTCTAGAATCACAATGTATTAATCGCCATAGGGAGTGTATTGGGAAAATTCCTAAAGATCGACAATACACAATGGAGACAACCACTAGACTATGAAAATATAGCCTTATAATGTCATGGATACCTACAAACAGGACACCTCCACAGTGCCTGTCCTAAATCAAAACAAACTCCCAAGTGGAATAAGCAGCAACAGAAACAATAGAATGGATGGCAATATACAGCTCCCTTGGAGGAAGAAGTAGAAAAACAGAAACAATAGCATACAAAGCAAAAACGGAGGACCAAAAGGACCTGAACAACACACAAAAGGAGGTGGAAGTCCCAACAACCCTATGCACACCAAGCATCTCAACTAATAGGAATGGAAATAACAAGCATTAAACAAACTCATGGATCAAAAAGATCCAATTCTAAAAAAGGCACTCCCACTCATGCAAGTGAAAATCAACTTTCCATTGTAACGACCACTCCTAACACTAGAGGTTGGCAAAAGGCAGAAAAAATGAAAAGGAGTTAAGAACAATAGTTATTTTTATTTTTGTCTGTCTTGTTTCCTGTGAAAATAGGAACAGGCCATATGCATATGCTCTTTAGAATCTACAAAATATAATTTTGTCTTATAAATAAAATTACGATTTTTCCAAATGGAAAAAAAAACATCTCATTCGACAAGTCGTAGAATAGGGTTGTGAAATCTCGTAGACTGTGTACTCCGTATGATCACACATCTCCTCCATAGTTTGAGCAACGAGTGATCGTATCTAGCATGTGCAAGCATCCAACAACATTGGCCGATGCTACCAGAACATATGTCAAAGCCTCTAGCTCTAGTGTTCGCTCCTTGATAGCTGAGAACCAACAAATGGCTAAGGAGATACAAACGGCCAAGGGAGGAGGAGAACTCAAAATCCACCGAACTAGAGTTCAAGAAGGAAATATTGGATGAAGTGTTATCCCTTGAAGCAGTCATGCAGGAATTGTATTCCATGTTTGGCACCGTGCATATGGAAGTTTTCTATCTCAACGGTTGGTAGTAACAATGTGCTAGGAGAGCACGTATCTTGTCAAATGTTCATGCTGCTATTGACTATATGCAAACATGGAAAATGAGATACAAGGGAGCCTTGTTACACTTTCCCAAGATGATGAAGCCTAGAATGGTCGATCTGAAGGCACGTATCCGAAGTCAGATCTAGAAATATGAAGACCACCCACAGCTCATCACTAGTCTACAGCCTTCCCATGCATAGGCATTGAGGAGTATGGATGTTGTTGTGTGTGCACACATGATCCCATCTATTAGGATGCTCACCTAAGCAAAGGCAAAGGCACATGTTTGACTGGAGCTTGACTCATACTTTGACGAGTTGATGTGCATAGACACTAGTCCAGACCTAGTGATTTGTGTAAACACCATGCATCAGTATGTCGCTAGTCCGGCCGCAATGAAGACAATGATGTGAATGTTATAAGACGAGTTGGACAGAGGAGCTCGAGCAATGTACTCAGATGTTATGGAGACAATAGTTCGTTTTCAGAAAGATGTCACCTAAGAGTACATGGATACCATCGTGGACTATCGAGTGTAATGTCCCTTAATAATAAATAATAAATAATAAAAATAATAAATAATATTAAAAAAATACAAGAAAATAAATAATAAACAATGAATAAAAAAAATAATAAAAATAAAAATAGTAGTAAATAATAAATAACCATACTAAACCTCTAAATAAATATAAATAGAAATAAAACAAGAAAACAGTAAAAAATTAGTGAAGCTATCAAAAAGAAATAAAACAAGAAAGCAATAAAGTCATGTAGACACATGGAGTGTGTGCATGTGGTTTCCCTTCCAATGTTTGCTCTATTTATTAGATGGTGAGGAAGATGGGAGGCATTCCATCATTCAACATTCTATCATTCATTCTCTTGGGAGAATAGTGTTCTAAGACAAAGGATTCCCTCACAGTAGTATTGATCCAGGTGGATATTGGTGGCCACCCGCTAATTCCATTTGGATCCCTTCTAATGCTTCTGACAGTTTTTTTCAGTTTCCTTAATTATAGCACAGTTTACTATTTTTAGCAGTTTTTCAGGTCCTAAATTTCCGGAGCCATTTTGAGGACCTAAACGACGTTTTTTGGGAAATCCACCGCCAGTGATTTTTCTGATAAAAATCGTCTTTTCCGTCGTAGTCCTCGGAAAGATCTTTCCAACGGGCTATCATGCACGTCAAATGGAGATAGTACGACCAATTCGCGACCCCGGGAAGTTGATGTACCAACTTACCCAAAAATGGGGCCCACAATTTGGCGTTTCATCTTCTAGGGTTAGGTTTTGGAATGTGAAGGGTTTTCCATTGTTTCTCAACAATAAATAGGCCTTCGAGCCTCATTGTAAGACAGTTCAGAGGATGTAGCCACCACATCTCTTCTCAGAGATAAGCTACCATCGCCCTAGCTGGTTTATTTCCATTTCTGTTTGTAAGCATATTTCAGTATTTTACAGTAATGAATTGAGGTATTATTTCCGCTGCATATCTGTCTTTATGGTTATCTCTGTATTTTATTGTGTTCCTGTTTAAATCCAGATCAGTGGTATCAGAGCAGTTTGCTTTTCTTCTCTATTTTTCTTTGCATGTCCCCAACGAGGTCGGGATATAAGGAGTTAGGGCTTGAACTGGTCGAACCTTTGCAAGACCAGCCCCACAAATCCCGACGGCCTCCCATGGCGGATGAAAAGAAAGACAAGGGGGCAGGAGATCCTATCAAAATCTTGCTCGAACAAGCCCTCGAGCGACAAAGGAACGCGATGATGGACAACTTTGCCCAAATCCTTCAGCGGCTACCCAAGGGCGACGCATCGGTTTCCAACAGCAACTCTGGAAATGCCACACCATTTAAGGTACAAGTTAATTTTGAAATCCCCATATTCGAGGGTCAGATAGACGCAGATGCCGTCGATAAATGGTTAAATGTGCTAGAGGGTTATTTTTCTGTTCATGATTTTTCCAGTAGGGAAAAGATTATTTTCGCTCTTCCCAAAGCAACCCCCCACCTCAAGGATTGGTGGGAAACCTACTGCGAGCAGAAGGATGAAAGTACAGGCTCACTATTTTCAGTCGCACTAACTTGGGATTCATTCCAAGATGCCATCAAGGAGCAGTACTACCCTGTCGGAAGCTATGAGGATCAATACATAAAGTGGACCACGCTACGGTAGGGAAGGGACCAAGACGTACCAGAGTTTACCAATATCTTCCATACCCTTCGCACAAAGTTGGGTATCAAGGATACAGAGCAACATTTGATACTCAAATACCGTGGCTGCCTGCACAAGTACATCCAAGAAGAAATAGAATTCCTGAACATCTCCTTGCTCGGCACGGCATACCGATATGCTGTCGAGGTCGAGCAAAAGTTTAAACAGAAGAAGCGAGACTTTGGGTTTGCGAATCCGAAACAAGGGAAAGGTGCCCCCAGACCGTAGAACAAAGGACAAAGCCAAGGCGGGGCAGCCCAAGAAAACCCGCCAAAGCTGCAAGCAAAGAACAACGCCGCAAAGCCGAAAAAGGACACTGGAAAGTGGTGTGAGTTCCATAAGAGCTCCACTCACAACACAAGTGAGTGTCGGGCCAAGCAGTCACTGGTGGCCGAGCTAAAGGTTTTAGAATCAGATGCATGTTCTGACTCTGAGTCAGAACCCGATAAGGGGAATGACAAAGGGAAGCAGATTATCGATGCGGAGCCCAACGCCACCGTTGCCACCACGAAGATCCAGAAGTAGGAACCTGAAGATCTAGAGGAGGAGGAGCATCTCTTCCACTCCCAGATGTGGGTAAAGGGCTCCCCGCTACAGTTCATTGTCGACGGCGGGAGCCAAAAGAACCTCAATTCGGCAGAGGCCGTGAAACGGTTGGGCTTACCGACCACATCACACCCATAACCTTACACCACTGGGTGGTTGCATCAAGGACGAGATCTTCGCGTAAGCCAACATTGTCACCTTCCATACAACATCAAGCCCTTCACGGATGAGGTATTGTGTGACATTGCTCCCATTGAAGTTTGTGATGTGTTATTAGGACAACCATACTTGTGGAAACGACATGTTGTGTATGAGTCAAGGCCCCGTCCTGTTATTGTTACTTTCGGAAATAAGTTGTACAAGATACCAGAGGTAGCACCGCCTACCGCCATCTCTTTGGTTACTGCAAAACAATGCAGTAAGCTCATTTCCAAAACTAGGAAGTTTGTTTTCCTGATGATACGCCCTCAAGAAAAGAAGAAGACGGTGGCCACGACCTCTAGACAAGGCCCCTCCACAAGACAACTACAGATGGACAAGGTCGTGGAGGAGTATGAGGACATCTTCACCTCCCCCGCAGGGGTTCCTCTGCACTGTCAGGTCAAGCACTCCATTGATCTGACCCCAGGTTCGCCACTGCCCAATGGACCAATCTATCGGTGCTCTGTTCTAGAGAACGATGAAATCAAGAGGCAGATTCAGAAGCTGCTGCAAAAAGGTCACATCCGTCCGAGTTCATCGCCCTGTGGGAGCCCGATCGTGCTGGTACAAAAGAAGGATGGGACTTGGAGACTCTGTATTGACTATCAGGCGCTGAACAAGATCACTGTCCGTAATAGGTACCCAATCCCACGGATTGATGACCTCCTGGACCAACTAAAGGGGGCAAAATATTTCAGCAAGATCGATTTGAAGTCAGGATATCACCAGGTACCAATCGAACCCTCCGATGTGTGGAAGACTGCCTTCAAAGCCAAGGAGGGCCTTTTCGAATGGTTGGTTATGCCTTTCGGATTGACGAATGCTCCTGCAACCTTCATGAGGCTAATGGACGACATCTTGTGGCCATTCACCAACTCATTTGTAGTGGTATACTTGGATGACATCTTGATCTTTAGCAAGACTTGGGAAGAGCACCTCCACCACATCCGACAGGTTCTCCAAACATTGCGACAACACAAGTTATGTGCCAATTTGGAGATATGCACTTTTGGCATGACCCAGGTTCAGTATCTGGGATACATTATTGATGAACGGGGGGTGCATGTGGATCCAGCCAAGATCCAAGTCATTCGGGATTGGCCATCTCCAACCACTCTTACAGAGCTTCGCAGCTTTCTAGGCCTTGCCAACTTCTACCGGAGGTTCGCGTTGGGATTTTCTCATATCACTTGGGCCTTGAGTCAGGTCACCAAGGGAGGAGCGAAAGCAAATTTTTTTTGGTCTGAATCTCAACAGAAGGCATTCACAGAGTTGAAAGATCGACTCTGCACAACACCAGTTCTTGCATTACCAGACTTGCAACAACCATTTGAGGTCGAGATAGATGCCTCTCACTATGCTATTGGGGCAGTCCTTACTCAACACGGGCATCTAGTGGCATATCACAGTGAGACACTTTCAGACACAATTCGGAAGTATCCCACTTATGACAAAGAGATGTATTCCATTGTGCAGGCCTGCCGACAATGGAAGCATTACATTTTGGGGAAGGAAACAGTCATTCACACGGACCACCGACCCCTGCAGTTCATACAGACCCAAGGGAAATTGCAGAATGATCGCCATCAGAAGTGGTCCACATACCTACAACAGTTCCATTTGAATATCAAGTATAAGAAGGGTAGCACCAATAATGTTGCAGATTGCCTCAGTCGACCACCGATCATGGCGTTAACCATCGTGCTCAACTCTTGTGGGCACGAGACTTCTGATTGGCCACTGCTCTACAAAAGCGACCCGGAATTCAGCCACACATACCAGACACTCTTGGAGGGTCAGCATGTTCCAGATTTTCACCTCCAGGACGACTTGTTATGCCACCTGGGTCACCTTTGTGTTCCTTCAAGTGAGCGTGCCAAGATGATCTGGGAAGCACACTACAGTCGGGTCGTTGGGCATTTTGGGGTCGAAAAAGTCGTGGCAGTACTGTAGAAATATTTCTATTGGACGAATCTTTGACAGGGTGTCAAGAAGTACATCAGATCATGCACTGCTTGCGCCATTGCCAAACCGACCATCAAGAACCAAGGCCTCTATACCCCACTGCCTACCCCTAGTCGACCTTGGGAATCCATCTCCATGGATTACATCCCAGGCCTCCCTTCCACTAGGCATGGAAATGACTGTGTTTTCGTGGTCGTCGACAGGTTTTCGAATATGGCCATTATGGCGGCTTCCAAGAAGAATATCACAGCAGAAGCCACTGCTAAACTCTTCTTTGAACGAGTATGGGTACACTTTGGGATGCCACAGTCTATCATTTCAGATCGGGGCAGCAGGTTCCTCAGTACATTTTGGTCTAGCCTCTGGTCGATGCTGGACACCAAACTCACTAAGTCCACAGCCTAATTCCATCCTCAAACTGATGGCCAGACTGAGGTCGTCAACAGGACGATCATACACATTCTGCGCATGTACAATTCAAAGCATCCACGCACATGGGACGAGAGCCTCCCCTATGTTCAACACAGCTACAACCGGGCTCTCCACAGCTCGACTGGCCATAGCCCTTTCCAGGTGGGATTGGGATTCCAGCCACTATGCCCCATCGATGTGGCCATGCCATTTGCAGCTACTCACGCAGATTCTGCTCATGTCCAGTCCGAAACAGATAAGGCAAACAACTTCATTGAGCACATCCAACATATTCGCCAGCAGGTCCATGACATTCTGGAGAAATCAAATGCCAAGTACAAGCAGCGACATGATCAACATCGGGTGCCACACAAGTTTCAAGTGGGCGACAAAGTCTGGTTGCATTTGCAAAAGGAATGCCTTACCGGAGCCTATCGGAAACTCAGACCACTCCGATATGGCCCTTACACCATTACCAAGGCTGTGGGAGACAATGCTTTTGAGCTCAGCATTCCCCCATTCCTTGGCCTGCACCCGGTGTTCAATGTCGACTGCCTTCGGCCATACTTTCCACCATTACTAGACATGTCCGACATTGCAGAACAACTCACACCCACAGAGTTAAATCCAGCTTGCATGGAACAAGTGGCAACTGATAGGATCGTGGACACACAGATCAAGCACACTCGCCAGCAGAATATCCAACTGTATCGAGTTGTCAAAGCAGGACAACTCCTTCACCAGGGCAAGTGGCTCACCAGAGACCAAGTCCAGCAGAAGTTCCCCCATCTCATGGAGGAACTCAACGCAATGGGGACCATTGCTTCCTAAGGGGGGAGGAATGATCCAGGTGGATATTGGTGGCCACCCGCTAATTCCATTTGGATCCCTTCTAATGCTTCTTACAGTTTTTTTTCAGTTTCCTTAATTATAGCACAGTTTACTATTTTTAGGAGTTTTTCGGGTCCTAAACTTCCGGAGCTGTTTTGAGGCCCTAAACGACGTTTTTTAGGAAATCCACTGCCAGCGATATTTTTGATAAAAATCGTCTTTTCCGTCGTAGTCCTCGGAAAGATATTTCCAACGGGCTATCATGCACGTCAAACGGAGATAGTACGACCAATTCGCGACCCCGGGAAGTTGATGTACTAACTTACCCAAAAACGGGGCCCACAATTTGGCGTTTCATCTTCTAGGGTTAGGTTTTGGAATGTGAAGGGTTTTCCATTGTTTCTCAACAATAAATAGGCCTTCGAGCCTCATTGTAAGACAGTTCAGAAGATGTAGCCACCACATCTCTTCTCAAAGATAAGCTACCATCGCCCTAGCTGGTTTATTTCCATTTCTGTTTGTAAGCATATTTCAGTATTTTACAGTAAT
Organism: Pinus tabuliformis; assembly: GCA_031772625.1. NCBI lineage: Eukaryota > Viridiplantae > Streptophyta > Pinopsida > Pinales > Pinaceae > Pinus > Pinus tabuliformis. The sequence goes on from CM062819.1 coordinate 722,279,809, forward strand.
GAATTGAGGTATTATTTCTGCTGCATATCTGTCTTTATGGTTATCTCTGTATTTTATTGCGTTCCTGTTTAAATCCGGATCAAGTATGTTGATTGAAGGCTCGGGGGTGGCCAGTTGTAGCAAGATTTGCACAATTGAACCTACATTTGAGTGAAGAGTCATCCCCAAAACCTTGTTGCAGTTACTTCAACTGAAATCACAGATAAGTGTTTCTACTCATAATTTTGAACTTCGACATTAATTAGTTGAGAATTGCATGTTGATTATAAATTACTTGATTAATCTAATTAATTATGTGTTGTTATTTCGGGGCTGTTACATATGGTATAAGAGTGGGGTTTCAACTTTGTGTGACCTCTAAGTAAAATTTTTTAGAGAAAAACTAAAATATTTTTTTCCAGTTATTGTGATGATCAAGAAAAATTTATTCGAACTAAATTTGAAAGAAACAAATACAAATCTAACCTTTCTTTTTAAATATATATTTTAAATAAATTTAGATGCGTGTACATACTAATTAAAAAAAAAAAAAGCACATCACTTCTAGAGGACTAGTCTATTGATATAGATTCAAAAATTATAGGGTGCACCATTACCTTCTAAACTCTGGTATTTCTGAACTATCAGTAGAACTATTTACTCTTTCTGTTGTTCGTTTGCGGAGGATGCAAGCTTTATTGACAGGTATGTTGTCTGAATCCTGTAATGAGTTGTTTATTATACAACTGCTCTAAATTACTGAGGTCGGAGGTCTCGTCTACTCGCAGATTGAAGTTACATTGATTGCCATTTGCACAGTCGGTGTTGTGAATTCCCTGCATTTTATATTCTACAACATCACATTTTTCTTTTGAATATTCTAGCTCATGTTTTTTTTTCCGATATTCAAGCAATAGAATAAATCATAATGTGGGCTTGATTTGTTAACTGTATACCGCTGCTAAATTTCCCTATACCCTAAATAGATGTAGGTGCAAACTTGGTTCTTTACATATTATTTTGGGGTGTGGTTAGGCATGCCAGTCCTTTCTAGTTATGTTTCTATAGTCGGATAGTCTTCGGTCAATTATGCTCGAAACCATATTAAGTGACTTTATTAATTATTCGTGGTTCTTCAACAAAGCTTGTCAGGTAATTAAGAAACCAATTTTTGCCCTAGTTGACTTTAGGCCTGTATCCGTTGTGACCCTTTTAATATTATTTATTTAGTGGCAATCTGTTATAGCGATAAAGATATATAGATATATAGGCAACTATCCATCATTTTAAAGCATGTTCCAATTTTTTTCATTGTTTTTGCAAAGAACAGGTCTGCTAGGACCTTCTCTGTTCTTCTTATGGAGAATTTATCAGGTGAGAATCTTGATTTTGGTAGCTAGCCACGATTTGGTGTCTTCAATGGAGCTCTAATCTTCCATATATCCTTCTACCATAACTGAGTATCTTCTGTGGCTTCCTGAGGTAAACATTTCCTTATAGCCTAGTTAGAATGTATAGATTAACATATCCTTATAGCCTAGTTAGAATGTATAGATTCCCAGCACTGCGCTCTTAGAACATGCCAGCTCATTTTCTGAATCATTCATTCTCATTTAAATCTCAGCAGTGTAAGGTTCTCACTCATGCTGTTCATTACCCTCCAATCCCAGCTAATCTGCCTTCTTCTAATCTCGATGCCAAATAGATGTGGTATCTGATGAGACTGCTTGAGCTGAAGTGTAGACTCTTCTCTGTGTAGTGCATTAATTATGGCTTCTGACGGGTTGCAGTCTTAACCGCTCTCCTTTTAGATTTCTTATACTTCTGTGATAACAGTTACAATCTTCCCTTGGCATATTTACTAGAAGTCTAGAACTTCCTACAATACAGTGGTTCTGGTCTTTATAGATAGCCAGTGGTAATTGATAATTTCTGGTCACGTATTTGATTTATATCAAGTTCGTCCGGTGTAAGAGATGGGTTTCAAGTTATATTTTGGCGAGCTCCATCTCATTGAGTAATTTCATCTCTCTATTGTTACATATCCTTTGATGCACTATTTTCATAGGGTTACCAGAACATTTTTCTGAACACTATTATCCTCACACTATTGAGCTCTTTCAATCTCATTCAATGTATCAGCCCCAGTTATCAAAAAAATAGCACTAAACTCAGAAATAATGTTTTCAGCACAAAAGCACAAACACAAGAAACTATTACTCATAGGCGTTTGCAGAGCAGCTAATTAAGGAAACTATAAAGAAAAGTTTTCGTGCAATGCAGACAGTATGACAAGAAGTAATTACTCAAAAGTACCTCCAGTATTAAGCAGAAGGAAACCAGGAAAACAAGGCAATTGAACAAATAAATAGAGTCTAGGCTCAATGGTCATCTAATTCCATCCTACTTTTCCCCTGAGACACCGCATTCTGCAACTTTTCTTTCTTAAAATGAATTAGTGAATTTAAGTTTGAATTTAATGGTGAATTTGAGGGGGATTTTATTGACAAGTTTAAAGATCAGGCAGTTATTTTATAAAATTCATAAAAACACATTAAGATTGGCTGCTTTCTTGTTAAATTTTAAAATAATGAATGTCTGTACAGAAACCAGGTGACTTAGTTTTCGTCCTTTTCATGCTTGCATTTTTAGTATGACATAATTGTAACAACAGTTATTTAGTAATCTAAACTGCCATCATATCCCTTCTCAACAGCCATTTTCATGAAGTCCTTGTCTGAAAGAGAAAAGATTCTAATGAGAGAATAATTTTCTTTAACCAACCCCTTGGAAATCAGTTGTTGCATCATCTGCTACCAAGGTCTTATCCTGCCTTCAAGGCTGTACCCCAGAAATGTTGGAAAAGACACCAAAACCTTTGGGCTGCAATTCATGTCGTTGACCAGGTAATCAATCTTGGGCACCAAGCATTCACAACTGTATCTCAATATGTATGGCTGTTTCGTTCCCATTTTACAGATATCCTCATAAGCCAGACCATAGCTCAAAAACAGATCAATGGTATTTTGAAGGTTTTCAAAGCTAATTCGAGTAACGGTGCTCATAGCTTGCGCCAATTGATAAGAATAAGGCTCAAATCCAATCTTCTGTAACAGAACTGTTTTTCTCGAAAGATTTTCATCCAAAGACAACCCAAAAAAAGAAAACTAGGGTATCTCGTTAAAAGCTTTACAATTTCCTTTTCTTTCAAGCTACAGTTTCTGAGGTATTCAAGGCTAGGCTTAAATCTTTTTTCAATGCTTAATGTTAGGATGAGAGGGTAACACTTAATTATCTTCACAAGATCCTCTTCACTCAACTTCAACGACCTGAGATATTCAACACGTTTTTCAAGGATACTCGTATATAGTATTGAGCACCTGGAACATGGTACAGTGAAGTATATCATATATGCTTCTGGAACCCATGCATTGAAATGTTCCATAGAGTATTATCAGTATAGTGTTCATGCCTGAAATTTGGACAAGATATATCTCAGAGAGGCTCGGTCTTTAAAACGGCAAGACTTACTCCATCATCCGTACAATTATATTTTTCAGAGTTTATGGTTCCTTCCATAGGCATGATCATTTTTACACTCAAAACACAATGCATACAATGAGCTTTAAATATTCATGACACACTTCTGTTTATCTATAATTGGGAGACGGTGATACTTGAAATAAACTTGTATGCAAAACAATAGGAGCGGCTTGTGATTCACTGTCGGTGTATTGTTAGAGAGGAATTTCCAAATGCTCACTAGTTCAGATTTTTCCAAATTTATAACTTTTTATTCCTCCGCCTTTGCCTTCAATTTTTCTTCAGTTTAAGCGTTTGCCGCCGCAGTAAAACAACGGGACTAAGTAGCTAATTCTTGAAGTTCTGGCTGTCGGGAGTTAACATTGGTCCTACAAATTGCCGCATGCCTCGTCCTGGTGAAATTCGAAACCAGGACTGGGCACTGACCGTCTATTTTAATTTTCTGCATGTGAATTAAGAGTTGTATTTTAAATTTTCTACTCGTGAATTGCGAGTTGCAGGTACTTCTGAAATTACTAACTTCCTGTTGAGAATTCCATATTTTAGATGGATTTCCTCTCTGCGGCAAAAAAATCTTCCAAAAATCCTAACGACTTAGCAATCTTTACCTGACAATTTCATTTTCCCTGTTCATAATTCCATGTTTTAGATTAATTTCTTCCATCTATCTAAAATCTTCCGAAACCCTATCACCTTTGCAACTTTTACTAGTCGATTTCTTTTTCGTCATTCAGACTTACATATTTGAGATTATGGTCATTTCTGAACACTGTAAACAACTAAATTTCACATTTTAAACCTTCATTTCTTGTGATTGAACAATACGCCAACTGACATGATTTGATCCACATTGGATGGCATTTCTCCTTAAAAAAAAATAAAAATTTAACACTATTGATAAACACAGTTCACCACCGGTTCATTTTACAGCACTAACACTATTGATAAACACAGTTCACCACCGGTTCATTTTACAGCACAGTTTACATAGTGCTTAAAATATTTGGATAATTGATGTTGACATTTGTATTATCTTCACCATTTGAAGTGCTTTATAATACTGAAATCTGTTCCAATTCACAATGGTATAAACTCTGATATCTTATTACCTTTAGATGATCGTTGTTTATGTGAAAATATTGCTGACTCTATCCACTTGCCTCTGTTCATTATTTTATGGTTTCAATCTGATCTAAAGATACAGAGATAACATTCCTTGAATGCTGATCATATTATTCACTATTTATTTGGGTTGGATTGTTGTTACATATAATAGGAATACAATGGTGTAAAGTAGGTTAACTAATATTGTTGAGTGGTTAAGTAGAAGGGTATCAAGTATTATTTGAGGTTATATATTAATTTTATTTTATGCTTTTATTTTATTTATTAAAATAGGAGATTTTAAGAAGTGAAAAAGGGGATAAATTAGTATCAATTATGATTTTGTGTTACAAATTTAACAAATTATATAAGATAAGAACAATAGATTTTGGATGAGAATAGATGTATTAAAAATACTATTTAATTGAATTTGTTTCAATGATGTATTATTTTTAGAGACTTAGGAAGAGTAGTAAGAAAATAATTCAAAACCGACAATCTAATTTTCATTTCATTTGTACTGATGGTAATTTTTTTTTTTATTGTAACTAATTTGAGGAATATGCCTAATGCTATGTCAAAAAAAATGAGGTGTGAATAAGTTGTGTTTTTAAAGATAATTACTCTAATTGAAGTGATGACATCCTTTGATATGTTTTTCATAGCATGTCAATGATCATAATCAAGTAAGAATGTAATGCGTTATGTTATACTACTGAGGAATGGGAAGAACTAAGGAGAAATAGGGCTTTAAATTATTGTAATAACTTAAGAAACACTAATATTTAGAATTGGAATAGTAATTGTCAAAACTGTGACTGACATAGAATGAGGAGATGAATAGAAATTAGTAATGGATGAACACTTAAAAATAAGTGGATGAAGTTTCATGATTGAATGTAAATGATCAACAAGAGGAACTAGCCTACCCTAGAGTAGAATGGGAGGGAATAATTGTGAGGTGTCACATGGTGGAAAGTAGTCATGGAGTTACATAAGTATTTCATATAAGAACATGATAAGGATCCCTACAAAGTCTAAATAAGAATGATGCCTACTAAGAAGAAAATATTCCAAATCAATGGATGAAGTTAGTTGATCCTGATATTGATAAAAGTCAAGGTATGGTGATGTTAGAGATGGGAAGTAGTATCAACATTCCCAATTTTCAAACAACTTTGTGAAAATAAGAGAAAAGAGAAAGAAACAACCTTCACTAGGGGTAAGAATACAAAGTTAATATGATAATAAGTACACTAAATTCAAAAATGTGAGGAAGTTCGAACTATGAAGTTAGTAGATATGGAAATTTAAGAATTTGAAACTACTATAGGAAGAATTTTTTATTCTCTAGTATGAGAAAGCGAAGGGTTGACAAGCTTCCTCAACGATTTTGATAAATGCATTAGATAGCATGAATGATGAATAACAATGAATAGTGAAGGTCATATGAATGTTCCCTTTAATTTTAAGGTTCAAGATAAGGGATGGTGAACTAAAAACACTCACAGCTAGCTAAGGAAAGACAAGGGAAATTGTTTACAGGTTATGTTATCAATATAATGATGAGGAAATAAACCATTTTAAGTAATGAGATTAAGTAGTATTGAGATGCGAATTGGATGAAATAAGGAAATATTTTGAGGATGAACAAGGTTAATTACCCAACGATGAATAAATCACTAAGGACTGATTGACCATATCTGCTAGTGAATTAAGCTTGATAGAAAATTAAACCATGATGGCATAGTGTACAACATACTTGGAAGGAGTAATATAAGGGTGTAACTAATGTTAAACCCAAGGATATTAAATTTGATATTAGAAATTTAAGGAATGATTGTACGACCATTAATATCTTAATGGTGAATTTCACTAACTTTCCTTGGGGAAGGAAGAATAAATGACTAGAGATTAAGGTTCAAGATGATGAGGATCATTTGAGTTTAATGATGTATCTTAATGAAACATGACATAATAGTAATTATGAGGATTAGTGTTTTCTATGACTCAAATCAAGCTCAAAACCTTAGATGTAGCGGGTATTCATTTTGCAAAAGATATGGTATAACAATGAATGATATAACGACTATTAATAGTATTCATGAGATAACCTAGATACTAGATGGATGTTGAATAATCTTACTTTATAGTTGGTATTCATTGTTTATACAAGCAAATGAAATTATTATTTTTGAATGAATCATGATAAGGATGCTTATAATGTATTATCGGTCTATATCTTATAAGTATTGAGATCATTCTCATATTAATGATGTTTCATGATGTGATGATATGTAGTAAATAAAGGTTAATGATGCATATGTGGTGCATAGTTATTTATTTTGTCATGATAATGATGTTGTATGCTGATGATGGATATGATATGCATAATGTGGCATAGGAATTATGATGTTATGATATGAGGTATATTGACATGTGGTTCATTTATTATCTGAAGTCATGATATGTCTCTGATGCAAATATGTTGATTTTCTAACTTATGAAGCATGCGATAGTTGTGTACAAATTTATGACATGCATGAGCATGCAGTTCGTTATTACCCATAATGTTGCGATTAACAATGATGAATGTTACATGATGACATGCAAGACTTAGCATGTGGATTATTTTCTATGATACTATGACGGTATAGCTGATGCATTGGTTGCATGTTGAGGTGTGATGATTGAAAGGACTCCACAAATGGGCCGACAGGGCTAGTTTATTTGATGATCTCGTGCGAGCCCATACGCATGAGGGAGAATAAGTAACACCATATGGGCTAGGGACAAACTCAATCAACACTACATATGTCAATGTTTCCTTTATCTTATATAGCTCTTGATGGATACCTCTTGAAGGGCTATGGGACCATCTTGAAGAGGCCAAGTGCCTGATGTTCTAAGCTAGGTGCCTGTTATTGGATTGGGATGCCGAAGTCTGGTGCGAGTTTAAGGACTTCGATTCCTGGGGTTGTGTGCCTTAGTAGTTGTGGAGGGAGTGGGCCAGCCTTGCGAGATGCCCAGATTCATTGAGTATTGTACGGATGCCTTCCTTGGGGCAAATGAGGTTTGAGTCGGGCGCGAGCCTTGGGGCTAGCCTTGGACTAGGATACAGACCGGGGAGGCTTATGCTTGGTTCCGAAAGTGGGAAAATGGACAGAGATTCCTTGGGATTTCCTGAGTATTGTGAAACATTTGATGCCTGCTAGTTATACTAGTTCAACAGAGGGTGTCGGCAGCATGAAGTAATAAATAACAATATAAAATGTTAAATAATTCAACTTGACTTCGGAACAAAGTTCCTTAAAGTGGGAGAGTATGTAATGTCCCTTAATAATAAATAATAAAGAATAAAGAATAAAGAATATTAAATAATAAAGAATATTAAAAAAAATACAAGAAAATAAATAATAAACAATGAATAAAAAAATAATAAAGATAAAAATAGTAGTAAATAATAAATAACTATATTAAATCTCTAAATAAATATAAATAGAAATAAATCAAGAAAACAATAAAAAATCAGTAAAGCTATCAAAAAGAAATAAAACAAGAAAGCGATAAAGTTGCATGTAGACACATGGAGTGTGTGCATGTGGTTCACCTTCCAATGTTTGCTCTATTTATTAGATGGTGAGGAAGATGGGAGGAATTCCATCATTCCAATGTTCTATCATTCACTCTCTTGGGAGAATAGTGTTCTAAGACAAAGGGTTCCCTGGTAGTAGTACGTTGATTGAGGGCTTGGGGGTGGCCAGTTGTAGAAATATTTTGCACAATTGAGCCTACGGTTGAGTGGAGAGTTGTCCCCAAAACATTGTTGCAGTTAGCAGACTTCAACTAAAATCACAGGTAAGTGTTTCTACTCATAGTTTTGAACTTTAATGTTGATTAGTTGATAATTTCATGTTGATTATAAATTATTTGATTAATCTAATTAATTATGTGTTGTTATTTTGGGGCTATTACACCGAGCTTGGAATCAGTTCGCTATTGTTGTCCACCATGAGGATGTTGAAGAGCTAGTCTTCCCATAGTCGTTTGATTCATAGTGATGTCTTGCATGGCTTGCTCAAGAATATTTTGTCTCAGATGAGTACATGTGCAGATTGTATGTAATGTCTTATCAAGTGGAATCTCAAGTGTCGATAGTTGGATGTAATGATTAAAGCGTAGATGAAGATTCATGAGGGTAGATAAGTTGTCACAAGGGGGAATATCAAGGGTCACCCCACCCTTTGATATATATAGTCTCTCATAACTAATTATAGAGGCTTTTGGTTAGCCAAGATTCCAATAGGAGTATCTTAGAGAAAGCTTGGAGAGTATTGTAACGAGCCTTGGCTTCTCCACTGTTCAGAAATAGCATATCTCTTTGGACAAGTAGGCAGAAGTTACTATAATGTTTAGCTGTCAGAACAAGTGGTTAGTCATGGTTTTATTGTCTGACTGGAACTTACACTTCTTAATATAACAGAGCCAACACATTTCATGCATACGTCGTATTGTATTTCAGATATCTTGTTTACTCTAAATGGTATATGTATCTGTTTGCTTACGCATGCATGTGTATCTATTTTCTGTATCTATATGTATGAATTTTACTAAAATTTTAAGTTGGTTTAGTCATTACTTTGGATTGCTAGCTTACTTTCCTTCCATGTTATGATGTATCTTTGCTCGTGTGTTCCCTTCTTAACTCCATTCTTTCATAGGTTTCCAAGGGGCACACTCACCTCACCCTCCATGTGTTAGAACCACTCATGCACCTTCCTTGACTTGTTGCATATGTCACACCCTTGCTACCAACAAGGACATCTTACTTACCTCTGTGTGAAATTTTTGTCAAGGCGATACCATACGACACACTATTGGGAATCCTACACCAAACAGTCTGAGGTCTAGTTGGCACTTCTTCCTGGGGAGATCGCCTCACATTTTGGTGGATCTAGCACCGTCAACATAAGTAGAGATGATATTATTAACGATTAGCCTTCTCGACCTGAAACTCATGTTCACATTATAGTAACTCCTCTCTATCAAGATTTTTGTTTGGTTAACATTGATACTCATATACAATCTCCTTTACATCAAACTCTTTGATTTAATTTATTTCTTAACTCCCCTCGACAATCTCATTAATGCACTCCTATGAGAATTCTAGCAGTGACAGAATCAATGACAATCACCCAGCCTGTATCTTCCATTATGAGTGAATCTACTAAAGTTGTAGTGACTTCTATGTTTATCAATTCACTAGAAACTCACCTATATAGTGGTCCATCAGTGCCACCTAGGTACCGGTCGATGTTAAGAACCTTTTATATTGTGTCTACTAGTCCTTGGACTTCTCCTTTACCTTCATCATTTGGAATACCATCTATTTTATCTTTATTGATCACCCCACTACCTTTTCCACCTGTTTCACCCTAAAATACTTTGGATCAATATTATGGTGTGCTTATTAGCATATTAGGACACCCAAAACAAGCCACCCCACCTTATATTAGATACCCTATTATTGGGGGTATTAGTCTACTTTCACTCCTTATCCTTGTGTTGGGGGGAAGCATGTTGATGGAATTTCTCCACCAGTTGATAAGATGTTATAAGTTGGATTTACGCCTATCACAAGTCCTCTTCCTACTATTTCTCTATTTCTAGGAATCATTACAACTCCTTGGAATTCTAGCATTCTTGTGTCTGGTCAACCTAGTTATGTCTTAACTTAAGTTCCAACCTCTCAACCTATCTACGCTATGCGTCAAGTTCGTACTTGTCAACTTTTCCAATATACATTTCAAATAATTCAACATGTTCTGACTATATCTCAAATAAAAATTAGTGAAATAGTGAAAGGGAATTTTCAAATGATTTCTACCCAATGTGTCTAGGGTGTATTACAGACCTCACCTTACCCACTTGCTCAAACTATACAACATGTACACGTTGTCCAACTTGTTCAAGACATGCCACAAGTACAAACTAGCCAGCCTAGTCTACGAATGATGCAAATTCAATTTGGACAACCTTTACAAGGTATACCATAAATCCATATTGGCTAAACAACAACCATACCATAAACACCTTACCAAGGTCATTAAATCCAAAGTAAACCTTTCCAACCTTATCAAGTTTTTCCTGGAACTGGGCCACCTGCTATGGGTTATCCTACTTTTCAAACTCCTCTTAGCCCGATGGAATGTAAATTCTAGTGGCTTAACCCATTCCATATTATCTACGATATCCCTCACCAGCAGTTAACCTTTATCCACAAGGTTACCAACACCCACAAACAAACTTCAGTAGGAAGTTGTCATTTATCACGACATTAGTGTAGATTTTTAGTTGTATATTCAACAACTTATGGGATATTCTAAAAGATAAGATAAGAATTTACTCTAGTCTTCAGTGGAAACCAAAATTGGTTGATGAAAACAATAATAAGAAAAGGAAGAATATCAATCACACATAACAAAATATTTCTATGGGGAAATCAAGTGCTAAAAACCTTATATATCTATATTTCATTAATTAGAATATATGAGAAGAAATTATAATGCTTTTTCAACCCAAACCATTCCTATACAAATGCAATCTATCACTCTGCTTCCTATGCTAAATTTGGCCAACACTTAGCCAATTCACTAACCTTCTAAGCTCCTACTTGCCTTGAGCACACAATATCCATGCACAAACTTGTGCTCTAGATTACTTGGTCTAACCAACTTGTTCTCACCAAAGCAATGATTAAATGTGTGCCTTCATTCCTCCTTTTAAAGGCAATTTTTCTAATTAACGAATCCAACTCTATCCTGATCATGTACCTTCGGAATTTTATGAATGCAACTCTTTTCACTGTTGCATTAGAAAAGAAACAACAAGTGCATGAAAAAATACATCATTATAACTCTATTCCTAAGAGTGACTTAAAATTTGATAGCTTAAATCACTGTAATCACATCACCACTAGATCCATCTCCTCCTAAAAATTTTGACTGTAAACATGACCCACTTCTAAAAGGTGCATTTTTGTCTTGAACTTTGTGACCAACAATTAATGGAAAAGGAAGGTTTCTACCATGACCCCTAAAATTTGTTGCTTAGATGCAAAAACAATACTGCACCATTACAGTCCTTATAGAATTTTGGTTGAAATGAGTGTAAAGTCATTCACATGAGGGAATAGTTTAGATTCCTCACAGCATCAAAATGGAATATTCTCATAAAATGTTCTACCTTTCAAACCCCACTGTGAAGGTTTCGTGTTTAGGGTTACCTCAACTTTGATTTCTGTTGTTTTGTCAACGTTTCATGCCTTTTTTATTTCATGCTCCGTTGACCTCTGCATGTCATTGGTCGAATATAAGGCATTTGTTTATAATATGACAAGGTCGACATTATTTACAAGGCCAACCCCTGTGGCATAATGATTGGCATGATTTAAATAATTTGTTTGTTCTCCAATGGGTGGCAAGTTTGAACCCCACTCACCTACATCTTGTATATAAAAATGAACTTCTTTTTACCATTAGACAAGCCATTTGGATGGAACTATTCTGACATATAAAATTGTCCTCCAATTTAAATGATCTGCCAACATCGGCCATCGGTTACTAAAAGCAAACCCTAATGATATATATTAATCTCATTCTGCGGATAGAGAACCTTGTTATGTGTTGAACATTGTTTAATAAAAACACCACCTGTCTATAACTTCCTCCTCCCACATCTACCCAACTAACTGGCTAACCAGGGTAAACATGCTAGAATAGGCTACTATGATTAGATTCAACCTCCTATGTGACCTTCAGGAAATGAAATCACAAGAAACACAACAAAAAGACCTTCCACATGAGCTACAGGACCCGTGAGAGCCATCCAAACAATTTAAGCAGCTAGCCCCTGGGTCCCACTGAAGTTTTTGATCACTTGATCTTTCAACTCTCTCATAGTATAGGCATGTTAGCATCTAGGAGGCATTAGACACTCTCATGCTATAGTCATGCTAGCGTCTAGGGATAATTTACTCGAGTTATGTGCCACTGTCCCTTGGATTTAAGCCACTTTTTAAGGCCCAGAGCCAAAGTCACTCTTGAGAATGGAATGACACTCCAGAATAGTAAAGTAATAGGGAAACAATTATGAAAATGTAAATATTTTAACAAGCCCTTAGCCGGAAGCCTACTAGCTGTAATAGGAGTTTCGTCAAAATTATCACAAATATGTAATCTATAGGTTTAAACAACATATTTAATAATAGAGATCTTGTAATTATTTGAGAAATGCTAGGAACCATTGTTCCCTCATATAAGTTGTTACATTATCATCTATTAGGTCATAGATACATTGTCCATTCATTTAGAAGTAAAAGCATGATGAGAGCCATGCATAGCTATTGTCATAAATCACATACATAACGAACACAATAGTAGCAGAAATACCAATGAAATCATAACCATATGATCAACATATAAACCAATATAATACTCATAGAAATACAAGAAGAAATAACATTTAATTAATAATGCAAAATCCAAAACCAGGATTGGACTACCAAGTCCCACCCAACCATAGAATGGTTGAGCCAAATCTCTCTTCAGCCATTCACCCTCATTCCATATTCCACGCATGAATGTGGGACTCAAACCAAAAGAACCAACCAGGGCACACTGACGGTAAACTCGGCTTTACTGTAATCAATTCTTGATAACTAGGCCAACACACTAAACATGTCATAACAGGTTTTACCATGATCTCCACCCATTCACCAGGCTAAACAAGCATGGATGCCACCATATTTATCCACCTACATTGTGAGGAATTTTCATGTCTCCTAGCCTCTCAGGCTTTACCACAATCGAAACCTCGATCACTAGGCCCTAAACTGAGACCCACTCCGTAGGCTTTACCGCATATCTTGAATCCAGTATTTCTTGGTCGAAAATGTCCTATTGTATTTACTACATATCTTGCCATTCACTGGCAAGGATTCCTAGGCCCACCAAGGAAACACAATCCTAGTTCTACCGCAAGCCACAATCTTGTTCAAGGGTCACTAAGCCAATGGATTTACTATGATGCACAGTCCCATTTAGGGACCACTAGGACATGTTCTCTATCATTCAAAGATCTGCCTCACTCAACTTCTAATCCATTAAAAAATCCAACTCAACCAAAACATGAGAACCCCGTTACACCATGGCTAACAGGAAATGGCAAGCTAGGCTTAAAACACTGTTACACCTAGAAACATTCGTACCATAACAACAAAATAACCACATGCAATACCATACATTCCAACTATAGTAAGGAGAATGCACATGCAAATTGATACCTACAAAGAATCATGTTTTAGCTGCTTGATCCTAGGCTTCCATGCTTGATCTTTGCTTCCTCTTGCCTTCTTTCCCTTTCTTAATCTAATGCCAAAATGGTCCAAGAAAACTCTAAGTGTCCAAGAGTGAGAGAGAGAGAGAATAATGAGAGAACTCTAAAACTGAACTGAAAAAAGGTTACCAACTGTTCCTCAAAAGCCTTTTTATCAGTTAGGTCTCTATTTTCTTGAATCTTTTGTTATTTTCCTTCAAATTCCTCCTCGCATGAAACCTTTGACCTTTGACCTCCCTTTTCTCCTAATTTCCATTATTTTCATAAATAGATTTGCTAAAAAATCTATTTTTCCTTTCCAAAGCCTTAGTCATTGCCTTTGACAATTTATTTAGCCATAATAAACTGATGAACACCTACACTAGGATGTCTTTCCCAAAATTCAGTTTGGAATAAGTGTCCCATCAACCATGGTTATTATTTTTTCCTTTATTAACCTTTATTACATGGAATTTTCACTATGGTTGTTAAAAAATCCTCCCCTTTAGGGGACACCATTCTCGGTGTTCAACCAAACTTATAACTCAGTGAAACCGTTGAAAGACAAACATACTTCCCATCGAGCTTTATAACATAGCTCGATGTAGTATTGACAATGATCACCCTATTAAAAAGAAAACCAACATTACAACATAACAAGCATAACATCATAATGAAATGATACCCATAACTTCTATTGGAGCTTTATAACATAACTCATGGAGGTATTTACATCGATATATATGTAAATATACAAAAACATCATCAATCGTGTACCAAAACATATACCAAAACACCATATCAAGTCTTCTTTGCCTCAGTTGACAAACAAAGAAGAGTACATAGCCCACATTTGAGCCTCCATCTCCCATGTAGGTTCATTATGCCCAAAGTGATTCCACTGCAATTTAACTTTCTCGATTTCTCAGTTCTAGAGCATGAGCAGCTTTTTCTACAATATACACTGAGGCTCTGGCTAGAATTCTCCATCTAGTTCCACCTGCAATACAAACTAGTCAATCACCTCATAAACATCTTTAACATACTTCTTAAGAAATGATACATGAAAAAAATCATGGACTTTCACTGTCGGAGTAGTTCATGTTGATAGGCTACTGGCCCAATCCTCTCAATGATACCAAAGGGTCCAAAAAATGTGGATCCATCTTGGCACATGATCCAATCTGTAAAGATCTCTTCTTTGGTTTGATGCACAAGTAAACCTTTTTCCCAACCTTGAACTCCCTTAAAAAATTCTATTCATCTGGATAGCTCTTCTGTGTATCTTGTGTTTCATTTAGATTCTTCTTTATAATGTACATTTCATGTTCCATTTCCGCCAACATTTCTGGTGCAATGAACACCCTATTAATAGGAGCACTCCAACTCATGGGAGTATTGCAACTCCACCAATAGAATGCCTCAAATGGACTCATCCTAAAATATTCCTAAAAGCCATTGTGGTAAGCGAAGTCTACCATTGAGAGATACTCTTACCACTTTCACTACTGATGCATCACATACATCCTCAACCTCTCCTCCAATACCTTGTTGACCCTCTCTGTTTGCCAATTTGTCTATGAATGATAAGCTATATTGAAGGCCAAATATATGCCCAAACTTGTGAACAACTCCTTCCAAAACTTGGAAGTGAACATTTCATCACTGTCTGACATAATATTCTTTGGAACACCATGAAATCAAACCACATCTCTAATGAATACGTACATCACTAGCTAAGAAGGCAAACTTCACTAGAATGAAGTGTGCAACCTTTGTCAACCTGTCCACCACTACCATGATAGAATCATGTCGTCTCATTGTCCTTGGTAAACATGTGATGAAGTCCATGGAAATGACCTCCCATTTCCACTCTAGAATTGCAATCGATTGTAGGAGTCCACTTGTATGCATACACTTTGCCTTTAAACACTGACAATCGAAACAGCTAGCCACAAATGCTGCTACATCCTTCTTAAGATTCAGCCAATAATAAAACTTATTTACTGCAATCAATGTCTTTTGATAACCTAGATGACTTGAATATGGTTTCTCGTGTAACTCTCTCAACATCACCTTCATGAGCTCACTTCTATCTAGCACATATATCCTGTCTTTGCATCTAACCAATCCATCCATTATAAGATAATAATACACATATTGTGCACCTGTAGTTGTACTTGTACTTGTACTATTGCATGTACCTGTACTACTACATGTACTTGTACCGCTACCTATACTTCTAGCACCGCACATACTCGTATCTATAATCTGTTGCAACCTACGCATAATCTCCATATACCTAACACCCTGTTGACATGCATGCAAGATCCTATCCTGTAAATCTATCCCATAGGATATCATAGTTGCTAAATGATTCATCTGTATCTGCTTGCTGAGTAGCTTTTCCACCTTGTTCTCTTTATCTTTGATGCATCTGATCTCGAAATTCAACCTCATTCATCATGGAAAACCATATAGCATTCCTTGCACTTAGATTCAATTGGTCAAAGAAGTACCTCAACCCAATGTGATCACTCATCAGCACAAACCTCTTGCCAAGAAGATAACGCCTCCACATCTTCAATGCATATATGGTCATTGCTAACTCCAAATCATGTGTTAGGTAGTTATTCTTGTTCTCATATAGTTTTTTTGACTCATAGCATACCAACTGCCCATCCTACTTAATGATTCTGCCAAGTCCTCTCTTGTAAGCATCTATAAATACCACAAATTCATTTAATGGATATGTAATCTATAGCACTCATGCATGTGTCAAAAACTTCTTAAGCTACTCAAAACTAACCTCACACTCCTCTGTCCATTCAAACCTCTTACCTTTCCTCTGCAATGATGTAGTAGAATAAGTGATCTATGAGAAGTTCCTAATGAACCTCTTGTAATAGCCTTCCAGCCCCATGAAATATCTCACCTCATCTAAATTTTTGGGAGCTACCCACTTCGTGATGGCCCTTATCTTTTTTGGATCTATTGTAATGCCTTCCTTGGAGAAAACATGTCCCAACTATTGTACTTGATTCTAAAAGAAACTAAAGCTGTTGATCTTAGCATCCAACTGATTCTCTCTCAACAGCCTTAACATTGCTGCTAAATTCTCGACATGCTCTTCGTCATTTTTAGAATATAATGATATATCATCAATGAACATAGTAAAAAAATTATCCAAATAAGGGCACATCACACTATTCATCAAGAACATAAATGTAGTTGGAGCATTAGTCAAACTAAATAGAGCTACAACAAACTGACAGTGCCCATACCTGGTCTAGAAAGTTGTCTTATAAATGTCCTCCTCTTTGATGCACACTTGATGGTATCTAGATGTCATGTTGATCTTAGAGAACACTGCTTCTCCCTTCAGCTAATCAAACAAATCATTAATCCTTGGTAATGGGTAAATGTTCTTAATGGTCATTTTATTCAACTGACTGTAGTAAATGCATAATCTTAGAGTTCCATCTTCCTTCATCACAAACAATACCAATGTGCCCCAAGGTGATACACTTGGTCTCATGTATTCCTTGTCCAACATTTCCTTGAACTACAAATTCAACTCAACCAACTCATGTGTGATCATCCTGTAAGGTTCTTTTGATGCTAGAGATGCCCCTGGAACTAACTCAGTAGAAGCATCTACCTCCCTGTGAGATGGAAACTTTGAAATGTACTTAGGAAATACATCCTTTATCTGTTGTACAACTGGGCACCTGCTCAAAACAACTCCATCCTCAACATTCTTACCCTTATCGCTAGAAATGTGCACTATAAATAACTTATACCATTTCCTGTGACTACCCTTTTTGTACATAGTGATCACTATCTTAGCTGATGTGGCTTTCTTCTTTCCCCATAAGAATGTTGGTTCCCCATTGTCATCAAGACACTCAATGGCTTTGTCATAACAATCTACCCTGGTTCTATGAAGGTACAAATAATCCATTGCCAACAACACACTGTATGATCCCAATGGTAATATATTAAAATGTGTTGCGGTAGTAATACCATTCAAATCTAATTCACAAGCTCCTACCCAATTGTGAACTCACCTCCTTGTACGTATAACCAACTGCACTAACAAATATTCTACATGCAATTCCTTACTCAAACCACACTTATCCACCAAGTCAATAAAAATAGAAATAACTTGATAAAAGCTCTTACCATCCATCTCAATGATAGGTGCTTTATGGTTTGCCTATTTATTAACCAATGCTACATAAATATGTTGAACACTCTAACCAACATCCTCAACCATATGTGCCTCTTGCACACTATATATTTGAGGCATGCCACTTTAATTTTATGTATAATCTCTCTTAAGGTGCTCCTTACTGCATGTCCAACACCCCAACCGAGTAGTACTCTCACTTCTATGTTGTTGTTGTGACCCATGTCCCTATCTTGGTGGATTAAACCTCTTTTGTGGTGTCACATTTTCTTTCTCATTTTCATCTGGAGGAATTTTTGGTTTCAACTACCTTTTAACTTTACCTTTGTATTTCCATTTTCATCCTTGCTAAGATTCGTTCTTATGCCTTGACTATTCATCACAATGTTTGGATTTCCCAATAACTTCCTCAAGTGACTGAGGCTCATCATACTCAATCCGATCTCTAAATTCTAATGGAAATCCACTGAAAAATCGTTGAAATTTAGCCTTCTCATCTTTAATATACGATACATACCTCAATATCTCCAGGAACTTAGTCATGTCCTCTTTATTTATCATCGATCCCGTATTTAGCTCGTAGATTTATTGGTCTTACTGTCATAGTACCTTTCTGACAAGTATTTCATCCTGAAAATTCTCTTGAACTTGTGCCAACTTAAGTCATCTATCCTAATGTCTCTAACTCACTTCACATCTTCCCACCAAATTTCAGCTTTACCTTTCAAGATGAAAATAGCTACTATGGCCTTCATGTTTTCTGTGTACTCATGCAATTCAAAGAATTTGTTCATCCCAAGTATCCAATCCTCTTCATATTTTGTATTCTTCAAGTCTCCATTAAAATTAGGTGGATTTATTTTCTTAATCTCATTTTCCAAGTGTCCCCTATCACTCCTCGTATAAGGATGATAATGGGCAATCTTGCTATCTATCTGAACTAGAAGTAGAATAGTACCTGTATCCACTGCATCTCCTATCAGGAGTATCCAACAACCTTCCATCTCTAATAGTTTTGATCTCTATCTGAAATATGACGACCATGAGACCTACTCCCATATGACCCATTAGTTATGTCCTCCTATCCATGGTTGATCTGATGTGGCCCTTGTCGCTTCAGGTTTAAAAAAATATAAAGAAGTATAACATTAACCTCTACTTGTTTCTCTTGTGCCTGTATGATATTGTCATTATCCGTCTTACAACTCCTTATTTCTTCCTACAGGCTTCTCAATTTGTCTTCAAAATCATAAGAGCGTTCAACACCATGCTTCTCATCTAATTCATAGAAAGAGTCATTATAATCTACCATCTTGCTAGCCATTTGATCTCTTTCCTACAACACATATTATTTCATCTAAAATAAGTCACAGTAAACCAACATATCTTAGCATAATTCGAGGAGAATTCCTCATCTGTAAGATCACCAAGTCAGCATGATACATGTATAACATAATCATAACATCATATATATATATATATATAAAAGGTAAGTGCATCAACACATAAACATCATTCTAGCTAGAGTTCATTGATTAATACGTGACCATATCACCTACACATATCATGACCTCAGGCATGAGAACAACCATTACATCACTATACACTTGATCACATGCAAACATTAACATCCATAGGAAATTTCTAATCAACTATAAGAATCCATAAACACATATAATCAAGCATAAAGTAACCATACCTGAAACCAGACCTACAATAATGATACATGTAACCAAGCATACAATAATGTAAAAAGGATACAAGAATCATACATGTAAGTGACATATAACAACATGTAAGTGGTCATACATTCATGAAGATGCATCCCACAACAACAACATCAACTTCCACATGGCGACATCACTACAACCATGATCAACACCATGAAATGCAACAAGCACATGGAATGAAAGCATAAGAGACACACATGCAACCGAAATGGATGCATGAACAGCAAAAACAACCCATATAGTCTAAGGGGTGACCCATATTCCAATGCCACTCTATAACACCCTCCTCCTACATATACCCAAGTAACTGGACAATGGGAGTAAACATGCAACGAGAGATTGAGAGACTACTACGATTAGATTCAACATCCTATGTTACCTTAAGGAAATGGAATCAATGGAAACATGACATACAAACCTTCCACATCAACTAGAGGACCCCTGAGAACCATCCCAACACTTTAGGAAGCTAGCCCCTGGGTCCCACTGATGTTTTTGATCACTTGACCTCTCGATGTTCTCATACTATAGGCCTGCTAGTGTCTAGGACGCTTTGGACACTCTCATATTATAGGCATGTCAGCGTCTAGGGACTATTTTGTCCAGTTCTATGTCAACGTCCTCAGGTTTTAAGCCACTTTTCCAGGAAAAGATCCCAGTTCACTGCCCAAAAATGGAATAACATCTTGAGAACAGTAAAGTAATAGTGAAGCAATGATGAAAAATAAGATAGTTAAACAAGCCCTTATGTGGACCCCTACTAACCATAATAGGCATTTTGTGAGACATATCACAAATATGTAATCTACATGTGCGAATGATAGATTTAAGCATAGGGATCTCATTCTTATCTGAGAATCCCTAAGAACTATTGTTCCCTCATATCATTTATTTGATTATCAACTATTAGGTCATCTATTAGCCCATTCATTTACAGGTAAAAGCATGTTGAGAGCCATACATAGCCACTGTTATAAAACACATACATAACCAAAACAATAGCAGTAGAAATACCAATGAAATCATATCCATATGATCCATATATAAACCAATATAATGCTCATAGAAATACAAGGATAAATAACCTTTCATTAATGATGAAAAATACAAACCCAAGATGGGACTACCAGGTTCCACTCGACCATCAAATCGTTGAGCCAACTATCTCTTTAGCGATTCACCCCAATGCCATATTCCAAGCATAAATGTGGGACTAAAACCAAAAGAACCAACCAGGGCATACCGAGGCTAAACCACCTCACCCTCATCAATAGAAACCAAGGTTACTGTAAATCCATCCTAGATCACTAAGACAACAGAATAAACATGTCATAACATGCTTTACCATGATCTCCACCCAATCGCTAGGCCAAGCAAGCATGGATGCCAAAAGATTTCTCCACCTACACCATGAGAAATTTTCTTGTCTCCTAGTCTCTTGGGATTTACCGCAATCTAAACCAGGATCAATAGGCCCTAAACTGATATCCACTCTCCATGCTTTATTTCATATCCCAAATCCGGGATTACTAGGCCCAATGGAGAGAGAACCACCTCTTGGCCTCACCTTATATCCTTCCATTCATCGGCAAGGGTTCTTAGGCCCACTGAGGAAACAAAATACTAGCTTTATCGAAACCCATAGTCTAGGTCATGGGTCACTACGTTAGTGGCTTTACAGTGAGCAACAGTTTGGTTCAGGGAACACTAGGCCATGTTATCTATCATTCAGATATCCACCTCACTCATTTTTGAATCCATTCGGCAATCTAGATCAACCAAAACATGAGAACCCCACTACACCATGGATATCCGGAAATGGAAAGGCTAGGGTAAAAACACTGTTACACCTGGAAAAACCCATGCCATAATAGAAAAAGAACCACATCCAATACCATCCATGCCAAATCTAGTAAGGAAAATACACATGTAAATTGATACCTGCAAATAATCCTATTGTAGTTGCTTGACCCTACTCTTCCATGCTTGATCTTTGCTTCATCTTACTTTCTTTTCCTTTCTTGATCCAATGTTAAAATGATCCAAGAAAAATCTAAGTTTCCTAGAGTGAGAGAGAGAGAATGATGAGAGAGCTCCAAAACTGAACTAATAAGAAGGTTACCTTCCAATCCTCAAAAGCCTTTTTATCAATCAGGCCTCTTTTTTCTTCATTTTCAATTATTTTCCTTTAATTTCCTCCTCGCATGCAACCTATGACCTTTCACCTCCCCTTTCTCCTAATTTTTGTTATTTTCATAAATAAATGTGCCAAGAATGCCATTTTTCTTTTTCAAAGCCTTAGCCATTTCCTTTGCGAATTTCCATTACATAATAAAATGATGAACACCCACACTAGGATGTATTGCCCAACATTCAGTTTGGAATAAGTGTCCAATCAACCGTGGTTATTATTTTTTCTTTTATTAGCTTTTATTACGTATAATTTTCACCAAGATTATTACACCATCCACTTTTATAGTTGTTAACATTGGTCAAAATCCATCATCGGTTATATAAAACATCGATCAACAAAACCACCACATACGTTGTTACATCTATTATGTGATCGTAAATTTATATATAATATGCATGTATTTGTTGAAATCTTCTAGATATAATATCACATTGGTTGGAGTTCAGTGGTTACAACCTTAGTGGGTTTAACTCTCCTTGACCCAACATTTAACCACCAATGAACCGTTGCCACATTTGTCTTCGAATTTGACTATCTGAACCGTTAAGTTGCATCTTTCTAATAAGTTGATTGGGGTCCCAAATGACTACAAACCCAATGCCACATGGTACATTCTGATTGGGCCCCATGGACCCACACCATTGGGTCTCCAACTTTCCTCCAACCAATTGGGTTGTCGTTATATTTTGGGCTTCTACTAAATTTAATGGTGTTTCTATGTTTATCTAGTGGTCTTTCTAATTTTAGCTAAACTCCGCCAAATTTGGCTGGATTTCCAAAGTTTTTGAAACTCCTAATCTGTCTCATGCCCTGGTAAATTTATCCATTTTTCAAATTTTCACCAAAACATTTACTAAGCATAACTCTCTAATACAAAGTTGGATTGAGGAATCATCTGTGATATTGAAAACCTTGCAATGAGCTTGTCGATCTAGACCTACATTTATTGCAATACAAGGAATTTGATTTTTGGGCCACTAGGGGTCCACCTTGATCCTTCTTTTATTTGTGACACCTTTGTAAAAGGTGGTTTGTTTTCCCACAAATACCTTGTGGATTAAGTTCAGAGAAATGCAACTCAATATGGTCAGCTCAATGAAAATATTTACATTATTCATTTACTTCATCCAAATTATCATTATTCATCTTATCATCACTAGTCGCAACATCACCATCCCAATCATCAAGTTGTGTCTTCTTAACTTCAAATAAATTGCATGCAACTAGAAGTTGTGATTAGGAAACCATGTTTTCATGAATGTTTAGGTGTGGAGTAGATAGGAATATGAAGGAATTGAAACTCATGCTTTTCACAACCCAAGCCATGTTCATTACCCTTGAACCACAACTCTTACCAATGTATAATGATGCGAATTTCCATACCCTTAAATGTATACTTAGTTTTTCTTTCAATTCATTCATACCATCCTTAATTTTGTGTTGCTTGAATTATTCTTATTCATTGTCAATAATTGTAAATATATAAGAACCTATGAAGTATTAAGGAATTGGATCATATAATTGAATTATATCATGATTCCAAAGATATCTTGATTCATCTATTATAACCAAGTTTGAGTTTTGAAGTAGAGAAATCATTTTTCACATTATGTATAGACATGTAGCCACATTACTTAGTCAAGTTTGACTAATTTGAATAGGTGATCCTATTGTAGTGTGACTTAATGTTTGTAGAAGACTTAATAAGCCTATGATACTATCCATCCTAATCCAAAAAAGTGCTCAAGTGTCGCAATGCCAAAAATAATGTGCCATAATGAAAAAGGTACCAAGTGTCACATATAAGAAAAAATTCCAAGCATCATAGAAAGTAAAATATCATGAGATGCTTTTGATACATTTGTTAAATTTTAGGATAAATTAAATGACACAACCTAGAATTTTTTGTGCTTAAAGATGGAAATTGATTTGTAGACATTATGGAAGTCCCATCTCCAAATCCACTTGTATGTATATTCTTGCTTAAAAGTACAATTTCCTTTTTGGCTATCCTTTGTTTAAATATTGGCCAAATTTGTTTCCAAACTCCATGAAGGGGAACTTGCCCCAAATTTGAAATATTGGGTTTTGGGTTCAAAAACTAGGGGTCCATAAAAAGAGATACATTCCTTTGGAACCTATGAAGTATGGGCCATATATAAATATTATACCTCTATCTTCCTTTTTTTGAAATATAAAAGTATAGAAACTACAATCAAAGGTGAAAGGTATTCCCTGTCCATTTTTCTTGGATGACTAATGCCTTTCCAACCACGCTTCCACAACTTTTGGACTAGGCCAAAGATGTATAAATGTTCCAACGAAAGGCCACTCATATAGAATGAAGGCATTCTTTCCTAGCTTGAAGGAGGGAAGGTCCAAGTGAAGGATGTGTATTATATATATAATAAAAAAATGTTCAGGCTGGCTTTGTTCCTTTTGAATCAAGGACCAGATCAAGGAGCTAATAGCTTTAAGAAAACATCTTAAAGAGCTTCCAACTTCCATAGAAGGTTAATAGCGATCTCCTTTCGTATGTCTACATGAAAGGTAAGCCCACTAAGTTCTATATTCTTCCAATTGGTGCATTGTCATAATCCTACTCACCTTTTTGGCTCGCATGCAGTGAATATGCTCCAATAAATAGGGTTCTCGAACTCATAAATTCAACCTTCATATTTGGAACAAGTTTAAAATGATAGTTAGAAAGTGACAGTGGTTAGTGTGGAATGAGCTTATTTATACCTCCATTCTTACATTTCTTTTGAACTTTATTATCTACAGATACCTTCCATTCTCTTTACACTATTATTAATGAGCCCCACATTTGTAATTAGCATTACTATAAATTGTCAATGTCATTATAATTTATACCCTTGAGCCATGGCTACTTATTTTGGTGTTTTTCATAACCAAGAGTGGAGGCAAAAAAAAAAATATCTCTTACAGATGATGACAGTGTAAATGATTCAATGTTGACTCTCTTGCTTTGACTAAAAGTGAAAAGTGATGATGATTACCTCGATAGTTTGTTTTAACATAATCTAAACGCTTTTTTGGGGGCAATGATCTGTTATTCCCACGCATGGTTACCAAACCAGAAAAATTATATCCTCCTGATTAGCATGCATGGACTCTAACATGTCAATGATTATCCAAAAGTGTTGAATATATTGGAAGGCATTGTGCACCCGAGGTCTTCCCCCGGTTCCCCTATCTATAAAGATATTTCTGGAGGTTTTCCATTACACCAAAACTCGGAGGTATTGGTAAATGTTACAAATCAGTAACTAGGATACCTAGGGTGGAAATTACGGATTCTATAGAGGTGTGGTGATTTTTCCAACACCCTTCGTCAAACGCAACTCAGGGGAATCGAACCTGGGTGCAAGGTCTGATACCATGTGGAGGTTTGTTGTTACACCAAAACCTGCAGGTGTTGGTAAACGTTACAAACTAGTAACTAGGATCCCTAGGGTGGAAATTACGGATTCTATAGAGGTGCATTGATTTTTCCAACACTCACCCTCAAACACAACTCGAGGGAATCGAACGTGGGTCCAAGCTCTGATACCATGTAAATTTGTTAGAAAACCTGCATAGATGAATCTAGCTAGTAAAGGTTGAACACACAGCTTTGCAGAGCAAAAATACTAAAAGAAAATCGAAAGAACAAAAGAATGATTCGTTAGAAAATAGGTTACAATGCTGATGATATAGCATTACTGGGTGAAGATCCCAAGGTAATGCACCATAGTGGTGATCAATGAGAGGACTCAACACCTACAACAAGTTTCGGAGAGAACTAGCCAGTTCTGGAGTGGAAAGAGGAGCAAATCAGGGAGTAAATCATGCAGAAGAACTAGCTAGTTGCAGAGTTAAAGAAGGAGCAATTTAGGGAGTAAATCATGCAGAAGAACTAGCCATTTGCAGAGTTAAAGAAGGAGAAAATTAGGGAGTAAATCATGCAGAAGAACTAGCATGTTGCAGAGTTAAAGAAGGAGAAAATGAAGGAGTAAATCATGCAGAAGGAATCTTGCATGTAGTCCCATGCTCTAACTAAGTGTCTGCATGTATGTGTGTAGTACCTCCAACACCCCCCCAAACACGACTATGGGGAAAAATAGAAAATGGGCCCTGGCAACTAAGGCCAAAAGTCACCCAAAATATAGTGCAACTTGTACTAAAATTGAGGAAAGAGGGAGAACCTCGTGGGAAAGACCCCCCCTCAAAATAGAATGTAATCAAAAGAAAAGAGGAAGAAAAGACAGTTGCTAAGCAACTGTGTCCTTCACTCCAAGACAATCGCATAGAAAGCGAAACTTCTGCACAATGAATGTCTTGGTGAAGATGTCTGTAGTCTGTTCTACTAAAGGACAGATTGTAAATCAATGACCCGATCATGTACTAAGTCTCTGATGTAGTGCATATGGATCTCTATGTGCTTCGTCCGTTGTTGTTGTATTGGATCCCTGCAAAATTTGAGAGTGCTCTGGTTGTCACACCAGATGACAATGGACTGGTGGAATTGGACGCCCAACTCAGTGAGGAATTGTTGTAGCCATAGAGCCTAAATGGTGATGTTGACTACTCCTCTGTACTCGGCCTCGACTGAAGAGAGAGCAATAGCAGCTTGATTCTTGCTCAACCAACAGATAGGGCTAGACCCTACACTGAGTGAATATCCGGAGGTGGACTTGCGATCAATACTATTGCCCACCCAATTAGAATTAGTGAAGCCAAGGAGATTCAATGTAGTGCTTGCTGCATAGTGAATCCAAAAGGTGATGGTGCCCTGCACATATCGGAGGATGTGCTTGGCAGCATTCCAGTGTAGCTCATGCGGATCCTGCATGTATATGGAAACATCCCATACTGCATATGAGAGATCTGGTCTACATTGGGTGAGGTACAATAAGCTCCCCACTAGCTGTTGGTAGAGAGTAATGTCAACTAATGGAGTGTCACCTCCATCCTCAAGGCGAACCCCAAACAGAAAATGAGTCGGTGTTGGCTTGCAGTCAGTGATGTAAATCTCTTGAGGATATCCCATGCATACTTAGCCTGAGAGAGTTTGATGCTTGTGGCATCCTGGCTAATCTGAAGAACAAGAAAGAAGTGTAATGGACCCATGTTTGTCATCAAGAACCTATCATGCAAGGCCCTCTTGACTGCAGCAATGGCTAAAGCCGAGCCGCTGGTGATCAGGAGATCATCCACATAGAAAGCTAGGATAAGAAGAGAATCATGTGTCCTGAGCATGTAAACATTCAGATTAGACTTAGATCTTTCAAAGTTTTGTGCTAAGAGAAAAGAATCCATCTTCGCATACGAAGCTCTTGGGGCCTGGTTAAGGCCGTAGAGAGATTTCTTCAGTCTGCAGACCAAAGATGAATCCTAAATGAAACCATGTGGCTGCTCCGTGTAGATCGCCTCAGATAGGTCTCCGTGAAGAAAGGCATTCTTCACATCCATCTGATGTACTTCCCACCCCCTGGGCAGCCGCAATGGCAAGTGCACGGTGTATGGAATCCATCTTTGCTACTGGAGCAAAGGTCTCATCATAATCAATGATATCCACTTGCTCGAAGCCTTTGGCTACTAGCCTAGCTTTCTGTTTGGTGATTTCCCATCTGTAGCACTCTTGGTCCTGTAGACCAATTTGCATCAGAGAAGTTTCCTTCTTGAAGGAAGGGGGACCAGATCCCAGGTCTGGTTCTTGAGGAGGGATTTATACTCCTCCTCCATGGAAAACTCCCAAGATGGATGCCCAACAGCCTCAGCATAAGAGTGTGGATCAGAAGACTGAACCAAATGACAATGCTAGGATGGAGATGGTCCAATGGTAGTGAGGGCAAGAGGAAGCTCAATAAACTCTGAGCTAGTCCTTTTCAGATCAGAATTATCCACCACAAGAGCATTTCTAGCAGCTGGGTGGTCTTGTGCATATATCTCATGTAGGCTCCTTATTCTCTGATTTACGACAAGGGAAGTTGATTCACTGTAGGAAGCCCGATTTGTGCTTGGACATGGATCATCATATGCATGCACTATATTTGTATCTGAAGACTTTGTCTCTGCATCTTCATGCTCCACCTAGGCATCTACATGCTCTGTATCTGCGTCTGAGTGTACTTAGTCATCATCTCGGACATGAGGTAGATAAAAGGTGTCTGCATGCAACAATTGAGGTGCATGTGAGAGAATTTCCTCAAATTTGACACTTCACTCACTGATGAGCTTGTCCATAGAGGAAATCAAGAGTCGGTATCCCTTCACACCATTAGGGTATCTAACAAAGATGCACTCAATGCTCAGTGGATCAAGAGCTTTCCTCCTTTTAGAGGGTATCCTTGCCCATGCTTTGGAGCTGAAAACACGGAAGTGGGTGACCTCTGGTTTAGTGCCGCTCTAAGCCTCAAAGGGGGTCTGATCCTTGACATACCTATGAGGTGATATGTTATCAATGTAGATAGAACAATTAAGTGGTTCAACCCATAGATTATGAGGCAATGACTTAGCATGCAACATGCAGGAAGCCATCTCTTTGAAATATCGATTCCTTCTCTCAGCAACTCCATTCTACTGCGGAGTGTATGGAACTATGTACTGCAACTTTATGTCGGACTGAAGGCAAAGGTTCTGAAGTGCTTTTCTAACATATTCCCCCCCATTGTCTATACATAGGGCTTTGATCTTTCTCTTTGACTGTGTCTCAACTAGTGCTTTGAAATCTTCAAAGTGTGCAAAAAATTCAAATTTGTCCCCGAGAAGATACACCCAAGTATACCGTGAGAAATCATCAATAAATGTAAGCACATACCTTGCTTTGGTGATGAAAGGATGAGGAAAAGGCCCCATGAGATCACTATGGATCAGATCTAGAGGAGAGGATTTTCTGTGAGTCTTTCCAGTGTCAAAATTTTCTCTAGGATGTTTGCCAAGGACACACCCTTCACAAACGCCTTTGGAGAAACTGATATTTGGCAAGCCTTCCACCATCTCGTGCTTTCTTAGCTATTGCATAACCTATAATTTAAGTGACCAAACCTCTCGTGCTAAAGCCTATACTATCATCAGCATGTGTAAGAAATAAGGAGGATTCAGATTCAATAAATTCAAAAAATGTATACAGTATGGCTCCATTGTTTACCTCACAATTTGCAATTTTGGCGCTGCTATATAGGTCATATATGTTCACTGCATCTAAAGTGAATCCCACTCCCTTTCCGGTGCCAGAATGAGTGATCTGATAAACTGAAAGTAGGTTTACCAAAAGTTTTAGAACATGAAGCACATCTTCAAAGCTTCCATGTAAAAGTTCCACTCTACCTTTTCTGGTGACCTCAATAGTTGAGTCATCTCCCATGAGGATGGGAGGTCCTTTGCATGCATCCAAAGAGGAATAGACTTCCTTTGTAACAACTATATGATGTGATGCACCAGAATCTATAATTCATGCATCAGGGGAAGAATTAATTGCAACTAAAGCATGAAAATTGTTACCTTTCCCGTGTGGTGGATCCTTAGTTTTCTTCTTGGCGCTCTGAGGGATGTGGTCCCCAAGGTTGTGCTTCTGAAGGATTTTTTCCATTTGGTCAATTTGTTTCTTCATGCAAAAGGATTTTGGATGGAATCCTCTTTGAAAGTAGGTGCATTTGTTTCCTCTCTTCCCTTTCTCATTTCTCGAACCGGAGGAGTCATTGAAGGGCTTGGTGTACCCTTCTTTCTTTGGATGGGAATGCACTTTTCCCTTGTCTTTTTGCTGCTGATTTTTTTATTTAAATTAGATCTGTGATTTTTATTGTTGCTGCCATCGTGCACAACAAGTGCATCCGCTTTTGGAGGTTTGATTTTCCCCATGCCAATGAGTTTATCTTGCTCAAAAGTAAGGGATTCCATGAACTCTTTGAGAGAAGGCATAGTGTAGGATTTACCTGTTGCGAGCCTTATTGAATGAAATGTAGAGACAAACATGGAGTAATCTAGTCCAAGCTTTGACATAAGAGAACTTGGTGACTCTCCTCCTTGGATTTGTCAAATCCACAACCCTTGAGTTGCAGCAATAGATCATTATATTTGGTGAAGAAGTCTTGAATTTAAGTATGGGGGATTTACGCAGTGCATTATATTAGATATCATTTTTGGGATTCAACTGCGTTAAGTAAGTCATTCAAACGTATGACCATTTCGATGAGAGGTAGTCGTAACTGACTAATTTCAGTGGATCCAATGACAACAGCTCCACTTCAAGTAGATGTCCTTCATCTCATCCTATTTCCTGTAGAGTTCTTCAACCTTTTTTCAAATCGCATTGGGGATATTGCAGGTAGATAGATGAAACTGCAACTCTGGGCAGATGCACATGCATATGGATCAGTGAGCCTCATCCATGCAGTTGAGGTACTTGGATTTCTCTATGGCTGAAGTGGGTTCGACTTCTGCAGCCATGGTAATCCTATACAACCTTTTTTGACGAAGGTATCGAGCCATTTGGTCCTTCCATTCGTGATAATTGTATGGTGTTAGGATCGATGCTTTGGGAAACTTCATTTTTCTATCGATCTTTGATCTCCAAGTTGTAATACCTGCAAAATAAAGTACTAGTGTGCCTCTTATCTAGCAACCTATGGGCTCTGATACCATGTGGAGGTTTACCGTTACACCAAAACCCGCAGGTATTGATAAACATTACAAACCAATAACTAGGATCCCTAGGGTGGAAATTACGGATTCTATAGAGGTGTGGTGATTTTTCCAACAATATTTACCCAAATAGCCAGCAATCTGGACTGCATGCGACAACACGCATACGCGACTGCACGCAACAACTGTCGAATTTAATTAAATATCAACCATATAAAAAGAATCAGTCGAATTTAATTAAATAATGGGGCCATCAAATTATATTAAATATTGGTGCAGAATCCCCAACTAAAATTTATTTACAATCAACCAATGATTGTTGATGGGTTTGATTTTAAAAAAATTTAACACTACTTAAATTATAATTATTATAAAACATTGGTACAACTTAACACACCAGTGGGCTCCACTTCAAGTCTCTGAGGCCCCACTTTTGCGATGATATCTGGGTTACATGGGTTTTGGAGAGATTAACTGTGGGATCCTTTAATTTTTTCCGCAGCTACGGGTTAGTGGAACAGGTCTTCAATTTTTTCCACATTCTCAAGTTCAATTGTTTATAGGTATGTTTATTTGAAGGTTTGTTCACAAAAGGGTTTCGCAGCTACAGGAAACTCGAGGAGCCATTAAATTTTTTTCGCAGATACATGTCACTGGAGGAGGCCTTTATTTTTTTCGTAGATCCTTTAAATCTTTTTGTAGCTACAGGTTCAACGGTTTATACATATGGTTATTTGAAGCTTTTTATGCTTACTTGGAAGCGTCGTCATTTTGGGTTGTTGTTCCCATAGTGCACAAATCATTCCCATCACACTGTTAGAATTTTAATACAGCTATTACTCCGTGCGAATCATGTTGTCCATTTTATTTAAAAATATATCACCATGTCCCTAAACATAAATATCTCCATATTTTCATTGCCGTGGCTGTTGTGGTTTTCAAATTGGAAATTTGAAAAAAAATGTGATAAAAGAAACCGCTAAAAGCATATATTATTATTCAGATTACCCAAAATTAATTTTTGAATCTTAATCATGGGAGTCAACCAGAATTTGTGGAACATACATCAAAATACTATGTTAGAGGCCAACATGCTTTTCCTTTTAGTGGGTTAGCGAGAGAATATAAAATAGATATGATGTTATAGAAATAATATTAATATAGATATTGAGATTTAGGTTGTCATTGACAAAGTTGTTCACTCACAAGATGTAATCTTGAGATGCTTTTAGCATACCCTTTACTTGTATGGTGTAGAACTCAGGAGATAGACAATTTAGAGATGCGTAGGTTGTCTTAAACCTTTTGTCTCACTAAGGGTGCATGTAGAACTATACTATTCTTTATATCAACCAAAAAAAAAATTGAATAGTATGAGAGTCAACCAAAATTTGTGGACGACACCAAAACAGTATGTTGAAATGTTGAAAGCGAGTTGTCATTTACAAAGCTGCTCAATGACTATGTAATTTTGAGAGGCCTTTAGGATACCCACTACTTGTATGGTGTAGAACTAGTAATATAGCCAACTTATGAATGCATGGAGTTGTCTTCAACCCTTTGTCTCACTAAGGGAACATGTAGGACTATAGAAACATTTAATTCTCTAGGATGTTCCGGCATTGAATATAATTTTGCATTTCCATGGAGGATGTGAAGTTGGCTCTATGGTTAACCAAATATATCAATTCAATTACGTTGAGAGTCTCGGGATTGTGGATACCTCAACATGTACAGGTGGACTTGAGACCAACCCCCAAGAAACCACTATGATACTTGATAAGTAATAAGAATATTCATAATACGTCAATAGGGATTCTATCTCTATTTTGTAGCTATGGCATATATAAATCAATGGGTATCAAAAATATTGTTGTTGTTGTGTGTGTATGGAAGTACATAGGAATGAATATTCTCTAAGGTTGGACCGAATGAAGTGCACTTTTTCATTGACATTAGCAGAAGAATTGTTAGTTTTAAATAAATAGAGTCTCAAGAGCCATTGTGTCCTATGTCACCTATCACAATGAGCGGGTTGGTTTTCATTAATAAAGATTCTTGAGCACATTGTCACCTTCGTAGTTAGGCTATTAAATTCATTTTATCACATTCAGTGTATCATTTTGAATTAAATATCTAAGTGAATTATGTGCATATAATGCTATAATTATTCTTCATACACAAGCATAAATATTAAACGTTAAAAGGAGCACAAAAGGAAAGGGAAAAAATTTCAACACATAATATTTTATTCGACATTCCCTACCATCGCTTCATGGGCATGCTCATATAATGTTCTTGAATGACCAAGAAATGGTAGTTCTTTGGGACTCAAAGGACGATCCAGTAGTAGAAAATTTTGGGAGTGCCAAAGCAACTCATATAACCTAAAAGTAACTCAAGAAAAAGTTGTGGTTCATATTCTTAGTAGTCTTAATTGCAAATCCAATAGCCAGTTGAATAAAATTAGGGATGTGTTCCATTGAGACTCTCTATGAGCATGTAGACTCAATGATTCATTAGTGTAAAGGTCTTGGAATAAATTTGTAACCTTGTATATTATGAAATTTTCTGAAATTCTAATAGAAGTGTGCCAATTGGTTGGAGTATTAAGGCATCCAATAGGGTTTAGTTCTTGTTGTGGTTTGTGTGATCTTAATGAAATGGTTAATGGAGGGATGAGGTTGTTGATGTTAATAGGTCAAGAAGGTCCGTTTGTATATGCCTAAGTATTTAGGCATGCAGAAGTTGCCTTACTAACCCTTAAACTTTGTAATTATTTTATTTATTAAACTAATTAACTTTTATATGAAGAAGTGAGTTAATTTAATGAAATTTGAAGGTTATTTGCATTAGTGCATTCAGTGAACCTCAATTGTTGATATAAAGTGATGTTGAAATCTAATCTCAATCGTTAATCACTTTGGAGATTATCACTATGGATATGATCAATAACTCAAACTTATAAAAAAAAGGGTATGCTAAGGGATAAATCACATCTCAAGCACAAGACATAGTGAGAGCGAGATCTTAATGATTGGGGGGAGAAGGAATTTAATTAAAGTTCGCTTATTCCTTTTGTACTTCAAAATCTTTCTCGTGTGCTTTTCACATATATTTATAATCTGGAGTGGATCTATACAAAGAATACCCAATAATTCCAAATGCTTCAAATATAATAATAAGTTATAACATACACAATGTGCACTAAATGTGAGCATGGAGCACAACTTCAAAATAATATGATTAATAAGTTATATAATAACTTTTTAAATAATAGGAGAACCTCCCTCAACTCGCTCAATGAATTCATATATCCAAATCACATCTACCCTTAATAACACCTACATGACCTCTATATATGCCTGTTCTCTCATTACACATGTGGTCTTTCATTCGATCAATCACTAATACATATATTTACCCCATTACATATACATTTAACCATATATATGCTTCAATGGGGACATATTGTGTATTCTTCAGCCCCCAATATATGCCTCTCTTGGGGTCATATAATAATATCTTCTTTCAAAAATATTTGTTTGCAAAGTTTTGTAGTAAAGAGATTTACTTGTAATGAAACCAAGTAATAGGATTTCCTTAAATTCATGTTTTCATGTTGCTATGAATGGTGATCCATCCATTCAAATTCAATTATTTTCAATGTTAATACTTTATCACTAGTTGTTGCATGGTTTTCTTTCCTTGCATTCCACATGTAATTGTTATGGCTTCTCCAAATTGTTGTAGTAGCTATTCATTCATATTAATTTTTTGTATAACAGTGTTGTCATGTTCTCTATGAATATTGTTGATTATTCCATCTTCTTCCTTGATAATGTTGATTTCAATTTTTTTGTCTTCCTTGAAAAATTTCTTGGTAATAAGGGTGTTGATATCGTTTCACCCATGATGGCTTCTTTTTTTCTCATTTTTCACGTCCATGTCATCCATATTCTTTTTATAAGCATAACATTGTATATCCTTTTCACTTGGTATTTAGTACTACCTACCTTTGAAATAATCCCATTATATTTTATTTTCATATTTTCAACTTCATACCAACTTGAATTATTTTCTACTAACCTTACAAAATTTTGTCTTTTTTCTCTTTTTTTGAAGTTAAAATTCAATGCCATTGATCAAATCCTTATGTATTTCCTTAATTTTGGATTTCATTTCTAATTTTATCTCAATGATATTTTGGGTTTCTTCAACTTGTCAATTTCCACTTCAAGTATTTTGCTAGTATTCCCTTCAATTGTTTTGTTAGTGTCTCTATCCCTATTCTTTGATTAAAACTTGTGTAGATGCTTTTTCGTAATTTTAACATCATTTATAAGTTCTTGATTATGCCTATGAAACCTTTTGATTTTACCATTTCTTTTTAATTTTTATTTCTTCCCATAATGAATCATTTTCCCACTTTCCTTTGTCAATATTTTCTTGCTTCAATTTATGAACCTCCTTAATCAGTGATTTATTAAAGGCTTGTATCTGATACATATTAACATATTTACTTTTGGTTTCCTATTTCTTAATTTTGAATTTATGCATCTCTTCCAGTGTTGTATTCTTGATTCATTTATCAAAGAGAAGATTATATCATTCTTCCCATTAGTATTTTCATCAATACCAACCTCTTACTTAGAAACCCCATCCCAAAAACAACTTTGTACCAAAAGGAAGTTGAGAATTAGATCTCAAATAAAACCTTTCACACATATTCATTGTGAATATGTGAGAAGCAAGTAGATATATTTTTGAAAAATAATTTTAATTTAGAAAATTAATTGTGTTTTGTGAAAGACCATGCATGATTGAGACTAAGAGAAATATTAAAAATAGATTCTTTGCTAAAAGTGTAATGAAAAGGCATGGTAAAGGCCTTTACCATACATGAGTATTTGAGTACATTGAGTGATCGAAAGAACACAATGTGTGCAAGTAGTTATGAAAGAGATTTTTCCGAGAAGTGTGTAGTATCATACAATGTACATATAGAGTACTACAAAAATCGATGCAATATGGATATATGGTAGGTATATACCTCTTCCATAGTGTATATGTGAAATTAATTTTAATTTTTCCACCATTTAATTTTTCTCTATTTCATGATTGATGTTATGATCTAGAATTTGTTTTCAACATTAATTAAATTCAATGATCTAGTGGTTCAATTGAGATCATAAGGACATAAGTACCTAGGGCTTGAAATTTTTGCATATCATGAGAGCTTCATATCTGATTGAGATTCTCAATAATTTGAAGTCGTCATTATGTTGTAGGGAAGGAGGACCAACAATAAGAGAATTCTGAATTTTTAATTATTTTCTAATTTAGGAGTGTGTGCAATAGATCTCAGAGAGGGCAGTTTGAGGATTGATTTAATCGTGTCTTCAATTTATTATTATAGGAGGTGAGGGTTTCACTCTTAGTAAAGATTAATGATCTTAGAGATATTGTCAAGAATGTTGCAAATTTTTCCACAGATATAAGACTTGGAAACTAACAACAAAAAGTATGTCAAGGCTAAGCTAATTATATTGAATTCCATGACAGACCATTCGACCCCTCGTGTATTTGAGAAGAATACAAAAATCAAGACATTTGATTCCTTGGCTAGTTTTTTCAATCATAACATAAATATGAAGATAAGATTTTGTAAAAAACTCATATCCATGCAAGTTATTAGGTTACACACAATCACCAATTACCTTGTGAATATCAACAAATTCTTAATCATTTTGCAATC
This sequence comes from Pinus tabuliformis, assembly GCA_031772625.1. Classification (NCBI taxonomy): domain Eukaryota; kingdom Viridiplantae; phylum Streptophyta; class Pinopsida; order Pinales; family Pinaceae; genus Pinus; species Pinus tabuliformis. The sequence continues at coordinate 722,316,330 of CM062819.1, forward strand.
ATTTGTAAAAGGTTGTAGATTCATATTTATTGAACATGTTACCCCAATGGTTTTTTACCTTCATGGTAACATTTTATAGGTATTTTCCCTTGGGAAAAACTTTCTGACTTGATAGGCTTTGGGATGATAGTTTGTATAAGGAGACTGAGATGGAGTCAAATAAAAATGAGAAGGGTGTTAACGAGAACCTAGCTCTGATTTATTAGTCAAATAAGGGTAGAAGTAAAGGACCCAATTAGGGTAAGGAAAAGAGTGATGAGTGAGGAAAGGACTTGATCAAAATATAATGTTTTGTTTATTCTAAGCACAATCATTATACATCACGATGTTCAGAGAAGGGTAAACAAAATTAACAACAAATGAAGACAATGGTATTTATAAAAACTCAGATGAATGAGTTTATTAAAAAATTCCAAAAGGATTATCGATGATATCTTTCCTTTCTACTAGCATAATTCCAAGGGATATGTGGTATGTGGGAAATGGGGCATCCCAACATATTACATCAACATGAAAATTATTTTCTAGTTTGAAGAAAAAAGGATTAGGAGTACAGGTTGAGGTTGGTGATGGTTCCAAGTATCCAACAAAAAGAGTTGTCACTATTCCCTTCTAGCTCAAATTAGGAAATCACAACATTCAGATGGAAAGGTCACATCATAGCCATTGTCACACATCTAGCTAACACTAAGAATATTGTGATTGGAACTTTCCACATCCAAGACATTTTATGCTTTTGTCTTTTGACCCAGACTGAACACTCCTTTTCCCTTGATTCTTCTAGGAGCGTTGTTTCCAAAAGTGGCATTGCCTCCTTTGTCTTTTTCTTTCAGTGACAAAAAATTGCTTTTGTCACCAGTCATATGTTTGGAACTGTCAGACCTGAAGGTAACTCCTCAAATATAATTGTATTATTCATTTAGGTTGTTCATTATTATATACAAGAGGGAGTGACTGTTCAGTTCATCTCCCATTGACTATTCATTTTCTCTATTATTTACTTACAGTGATTATAGTTGTTCACCCAATCCCTATAATTAGGTTTCAACATTAGCCCCATTAATCTGAAGGGATGTTGGTGAGTCCAAGCATCGTTCTGAATCTTTTAGGATTTTCTCTTCCAAGCGCTTTGGTGAAGATGTCTGCAATCTGCTCGTTAGTAGAACAATGGCAAAGATGGATTGTTTTGGCCTCAACATGATGTTGAATAAGGTGGTATTTTGTATTGATGTGCTTCATTCCATCATGAAACTTTAGGTTCTTGGCCAACTTTATTGTTGAGTTATTTTCAATCATGAGTGCATTCGATTGTACTTGTTTTACCTGCAAATCTTCCAGAATTTTCCTGAGCCACACAATTTCTTTTGTTGCCTCAACTGCTGCCACATATTATGCCTCTATTGTGGAATCTGATGGAATTGATTGTTTGTGTGATCTCCAGGAGATAGCTCCTGATACAAGACTCATAGCATAACCTGAAGTAGATACCCCAGTTTCTTTGTATCCTTTGAAGTCTGAATCAGAGTATCTAATCAAGCTGAAGTCACCCACCTATGTGTACTTGATTCAAAAGTCCTAAGTTCCCTTCAAGTAATTTAGAAATCATTTTGCAGTAGGCCAATGTCCCTCACAAGGATTTTGCATAAGCCTACAGAGGATTCCAATAGCAAATGAAATGTCTAGTCTAGTAGTAGTTAGGTAGTTGAGACTTCTTACAAGCTGTCTATACTTTGTTGCATCCTCAAATTATTTTCCTTAAATGGATGTGAGCTTTAAGTTTTGTTCCATTGGAGTAGTCAGAGGATTGCATTCATTCATGCCAAACCTATTCAACATATCTCCAATGTACTTCTTTTGAGAAAGGAATATGGAATTTGGATGTTGAGTTACTTCAGTACAAAGATAGTAATGAACATAGCCCAAATCATTCAACCTTTCCTCAATTCCTTCTTTATGGATGCAATGTAGCTCTCATTGTTCCCTATCATCAAAATATCATCTACATATACCACAAGATATACAACTGTTTTCCCAACCTTCTTGACAAACAAGGTTGAATCATCAAGATCATAATGTTTGAAATTGAGTTTCAGAAGATGCTCAGTTAGTTTTTCATATGAGGCTCGCGACGCTTGTTTGAGGTCATACAAGGATTTCACAAGTTTTCATACTTTATGTTCATGTCCTTCCATAGAAAATCCTTTAGGTTGGGACATAAAAACATCTCTTTTAGATCTCCATTCAATAAAGTAGTTTTTAGATCCATTTTATGGAATTTCCAATTGTTCTGAGCTACTAGGGAAAAGTGTGTCTAGATGGTAGCTTATTTTGTTGTGGGGGAAAAAGTCTCCTCATAATCGACCCCTACCTTTTGTGCAAAACCTTTTCCCACAATCCTGGCTTTGTGCTTGTCAAGTGAGCCATCAGCTTTATACTTTTTCTTGTAGACAAACTTGTAGCCAATTGGTTTGGTTCCCAATAGAGGATCAACCAGCTTCCAAGTGCCATTCTTTATCAAGACATCATACTCCTTTTTCATTGCTTCTTTCTATTCATCATGAGAAATAACTTCCTTGAAGGAAGTTGGTTCAAAATATGTAGAAAAATTCAATTCACAATCATAAGAAACATCAATATCAACAGGTGAATTAGAGTCATCGACATAACCTCCATTTTGCCGAGTTGAATTTCTAGTTCCTCTCTTTCCAACCCCATCAGGATGAACACTTTCAAGTGTCTTTGTCAACCACTTTGGGGGACCTTTCTGAGATGGTCCAAGCTGCTCCGTTGATTGAGTTGGGACTGAATCAAGATTGAGTCTCCCGATTCTGTCAATCACATCACTCAATTTATCATTTGTTGTTAGTGTTTCATGTGAGGGAGAGAGTGCTTCAGAAGAAGATTCCACAGGTTGATCTAGTATAGGAATCCCCCCTTCAAGATGTGCAATCTAATTATCAAATTCTTGAAATGATTTTGGATTTGTGAATATATCCAAGCGATCAAGTTGTCGCTCAATAACATTGTCAGTTTTGGATGATTCAAGAAAGACATCTCTAGATACAACAAACTTTTTATTGACTTCATGATAGAGATGGTATGCTTTAAACGTGTTTGAACACCCCAAGAAGATACACTTACGACTTATTGCACCAATTTTGTTTGTATGTACCTTTGGTATCAAGGCATAACATGTGGAACCAAAGACCCTAAGATGCCTTATCGAAGGAATGTGCCCATACCACATTTCCTAAGGGATATTGTTTCTAATAGCATTAGATGGACATCTATTCTTTATATATACATCACATAGAATTGCATCAACCCAAACATCATTTTTACATTTTTGAAAAAACATCATGGAGCGCACCATATTTAATATTTTCCTATTCATTCTTTTAGCTACTCCATTCTGTTGGGGATTATAAGGCACAGTTGTTGGATGTTTGATCCTATGTTAGCGAAGATAGTTTTGAAATTCATTTGAAGTGTATTCTTTTCCATTATCAGTTTGAATAGAGCCAATATGTTATGCTCTTAACCTACAAGATGATACCAGAATACCAAATATGCGAAGAAATATACCTAGAACATAGAACAATGAGAAATAATAGCAAGTATTTTATTATTCAGAAAGCAATGTTCACTTGCCTCTTTGAGGGAGCAACCTCCAATAGAGTTGAGCTCAATTACAAAATAAGACACGATGCTCCTTGAGGGGAGTCTGTATTCTTTATATAGGATTCATACATCCAATACCATGGGGAAATACCATGGTTCTTATTAATACCATCTATCTAATCCCATGGCCCATTTGCAACTAACTATGGTCCCTTCATTAAATGTGGGTTAACCACTTACAAATATTAATATGGGCTTTATTGACTCTTTACATAACTATAACTATGACTCGATCCTATTACATAAATAATGGGGGTTAGGGTTGGACCCTAACATGCCCTCCCCCATAAGAATAGCCTTGTCCTCAAGGCTAAAGCTGTGGAAACTGCTAAAGGATAGTGGTTGGTTCCCAAGTTACATCTTCGGAGAGGTGTCTTTCCACTTGACGAGGACTTCCTTGATCATGCGGCCACACAGGTGCCATTCTCATGTGTCAAGAACCTGTTTAGGTTAGAGCCAAAATGACCCTTCTTCATCTGCTTCAGGTAGATTGGTTTGAATTTTGCAGTGGTTCCCAATCACTTTCTTGAGGCATGAGACATGGAATACTGGATGGATTTTTGCAGTGGGTGGCAAAGCTAGCTTGTAGGCGACTTCTCCAATGTGCTGAAGTACTTGATATGGTCCGTAGAATTTTGGAGATAATTTCTGACAACCCTTGTCTTTGAGTGATTTTTTCTTATATGGTTGCAGCCTAAAAAATACCTAATCCCCTTATTGAAATTGGTGTTCTAAGTGATGTCGATCTGCCTATTGCTTCATGCTATTTTGGGCTTGATGAAGTTTCTCTCTAAGGTGGGATAGCATGGTTGTGAAATTCTATAGGAGTTGATCGACTGCTTGTACCTTCGAGCATTGCTTGATATAAGAAGTAGGGGAAGGAGAGAGTTGACCATAAGCTGCTTCATATGGAGTAATTTTGGTGGTGGCATGATAGTTGGTGTTAAACCACCATACGGCTAGAGGTAACCACTGTACCCAGAGATGTTGCTTCTCTGAAGTGAAACACCTAAGGTAGGTCTCTAGACATTTGTTGACTGCTTCAGTTTTACCATCAGTTTGTGGATGATAGGAAGTACTGGGTTGTAGTTGGGTACCTTTTAGCCTGAAGATTTCCTACCAAAAGTTACTGGTGAAGATTGAGTCACGATCAAACACAATGGAAGTGGGTGTGCCATGCAATTTGAAGATCTGATCCATGAAATTTTGAGTGACCAAAGTTGGTGTAAAAGGGTGGGGTAGGGCGCAAAAATGAGCATACTTAGAAATTCTGTACACAACGACCATGATGACTAACTTGTTTCTTGACTTTGGAAGACCTGTAATGAAATCCATAGAAACCTCCATCTAGATTGAGGTCGGGATGGGCAATGGTTGTAATGTGCCTGAGGATTCAACTGTTTCTCCTTTGTGGCACTGACAGATATCGCATTCAGCTACAAAAGTAAGAATTTCCTTTTTCATTCTTGTCCAAAAAAATGATCTTCGAGTGCGAGCATAAGTCTTCTCAAAGCCTGAATTTCTTGCAGTGGGAGATGAGTGCAACTCTGCCAAAATGTAGCTTTTGAGGGTGGATGTTGGCGATATTATGACTATGTCCTTATAGCGAAGAATCTCATCCTGTGACAAGTAGCTCGCTGTGGAATTTGGATCGGCTTGCAATTGATTAATGAGTTGGAAGAGCTAGGGATGTGAAAACCATTCCTTGGGAGCCTCTTTAATCCATTCTGGAATGGGAAAGGAAATTGTGAGCAGGGTACTTTCCTCCCCAAATTGGTGGGATAATGCATCTACTACAATATTTTCTTGCCCTTTCTTGTAAATTATCTCATAATCATATTCCAACATTTTGGCAAGCCATTTATTTTGTTGTGGTGAGGATAGGTGTTACTCCAAAAAATATTTAAGGTTGTGATGGTCTGTGCGGATTTGGAAACATCGCCCCAATAAATATGGTTGCCAGGTATCTACTGCATGTAAGATGGCCATCATCTCCTTCTCATAGGTAGATTGTCCTAGATTCTTCCAACTTAGTTGTTGGCTCGTGAAGGCCAAGGGTCGACCCTCCCACATTAAGACCGCCGCAATACCCGTACCAGAAGCATCACGTTCAATCACATGAGATTTGGTGAAGTCGGGTAGTGCTAAGACTGGAGTGGAACACATGGCATGTTTGAGAGCTATAAAGGCCTGTTGTGCTTCATCATTCCAGAGGAATGAATTTTTCTTGAGGAGTTGAGTGAGGGGCCTAGCAATGCGACCATAATTGCAGAAAAATTTGTGATAGTAGCCTATGAGACCCAAAAATCCTCTCAAGCTCTTCAAGGTCTTTCATTGAGGCCAATCCTGCATTGCCTGGATCTTTTTGGGGTCCACCGTGACACCTTCACACCCCACAATGTGGCCCAAATACTCAACTTATTCCATGCCAAAAGAGCACTTGGACATCTTGACAAATAATTTATGCTTGTGGAGCAATTGCAAGAGTAGATCTACATGCTAAAGATTTGCGGTCCAGGTGCAACTATAGATGAGGATGTCATCAAAGACAAAAAGGATAGGTTTTCCGAGATATGGTTTGAGCAGGTGGTTCATAAGGCTCTGAAAAGTGGATGGGGCATTATAAAGACCAAATGGAATGACCAAGAACTCATAATGGCCTTCATGAATTCGAAAAGCAGTCAGTGGAATGTCTACTTCTTTCATGCGAATTTGGTGATACCTTGAGCGAAGGTCGAGCTTAGTAAAGAATTGAGCCCCATTTAGTTCATCTAAAAAATCATCAACAACCAGGATGGGAAATTTATCTTTTACCATCAACTTATTGAGGGTCCTGAAGTCTGGACACATACGCCATTCCCGATATTTCTTGAGCACCATGACCACTGACGATGAATAAGGACTAATGTTGGGACGAATGACGCCTTCTTCCAAGAGTTCCTTGATTATTTTTTCAATTTCATTCTTTTGGGCGAACAGATATCTATATGGGCATACATTTGGTGGTTGGGCCCCTAGGACCAATGTAATGCTATGATCATGTTCCCCTCTCGAGGTTGGAAGCTCATGAGGCTTGTCAAAGATTGGCAGATGGTTGTTTAAGATCTATTGCATCTTAGGATGAATATGAAGAGAATTGGTTTCGGAGACCTGGATGGCATTAAATTGGGCTATAACTCCATGGTGGCCCTTTTTTAACAATTTTTCCATCCAATGTGAGCTGATGATAGAGGGAGCTCCCCCCTGGAGTCCGCGAAGGGTATGTGTGTGGTTGTTCTGCTTAAATCTCATATATAACTCCTGGAAATCAATTGTGATTGGGCCAAGTGTGTGAAGCCATTCAGCACCTAGGACAACGTTGCACCCTCCCATGTGTATGGACAACATGTGGATCTTTAACTAATAATCCGCCATTTGAAGTTTGAAATTTTCACAGCGGCCTTCACATTGCATTGTCCCCCCATCAACAATTTGGACTTGGAAGTTAAAAACTACTTGGACAAAACAATGCACTACTTCGGTAACTCTTTGATGGATAATATTATGTGTACTATCACTATCAATCAATACTACTAATGGGTGATGCTTAATAAAACCTCTAATTTTGAGAGTTTGGGGAGAAGAAATCCCTGCCAAAGCATGCAGTGAGATAACTGGTTCTTTACGTACATTGTCTTGCTAGTTGTCCTCTTCTTCCTCCTCTGGTTCCTCAAGTGGTGGGGCTTCCTCCAATGAACTGTGATCAGTAGCATCAATTTGAAAGAATTTGGGCTCCTTGCATTTATGCCCATGGGAGTATTTCTCATCATAGCAGTAACACAATCCTTGCTTTATTCTTTCTGCCATTCCTACTGGTGACACCATTTGAACCTTAAGTGTTTGGGTAGTTCTTGAGCCTATGTGGGGTGACCCTTTGTGATGAAATTTGGGCGATTAGATTGGGTCGCTAATGCACGTTCTACATCATGAGCTATCCTGCAAGTATGCAATGATGAGCTAGGGTGGTGCAGTCGGATGTGGGCTTGTATGGCTTCTTTGAGACCACTGACAAAACATTCCACGTAGAACCCATCATGTAGACCTCCAGTGCGGAAAGCTAAGGCTTCAAAGGCTGTAATATATTCGTTCACTCTTCCTGTCTGTCGAAGCTTAGTGAGATGATCCAAAAAATTAGATTCCTGGTCAAAGTGATCCGTAAGAGATTCTTTGAATGTTTACCAAGTCAAGGGCCTTCCATAGCAACATTGATGCCATTGCCACCATTGCCATCTTTCATTTTCCAAGTACATGATACCCACACTAAGCTGAGTCGCATCATCTAGGATGTAATTTAGTGTGAAATATTGCTCCATTTTTGCTATCCATGCGGTCAGGTGAGAGCCATCAAATTTATACATGTCTAGCTTGGGTGGTCGCAGATGGGATTGTTAGTGGGTGCCAAAGAGCTGAAGAGACTGGCTAGACTCACCCTCAATGTTTTCATTGCCAATATATGCCTCCACGCATTCTTCCATTTTTCCATTTGATAGTGTTTCATTAAAGTTCGTCATCTGCAATATGACATCTTTCAATTCTGATTCAAGGGTGATAATCCTCTCATTAGCCATATCTTAAGCACTAGTTTGTACCATGCACTGATCCGATGTAATTGAAATTTGGGACCGCCTGAAATTTTTTGCACTAATAATTGAATGGTACCACCTTGCTCAGCTTGTCGACCTGATTCTTATGGGCTAAGTCTCCAATAAGCATCCCAGGGGGTCTCAGACTCCTTGCTTAGGAATACTACAGTAGTCGAATCCCAGAAATGTCAATGCTACCCAAAGTCATGCAGAAATCACGTTGAGGTATAGGAACCCACACAATTAGTCAGATCTGAATGGTGGATCTGATTGTTGCGATGGCTATAGAACCCAAACTGCTATATCTGGATGGCGGATCTAATGGATCTAATAGATCTAAATGGCTAATCTGATAGATCTGAACGACAAAACTGATTGTTGCTGCTACGACAAAATCCCACCTGCGAGATCTGATCTGGAAAAGATTATGTGTGATCCAGAGATAGAGAAGGGAACTATGGTCTCCAAGAGTGTCAGGTGCTACAAATCGCAATATACATAAGGGTCTAACAGTAGTACTCAGCCCAATTTTTCAGGGCACTAACCAAGGAGGATCAACCGTACCCTTAGCCGTACAACCCGACTACCCTATAGTATGCACAATTAATCTCTCTGAGTGTTGCTATTGGCATACTATAGCAGCAAGATGGCCAATGGTTTATCTATGGTGAGGTTTCAATGGAGCTAGGGGGCTTCTGATAACCTAGAGGGTACTTGGAAGACAGTCCGTTCGCGGTTCTATCTAATGCACTACTACTCAAAGGGGTACCCACAAGGGTTACAAGGGAGTCCAATAAGCATGACCACCTCTTATATTTTCTACATGCATGCCTCCCCAAATCTACAGATTTATGTGCTTAATGATAGATCTCGTGGTTTAAAGACGACGGAACATGTCTCTATCCAAAAAAAAATTGCTAAAAATTGGAGATCCCACTGGCCCTGGAAAGTGCTCTGATGCCACTTGTTATTCTCTTAGCCTGCAATACGATACCAGAATACCAAATATGTGAAGAAATATACCCAGAACATATAACAATGAGAAATAATAGCAAGTATTTTATTATTCAGAAGGCAATGTTCACTTGCCTCTTCAAGGGGGAAACCTCCAATAGAGCTAAGCTCAATTACAAAATAAGACATGATGCTCGTTGAGGGGAGTCTTTATCCTTTATAGAGGATTCATACATGCAATACCATGGGGCAATACCATGGTTCTTATTAATACCATCTATCTAATACCATGGCCCATTTTCAACTAACTGTGGTCCCTTCATTAAATGCAGGTTAACCACTTATAATTATTAATATGAGACTTATTGACTCTTTACTTAACTATAACTATGATTCAATCCTATTACATAAAAAAGGGGGGTTAGGGTTGGACCCCAACACAATATGAATGCAAGCATCACATTGCTTAAGTTTCCTAGGAATTGTAGGCAAACCAGTAACACCATTTTTCTTCAACAAGCGGAGGCTGTCATAGTTCAAGTGTCCAAATCTAGCATGCCATAATAAACTTGATGGAAATGTACCTTCTTCATAATGAGAATTGTATGAGAAACTTTGTGCACGAGCAGAGGTTCCCTACAGCTTGAGAAGCCTTTCTTCTTCTATCCTCGTCATGACAACTAAGTGATCTGATGCTTTTCTCACCTCAAGCTTTCCATCAAACATATGAGTGGAGTGTCCTTGCTGGCGGATGTGGACCAAGGAAAACAACTTTCTTCTCAATTATGGGAGATATATAACATGATGCAGAAGAAAGTCTAGATGACCAGGGAATTTAATCCTGATTGTACCAAGCCCTGATGGCTTGAGTTTTGATTTGTCTGCAAAGTATACTACTCCATCAACATTGTCAGTAAATTCTTCAAAAAAATCTCTTCTAAAAGTCTTGTGGCAAGTTTCTCCTGAATCAAACCAACAATCATTTTTCCAAGAAGCAAGTGAACCATTAAATAAGTCTTCATTTACTCCAATATTACAGTGCACCACAACATAGTGAGTGGATTCGGGTGCTTTACATTTTTCTTTGTCATTAATTTTACCATTGGGTTGGTTTCTTTCATGCTCAATTCTATCCCAAGGCAACTTGCATTTGGATGCATCATGTGATCCATCTCTTTTGCAGTGTATGTAGTGCAAATATGACTTTTCTCCTTGACAGTGTCTTCCCCCTTGCTTTTGAAATTTCTTCCTCTTCCTCTTAGACCACCTCCTCCTCTCAAAGAATCTTGAGCAAGATTCTTCTCCCTATGTGCAAGGCACACAACCTCTTCAGAAGACTAAGGAGATGTGTTCTTCCCAAAAGCTTTCTCTCTCTCAGCAATTTTTTTCAAAAGGGAGTCAAATATAATATATTTGAGGTTTCCATTTGCTTGCAATGACATAAGATAATTTGTGTAAGTGGGATAAAGTTCCTTGAGAAAAGCTATCAGAGGAATTTCCAGTTCAACATTAGTGACTTTGATATCATGCATAATAGATTTTACTTCTGATGCAAGAGAAATAGGATCATCATTTTGTAATTGAAGTGTGAACAATTTAATCATGAGTTGAACAACTTCAAGTGTAGAGTGTGAGTCATAGAGTTCCCTCAGTTTTTGTAAGGCTTTGAAAGCATTTGAAAATGGCGAAATATGGAGACTCGCCTCTTCATTTACTGATGCTGCAATCAATGCATAAGCCTTGTTGTTCTTATTTTCCAAAATGGTGAATTCCTTGTCTAAGGTAGGTCGTTTTGGCTCTATGTCTCTGTCTCCAACACACACTCCTTTCCACAGCTCATTATAAATGATAATGTGTTTTATTTTCTATGACCATTCATGATAGTTTTCCTTCCCGATGAGAACCACTCCCATAATCGATATCAATGAGCTCATTTTAGAAATGATGCAGGAGGTTGACGAAAATGAGGTGGTAGTCTGTAATTTGACTACTAGTTAAATTTTTAACCAATCAGCTGTGATTAAATTTAGTTTTGTACGTGGATTTTCCCTTGAGGGTCCCACTTATTTGACTAGTCACTGTCAGTCCCTCATCGACTTCTCCTTTTATCAAGTGCTTCAATCTGCATTGTTGATCTCACTTCTCCAGATCCAGTGGATATCGTGTTTTCTGCTTAGCAACTAATCTAGACAATCTCCACCATCGATGTGACCCATGCAATCAAACTGTTGTCACGTAATATCATAATGAAACCAAAAGAAATTAAAACCCCAGTTCATAACCTTATCGCGTCTATTTCTAGCATTAACCTGTGGGCACTTTCAGAACTGATATGTGCCTGATCACCCATTAAATGGACAGTCCGATCACTCTGAACCTTAAACTCCTTTTAATAACCACATCGCATCCGAAATTTAAATTAAATCACAAACATCTTTTGAGGCGATCACCGTCAGATATAACCCATCTAATTGAATGGCTATTGTGTCACCCACTCACTAACTAGCTTGGCCAAACTCCACCGTTGGTCAATCCTTCTTGATCCAATGACTATTGCGTAATCTCACGTGAAATCTTGCACGATGCATAGCAAATAGAGAGTGTGCGATAAAAGTGGTTTTCTTGTGCTATGTATTGCCCGATAAGGTTAATCACGTGAAATTTAGGAATACCACTTCCAGCCTTTAGGGCACACAAGATACCGCTTACCACTTGTCGATTACTACCCATGTGCTTAATTCATATTCTAATAAAGATGCATAAGAAAATGTTTAGCACTTAAAATCAATATTAATGCTTAACACTAATTCACTGTGATTTATAAATAAAATGTATCAATAGAGAAAAATACCTGATAGAATTCTGATACATAGTCATAAGATAATTTTATTCATCGTACCCGTGTTTAACATTATGAAACCAAGAGAGTGATACCTCAATTGTGCTTGTGGACCAGTTGCCTCACATAACCATCCGAACATCTACAGCAATTGCTAGAGAGGGGCAAAAGTTAACAGAGAGGGGCAGTAGTGGTGAGAGAGGAGTTACAAAGTAGAGAGAGCAATTGCTATGATTAGGTGTCTACAAGAACAACCACTATCCGCATACCATTTGTTCTCTTTATTATGAGCCGATAATGCGAGTCAACATGGCATGCTATTTTTGGTCTTTCATTTCTAGCTTCCTTTATCCTTTTGGATATGCTTGTGTCTGTCATTTTGATACTTAGACAGGTATTCAAACTTGCTTCTACACTCAATGGGCTTGTGCCTAAAATTATTACACTTGAAGCAAAGTCGAATGCTTCAAGTGTAATAATTTAGTAGGGAAGAGAAGACATTATGATTCCTATGTGAGGAATCATGAGACTTAGGAGTCCATGTGTATTATATCTGAGATTTTCATCTCTTTCAACTTTGACTCTTCTATAATCAATAGATTTGTGTCCAAAGATATGACACTTATAGCAGTGACCATAAATCCAATAGGGATTCCTGTTGTTAAAAGAATTATGAGATTGAATAGAAAAATACCTTGGTCAACTAAATAATTGGTTCATTTTCCATTTATGATCTCCTCTTTGTTTGGTTGATCTTTTGTCTTCATGAACTCTTTCATGATGCTTTTTCCTAAAAGTTTATGGTTCTTCAACTCGTGTGGACTTGAATTTTATCTTCTTCTTCCTAATAGAAGATTCTTGTGTCTTAGAGTATCCCACTCCAGTTTTGATTCCTAAGGGCCTTTGACAATTAAGGATATGATTTATTCTTCTTGTCCCTTCAACAAATTTCTCATTTAGACCATTTTCGGTCTACTCTTCCTGAAAATGAGTTCTTAGGGATATAACCTCTGCTTCAAGACACTAACACTTTTCTTCCCATTCTTGAATCATATCTTGAAGCACCTCTTCCTTTTTTTTGGCATCCTATAGTTCTACTTTCAAAGACAAAAAATCATCTTTGCATACTTTTGAGGCTATTTCCCATTTTAACTTGAGTGACCCTTGTTTCAGCTACTTGTTCTCATCTTCCAGTATCTCATGGTTTCCTTGTTCTCCTTTCAGCAGAATGACTAGACTATCCTTGCTCTTAATAACTTGTTCAAGTTTTTCTTTTTGATAGCCATACTCCTCATTATCATAGTTATACATTCCTTCTTCTGCACACTACGACTATTCCTTCAACTTCTTATTTTTCTTCCTTTCTTTCTTCAAATCATCAAGGGAACTATTGAGTTCCCCTTCAACGTATAACACTCCTTCCTCGTCTTCCTCTCCAGAGTCTATAATACCCTGTTTCTTGGAGTTTGCTTCGAGTGCCATAAGAAGATACTTATATGTCTCATTTTCTGATGAGCCTTCATAGTCTAATTATGATGCTAATTTATCCTCTTTGGAATAAAAGCCCTTATTCTTGTAGGGTTTCTTCTTTTGATATGTCTAACACATATTTCTAAATTTTAGGTCTTCTTCTCTTTCAACCTTTTCTTTATAAGGGAATTTGGAAGATAAATGTCCAACTCTTCCATAGCGAAAACACTTAAACGAAAACTTCCCCTTATATTTTCCTGAGCCACGCTTCTGTTTTTTGGGTGTTGAGCCACCTACTTATTAGATTCATTGTTGGAGAAGTCTTGATGAACTTTGTGCTCCTTTCCATTACTAGATACTCTGAATGTCTCTTCCTTCAATTTAGATTTCTCCACTCCTACTCTCATCTCCTAGGTTGTGAGAGTACCATGTAGCTGATCCTTCTTGAGATCTTAGAAATCTCCTCATTAACTGATATTTTGGAATTAAATATCATGGGTATAGATCTCAATACTTTCTGGATCATCTCTTCCTTGACTTCTTCACCAGGTCCTCTAATCATATTAACCACTTCATCAACTTTGATGAAGTATTCTGCTATGCTTTCATTATTTATCTTCAAGACCTCAAACCTCACTATGAAAGTTTGAAGTTTCTCTTGCTTGAATTTGTCATCTCCTTCATGACAATGGTTGAGCTTTTCCAACATTTCATAAGCAAACTTACAATGTATATCTTTCACAAGTTTTGATTGACTAAGACCAACAAGAATTGCATGCTAAGATTTACCATTTATTAGTTACAATTTCTTCCCTTCTGTATCAGTGGGGGTAATATCAAGGACATTGTAGCTTACTAGTACTGACTTACAAATATCTACACTTAGGGACATAAGATATGCCCCCATTCTTACCTTCCAAAAATCATAGTTAGCCCCATCAAAGACCGATGCCTTGCTTCAATAAACTTCTTGACTCTTGCCTATTCATAATTCCTTATGGATCTACCTTCCAATGTTTAAATTTTTGTTGAAGGAACTTGGCTCTGATACCAATTGTTGGAATAAGGAATTGCTAAGAGCTGGGATGGGCCAATAATTCAAGAAAATGGTAATTTTCCTCTCTTATTATACTTATAATTCCTTCTTATATACTTTCACATGTGAGATAAGTAATTCATGAAATAGCGAATCAATGAAGTATTAGACATACATAGTCAAGTAACAATCTCATGAGAAACAGACCTTTGACACAGTGTTTTCATCTACAAACCTAGAGGGAAAATCCCACCAATTTGTTGTTTTTTTTATGATGTAAATTAAACACCAACTTAATTACATTTGTTTGTTTGTGAGAACCCACCACTTGGAGGCACTGACCCCCTTTGTTTAGAAAGCACCAACTTTCCAAGAGGCGCCTACCTCTTAAGTATGCAGGAGCCAACCTACCACTACCATTGTTCTACCAATTCATACAATTTTCAAATTGAAAATAGAGGCATACAGTTTTACAAGTAAAATACCAACTAATGGTTGTTTTCATGTTCAACTTCTGCACTCTGCTTGTTGTGATCACTTGTAGTATACCTCCTTATTTTTCTCATCGAAACACTTCCTTTGTGCTCTTCCTTCAATGTCCAGGTCTCTCCACTGACTGCTCCTCAGTACTACCCTTGCAACGCACTGCTTAGATGCACACACTCACTGATTTTCACTCTCACACATATGCTCACTATTCCCTCTGAGCTCAATGGAGGTTCTAAGTTTTGTTCCAGTGTTTCAGTTGACTCGATATATCTAGTGTCATCATAAACACTGCCAAGCCATGTATGCCTAGCATGGGACTCCATTATTTTTTTGTTTCATACTTTCTCCAATTCTGTGGAGTCTCTCATCCTATTTGTGTGTATGATTTGAGTTGTACATGCCTAGTATTTTTATGATCATCCTATTGACAACCTCTGTCTGGCCATTAGTTTGTAGATCAAAAGTTGTGGAATTAGTTAGCTTTGTGTCCAGCATCGACTAGAAAATGGACTAAAATGTATTGAGGAACCTGCTATCCCTATATGAGATGATAGACTCTGGGATCCCAAAGTATACCCACACTCGTTAAAATAAGAGTTTATCAAAGGCTTCCGCTGTGATATTCTTCTTGCAGGGAGCCATAATGGCCATCTTCAAGAATCTGTCAGCGACCACAAAAACACAGTCATTGCCATGCTTAGTAGAAGGAAGGCCCAACATGTAATCCATGGATATGGATTCCTAAAATCAACTAGGGGTGGGTAGCAGAATATAGAGGCCTTTCTTCTTGATGGTCCATTTGTCAATGGCGCAAGCAGTGCAGGATCTGATGTACTTCCCGACATCATGTCAAAGATTCAACCAATAGTAATACATTTATAGTACTGCCACTGTCTTCTTGACCCTGAAATGCCCAGTGGCCTGACTATAGTGTGCTTCACAAATAATCTTGGTACGCTCGCTTGAAGGAACACAAAGGTGTCACAAGTAGCATAATAGGACATCTTGGAGGTGAAAATCTCGAACTTGTTGACCCTCCAAGGGTGTCTGGTATGTGTGGCCGAATTCTGGCTTGCTTTTATAGAGAAGTGGCCAATCAGAAGTCAAATGTCCACAAAAGTTGAGCATGGTGGTTAATTCCATGATTGGTATTTGGCTGAGGCAATATGTAACATTATTAGTGCTACCCTTCTTATACTTGATATTCAAATGGAACTGTTGTAGGTATGTGGATGACTTCTGATGGCGATCATTCTACAACTTCCCTTGCATCTATATGAACTGCAGGGGCTGATGGTCTTTGTTGATGACCATTTCCTTCCTCAAAATGTAATGCTTCCATTGATGGCAGGACTACATAATGGAATACATATATTTGTCATAAGTGGGATACTTCCGGACTATGTGTGAAAGTGTCTCACTATGATATGCCACTGGATTCTTTTGTTAAGTAAGGACTGCCCTAATAGTATAGTGAGAGGAATCTATCTCGATCTCAAATGGCTGTTGCACGTCTGGTAATGTGAGAACTGGTGCAGAGGAGAGGCCATGTTTCAACTCTACGAATGCCTTCTATTGAGATTCAGACCAAAAGAAATTTTCTTTCGCTCCTCCCTTGGTGACTTGACTCAAGGGCCAAGTGATATGAGAGAATCCCAACACGACGCTGTGGTATAAATTAGCAAGACCCAGAAAGCTACAGATCTCTACGAGGGTGGCTTGAAATAGCCAATTCCGAATGACTTGGATCTTGGCTAGATCCACATGCACCCCCTATTCATCAATAATGTATCCCAGATACTCAACCTAGGTCATGCCAAAAGTGCATTTCTCCAAATTGGCACATATCTTGTGTTGTCGTAGTGTTTGGAGAACCTATCAGATGTGGTGGAGGTGCTCTTCACAACTTTAGCTGAAGATCCGGATTCCATTCAAGTATACCACTACCAATGAGTTGGTGAATGGCCAAAATATGTCATTCATCAGCCTCATGAAAGTTGCAGGAGCATTCATCAACTCAGAAGGCATTACCAACCATTTGAAAAGGCCCTCCTTAGCTTTGAAGGCAGTCTTCCACACATTAGAGTGTTCAATTGGTACCTGGTGATATCCTGATTTCAAGTTGATCTTGCTAAAATATTTGTCCCCTTCAGTTGGTCTAGAAGGTCATCAATCTATGGGATCAGGTACCTATTCCAGACAGTGATCTTCTTTAGCGCCCGATAGTCAATACAGAGTCTCCAACTCCCATTCGTCTTCTATACTAACATAATCAACCACCCAAAGGGCGACGAACTCGGATGAATGTGACCTTTATGCAGTAGCTCCTAAATCTACCTCTTGATTTAGTTTTTCTCCATAATAGAGTGTCGATAGATTGGTCCATTGGGAAGTGGTGCACATGGGGTCAGATTGATGGAGCGCTTAACCTAAAAATGTAGAGGCACCCCTGCGGGGGAGGATAAGATGTCCTCGTACTCCTCCATGACCTTGTACATCTATTGTTGTCATGTGGAGGGGCCCTTTCTAGAGGTCATGTCACCATCTTCTTCTTTCCCTAAGGGGGTATCATCAGGAAAACAAATTTCCTGGTTATGGAAAAGAGCTTACTACATTTTTTTGCAGTAACCAAAGAGATGATGGTAGGCGGTGCTACCTCTTGTATCTTGTAACAATTATTTTTCAAAGTAACAATAACAACATGAGGCCTTGACACATACATAGCATGTTGCTTCCATAAGTATGGCTGGCCTAATAATACATCACAAACATCAAGGGGAGAAACATCACATAATACCTCATCTGTGAAGGGCTTGATGTTGTATGGAAGGAGACACTGCTAGCTCATGCGAAGATATCATCCTTGGTGAAGCCAATCGATGTTGTACATTTGTGTATGTGCTGTGGTTGATAAGACCAGCTACTTCATGACCTCTACCAAAATAAGGTTCTTTTTGCTCCCGCTGTCGACAATGAACTGTAGCGGGGAACCTTTTACCCACATGTGGGAGTGGAAAAGTCGCTTGTCCTCCTTTAGATCTTTGGGTTCGTCCTTCTAGATCTTCATGGTGGAAATGATGGCATTAGGATCCACATCAATAATATTCTTCTGTTTTTCATTCCCCTAGTTAGGTTCTGGCTCAGAGTCGGAACATGCATCTGATTCCAAATCATTTAGCTTGGCCACTAGTGACTGCTTGGCCCGACACTCACTTGTGTTGTCTTGGGCTGCCCTGCCTTGGCTTTTTCCTTTGTTATGTAGTTTGGGGGCACCTTTCCATTGCTTCAAATTCACAGATCCAAAGTATTGCTTCCTCCGTTTAAACTTTTTCTCAATCCTGACAGCATATCGGTATGTTGTGCTGAGCGAGGAAATGTCCAAGAATTCTATCTTATCTTGGATGTACCTATGTAGGAAGCCACGGTACTTGAAAACCAAATCTTTCTCAGAATCCTTGATACCCAACTTCATGTGAAGGGTATGAAAAACATTGGTAAAATCCAACACATCTTGGTCCCTTCCCTCTTGCAGCACTGTCCACATTATGTATTTATCCTCATAGCTCCTGACAGGGTAGCACTACTCATTGATGACATCTTGGAATGAGTTCCAAGTCAGTGCAGTTGAAAACAACGAGTTCATACTTTCATCCTTCTCCTCACAGTAGGTTTCCCACCATTCCTTGACGTGGCGATCTACTTTGAGAAGTGCAAAAGTGCTCTTTTCTCGGCTCGAAAAATCATAAAAGAAAATAAATAAATAAATAAATAAATAAATAAAATAAATTAAAAATAAAATTAAAAATAAAAAAAAAAAAAAAAATTAAAAAAAAAAATTACTTCTAGTAGAATTAACCATTTGTCTACAACGTCTGCATCTATCTGAACCTCAAATATGGGAATGACAAAGTTAACTATACCTTGAAGTGTGTGGTGCTTCTAGAGTAGTTGTTGGAAGTAGATTCGTCGACCTTGGGTAGCGGTTGAAGGATCTGGGAAAGGTTGTCCATCATTGCATTCCTTTATCACTCGAGGGATTTTTCGAGCAAGATTTTGATAAGATCTCCTATTGCCTTATCTTTTTTTTCATCCTCCATGGGAGGTCGTTGGGATTTGCGAGGTTGGTCTTGAAATGGTTCAACCAGTTCAAGCCCTAACTCCTTATATCCCAACCTCATCAGGGACATGCAAAGAAAAAAAGAGAAACAAAAGACCTCTCTAATACCACTGATCCGGATATAAATAGGAATGAAAAAATTACAGATATAACCATAAATACAAAGAAGCAATAGAAATAAAAATTCATTTCATTAATATCAAATACTAAAATATGCTTACAAACAGAATGGAAATAAGACCAGCTCGAGTGATGGTAGCTTATCTCTAAGAAGAGATGTAGCATGTACATCCCTCTGAACTATGTTACAATGAGGGTGAAGGGCCTTTCTATTATTGAACAATAAGAGAAAACCCTAAACAAGCAATACCCTAACCCGAGGAGATGTAACACCAAGAGTTTATGGGCCCCGTTGGGGTTAGTTTGACAACCAACTTCCTGGGGTAGCGACTTGGTCATATTATCTCCATTTGATGTGCATGATACCCCATTTGAAAGATCTCTCTGAGGACTACAATAGAAAGGAGAAATGTAGCCAGAAAATTGTTGGGCAGATTGCCAAAAAAATGTCGTTTAGGGCCTCAAAAAGGCTCCAGAAGTTTAGGACCCGAAGAATTTCTAAATATAGTAAACCATGCTACAATTAAGGAAACTGAAAAACTAAAAGAAACAATGGTTAGGGTCCAAGTGGACTTGGTAGCTAGCCACCAATATCCACCTAGATTGTGTCGTGACTTCATAGCCTGAGTGTCCAAAGTTTCTTTCATTATTAGTGGATCTGCTTGATCTTGCAACTTTGCTACGCCTCTATGTTGTCAAGAACCTTCCCCTTGCATTTGCTACGTTTGTTGCATTCGGTATGTTTCCTTCAATTATTGTTCATGATGATGCTCATTGTGATGCTAGAGCTTGATGTCCTAGTCCATGAACAACTTGATGTCTTCGTGAGTAGGTAAGCCCATTGACACTCAATCGGCTACATCCCCAAGCGTGCTTTGGATGATGTCTTCAGCTCTGATCTCTTGGAAACCATTGTAACAACATTGCTGAGAGGCAGACGAACACATGTGATACCTAGAGACATGGCAACACTCATAGCAAGAAATCTGTCAGTCGAGAACCAAAATGAACATGAGAATTGACCTATAACATACCTTAGGTGAATGATCACGAAGGTTGCGTAATTTTTTCCAGGAGGTTGAGAGAGCAACTTCCAAGACTGCACAAGTCATAGTCTGGGATGCTAGGAGACTAACTGATGCTGGAACTGCAAAATGTGCAATCTAGTTGGGCAGTTGACTACTGGGATTGCAAAATGCGCGATTCTAGTTGGGAAAGACTACTAGCCTAGAGACTGAATTGTGCAAATTTTCGAGCCAAGTAGCCACTGACCTCCAGAAATTCGTAATTTAGTCTAGGAGGTTAGTGTTGGGCCAGAATACACAAATATGGAGGGGAAGGTGACCCTTCCTTATCCAGATTGCACAATGCAGCCTTGGTGAAGGCAGAGAATGGGCCAAAGTTGGCCCAACTCATTGACGGGAAAATGAAAGCAACTTGATGAAATGCATGGAGACACAAAATGATAGCAGAAGTGATAAACAGTGCATACAAAGCATGAATTGAGGATTGAGAGAATAGATCAACATGCATGTGGGTGAGGCAGTTCACCAGTTGGGCGAATGTCCGTGAAAAATATTTTCATGCATGTGACAACAGTGAGACAGCAAAGGAAATTGAAATAGAGGTAGGACAAGCTATAATATATGTAAATGATAGTGCGCATTCAAATAAATAAATAAAACAACAATCGCACTTGCGAATACACAAAAAGCAACAAAAATGTTGAAAAAGACAAGTTGAGGCTAGTTACCTGTGAATAGATTAGACGGATGTGTCAAAGAGTCTTGGATGTGTTGTGGGATGTCAGTGCTCCAAGATCGATGTGAATGAATGAGCTCTAAATTGTCAAATAACTAATTTATGTCTCAAGATGGGCATGCCAAAAATCTAGCAAAAAGCAACACTTGGAGGGAAACTTCTAAAACAACTTTGCATGTAACCCCCAGCTGCTAAAAGTAGCTCCCTAAATCATGGGATGCCTTTTACATGTTGTGTCTTCCTATTCTGGGAAGATCAAGTCATGCATGCATGCAAGTCAAGTTTCCTTGGTCCCGGGTGGAACTGGTCAACCAGACTATCCATTCATGCCAGTGGTCAACTACTTGGAAAAATGCTTATTAATGACTGTAAGATGGGGTGATGGCCTAAGGGGTTGTGCAAATTCTAGGCAAATACTTGAATACTACCCAGATTTTCACAAATCCTTTGTTGAACTGCTTGTTGATGGGAAAAGTTGGGCAATTCTATTGGGACGGTTGGCTGGCAGGATTGTGCAATATTGGAGCCAAGCAAGTTGTCAAAGAGAATTGGGTAATTCTTGGAAGGAAAGGGTAGTTTCCCTCTAGAAATGCATAAATTTCACTACAATGCTGCTCAACCTGTAGCTGGACCAAGTCTAGATGAGCATCGTATGAGGGGAAGAGGTCAAACTATGATCGCTAGACTGCCTTTGAGCAAGAAAGACACTAAATCTTGAGGACTTGATGAAGCAAGGAAAGCTGCTATGTAAGGTTGGTAGGGAGGCTCCAAAAAGAGTTAAGGAAAAATTTTGGAGGTGTTGTGTTGTACAACAACCCCCCATTTCATAAAATTTTTCCTTAAAAATCATAATATGAAATGGGTCCCTTTTAAACATAGATGTGTGAATAAATTGGTATTATCTTATTATTAGAAAAAAACCCTCATCAAAAGGTCCGACTGAAATATGATATCCCTTTTAAGCAATGGTAAAATAGGTCTATTAAACAAATCATAAAGCTTTTTATTATTACGATAAAGCGATCGCAAGATCGCATATCGCAACAATAAGAGAAACATAAATAAAGGCCCATTGAATTACTCCGATCCAAAAAGGGAAATCGCTATCGGATATCGGGGAAAGGCAAAGCGCATCATTTATAAGGCATCCCCCATTCCTCCGCTGAGATAAAAGGTATCGCTATCGGCAATCGGCTATGGTAATCAACACATTAACTATGACACCTTCAAATCCTGCGATGCGATAAGGCGTATCGCTATCGGCGATCGGCGATTTCGCAATGGCGTAAATAAAGTGACCCGATCCCTGTCCAGATTGCGATGCATTAAATCAGGGTGCGGGTTTCTAAGCATATTAAAGATTGGCATGCATTATATCACCTTTGGTGATTGAACGATATTTTGGACTATTATGAAAACACTCCCTTTCATGTCGCCAATCATCAAATGCGATTAGCTGCCAAAAATCTAAGCCATGCTTGAATCAATTATTCACCATATAGACGTTATGATGGATATTTAAAAGCTTCCTTATCATGATTGACAGGTGAAGCGACCCATTAATGAAGCTGTTATGCCGAGATTTTCCACTTAGATTCTATCTGCGACAATTTCACCATGATCTTTGTTTACTCACCAATAGATATAACTCTTTCATATTGGCTCATGTTATCTATTTCTCTGTATCACGCTGGCTTCCTTCCTTGTGCAGAATTCCGTCGAAGTATCAAGTTTAAAGAAATTCGTAATTCAGTCTAGGAGGTTAGCGTTGGGCCAGAATACACAAATATGGAGGGGAAGGTGACTGTTATCCAGATTGCACAATGCAGCCTTGGTGAAGGCAGAGAATGGGCCAAAGTTGGCCCAACTCATTGACGGGAAAATGAAAGCAACTCGATGAAATGCATGGAGACACAAAATGATAGCAGAAGTGATAAACAATGCATACAAAGCATGAATTCATGATTGAGAAAATAGATCAACATGCATGTGGGTGAGGCAATTCACCAGTTGGGCGAATGTCCGCGAAAAATATTTTCACACATGTGACAATAGTGAGACAACAAAGGCAATTGAAACAGAGGTAGGACAAGCTATAATATATGTAAATGATAGTATGCATTCAAATAAATAAATAAAACAACACTCAGACTTGCAAATACACAAAAAGCAACAAAAATGTTGAAAAAGACAAGTTGAGGCTAGTTACCTGTGAATAGATTAGACAAATGTGTCAAAGAGTCTTGGATGTGTTGTGGGATGTAAGAGCTCCAAGGTCGATGTGAATGAATGAGCTCTAAATTGTCAAATAACTAATTTATGTCTCAAGATGGGCATGCAAAAAATCTAGCAAAAAGCAACACTTGGAGGGAAACTTCTAAAACAACTTTGCATGTAACCCCCAGCTGCTAAAAATAGCTCCCTAAATCATGGGATGCCTTTTGCATGTTGTGTCTTCCTATTCTGGGAAGATCAAGTCATGCATGCATGCAAGTCAAGTTTCCTTGGTCCCGAGTGGAACTAGTCAACCAGACTATCCATTCATGCTAGTGGTCAACTGCTTGGAAAAATGCGTATTATCGACTGTAAGATGGGGTGACAGCCTAAGGGGTTGTGCAAATTCTAGGCCAATACTTGAATACTACCCAAATTTTCACAAATCCTTTGTTGAACTACATGTTGATCGGAAAAGTTGGGCAATTCCTATTGGGACGGTTGGCTGGCAGGATTGTGCAATCTTGGAGCCCAGCAGGTTGTCAAAGAGAACTAGGTAATGCTTGGAAGGAAAGGGTAGTTTCCCTCTAGAAATGCATAAATTTCACTGCGGTGCTGCTCAACCTGTAGCTGGACCAAGTCTAGGTGAGCATCCTATGAGGGGAAGAGGTCAAACTATGATCGATAGACTGCCTTTGAGCAAGAACTACACTAAATCTCGAGGACTTGATGAAGCGAGGAAAGCTGCTATGTAAGGTTGGTAGGGAGGCTCCAAAACGAGTTAAGGAAAATTTTTGGAGGTGTTGTACTGTACAAAAACCCCCCATTTCATAAAAAATTTCTTTAAAAATCATAATATGAAATGGGTCCCTTTTAAACATAGATGTGTGAATAAATTGGTATTATCTTATTATTAGAAAAAAACCCTCATCAAAAGGTCCAACTGAAATATGATATCCCTTTTAAATAGTGGTAAAATAGGTCTATTAAACAAATCATAAAGCTTTTTATTATTACGATAAAGTGATCGCATATCACAATAATAAGAGAAACATAAATAAAGGCCCATTGAATTACTCTGATCCGAAAAGGGAAATCGCTATCGGATATCGGGGAAAGGCAAAGCGCATCAATTATAAGGCATCCCCCATTCCTCCGCTGCGATAAAAGGTATCGCTATCGGCAATCGGCTATGGTAATCAACGCATTAACTATGACACCTTCAAATCCTGCGATGTGATAAGGCGTATCGCTATCGGCAATCGGCGATTTCGCAATGGCGTAAATAAAGTGACCCGATCCCTGTCCAGATTGCGATGCATTAAATCAGGGTGCGTGTTTCTAAGAATATTAAAGATTGGCATGCATTATATCACCTTTGGTGATTGAACGATATTTTGGACTATTATGAAAACCCTCCCTTTCACGTCGCCAATCATCAAATGTGATTAGCCACCAAAAATCTAAGCCACGCTTGAATCAGTTATTCACCATATAGACGTTATGATGGATATTTAAAAGCTTCCTTATCATGATTGACAGGTGAAGCGGCGCATTAATGAAGCAGTTATGCCGAGATTTTCCACTTAGATTCTATCTGCGGCAATTTCACCATGATCTTTGTTTACTCGCCAATAGATATAACTCTTTCATATTAGCTCATGTTATCTATTTCTCTGTATCACGCTGGTTTCCTTCCTTGTGCAGAATTCCATTGAAGTATCAAGTTTAAAGCAAATGGGAAAGAAATCTAAGAGATCCGCTACGGTAGCGGCCCCTGTAGTAACAGTCCAGCCCACCAGTGACCCAGGACTAAGAAAAAAGGGCCTAATTTCAGACACTACATGTCTCGACCTTGGAAATACAAGCTGGCAAAGAATCTATAATTTAATTGAGGCAGAAGAACCGGAGGAAGTGTTGGAAGAAGCTACTGCAGGATCACCGAATAAATCAGAAGCCTTGCTGAAAGATTTGGCCGACTCATTTTTACACAAGATAGCAGCTCGGGAGAAAATTCTCCCTTACACTGATGTGGTCAGATGGGTGGTCGAACAAATTCCTATTTCTAATAGGACATTTTGTACAGTTGATGGAAGAGTTTTTGGTTCATTTCAGCCTGATGACTTGAGGAAAATGTACCATTTGCCCGAACCTGAAAAGAAATACAACAAAGCTTTTCCGGAGAAATTCGCAGAGGAGAATGAGACAGAATCAGCCCCAATTAGACAGTGGAGACAGAATCCCACAAAGCACAAACATGAATCATCGGGTAAGTACTCTGTGGATTCCTTAGCATCTCCTTACTGTTATGTTGGGGCAATGATGTGTAGGATATGGGGAATGCATGATTCAACAAAATTTGATATCGAAATGGTTCCTTTAATGGAAGCGGCAACTAGTATTTATGTCATGGATTGGGAAAATATATTGTCTGATAAGTTAGCCTATGCAATTCTTGATTTTAGATTCAATTCATGCAAAACCACCAGGACTATTCCCCCCTTCTATTACAGTGCTTATGTTATGGATATTGTTAGGCCCCTATACTACTAGTGTAACCCCTTATTGTTATTAGTATAACCCACTTATTATATTTATGTACCCATGTAGTGCCCATATTGTTACTATTGTTCCCCACACAAGCCCACTATTGTTATTATTATGCCCTTACATTATTATTGCTATGTCGGCTCTGATTATGTTATAACCCCTTAGACTCCTATATATAGAAAGGAGGTCTTTTCATTTGAATCATCCAAGAATTGTTCATTTATGTAATGTAAAGGAGGTTGCCCCTTGAAGAGGCTGAATTCTAAGGCGTTGATCTATCTTTTCTATCTTTTCTTGAGCTAGTTTCATAACATTTGGTATCAGAGCTTTGGATTCTAGGGTTTCGCTGCTCCAAACAAGTCATCGTGGAATTTTCGCTATACCTTTTTTTCTGTGACGTTTCAGAAGTCGAAAAAAACACCCATTTGAGAAGAATTGATGCTGAACCTTGAGTCCGAATTTTAGAGATTTTTATGCGACATTTTCGGAGATATGATCTGAGGAAGTTGGTCTTTTTGCAGACTCCTGAATTACACTCAAAACAGGTGACCTGGGGAAAATCGTCATAACTTTCTTTCTGAGCATCGGATTGAAATTTCGTAAGAAGGTACAGAAAGAGGACAGACTGTGGTTTTTGTTTATATATTTTTTAGAGTCAAAGGTTGAAACAGTGACATGTGGCACTTCATACAAGTTCGCTCTACTGAACTAGTATATAATCAGGTCACTGCGGGAGATTGTGCATAACTATTTCTTGGAGAATCCAATTTGGATCATACTTGTGGCATTGGAAAGAGGACACAGAGGGCTACTACAGGTCACAATTTCAGAACTTAAAGATCCGAAAGTACAGAGTTACAGTCGTTTCAAGGTAGAGCTCCTAAAATCAAGAAAAAGCAAGATGAGGAAGTTTGATGGCAAGGATCTGGTAAATTGGATACTTCAGATGGAGCAATATTTTGATATACATGGTGTACAACTATTACAAAAGGTATGTATTGCATCTTCATATTTAGAACCAGATCAATTTTTATGGTACAAAGGGCTTTGTTCTCGCAAAAAACTTGTTACGTGGTCAATTTTCACGGAGGAAATGATAGCACATTATGAGGATACAAAGAGCAACACCTTCTTTAGAGCAACACCACAACAATTGGAAAGAGTAAAAGGGCTTTGTGACATAATGGAAAGCAAAATTATGGAAACCAGGAAGCATACCCCTCACAACTATAAAGATGGAAGTGTTGTTTCTCCCAGCCTTCCATAACCTACAAGGGTTACACCACAACAATTGGAAGAAAAAAGAGAAAAAGGGCTTTGTTACAATTGTGATAGAAAATGAACTAAAGGTCATAGGTTTGCTGAGAAGAGATTACTTTACATAGAATATGAAGAGGAGGAAGAAAAGGATCAAGAAACATCAAAAGAAGAGGATATACGTCAGGACACCACCCCAGAGAAAGAAGAAATGAATCAAACCATATCTTGTAAAGCATTGGCAAGAATTACCACTCCTCAAACTCTCAAGATAGAAGGACATATCAAGAAGAAAAAGGTGCAAGAAGTGAAAGATCACATCGAGAAAGAAGAAATGAATCCAACCATATCTTGTAATTCAATGGATGAAATTACTACTCCTCAAATTATCAAGATAGAAGGACACATCAAGAAGAAAAATGTTCAAGAAGTGAAAGATCACATCGAGCATCAAGAAATGAATCCGACCATATCTTGTAAAGGACTGGAAGAAATTACCACTCCTCAAAAGATAGAAGGACATATCAAGAAGAAAAAGGTTCAAGTAGAGAAAGACCATATCGAGCATCAACAGCAAGTTCTCCAACTTTTAAAGGATAACGCCACTTCGGTGCAAAATCAAATGAAACAACAGGTAGATCAACATCGTAGTGAAAAATGTTTTGATGTAAGTGATTGGGTAGTTTTACTGCTACATCTCAAGCAAGCTATTTATGAGAAGGAAATGTTGGCAATACTACATGCACTTAAAAAATGGCGACCTTACCGAATGGGAAGACGCCTCAAGGATGACGATGTGGAAGCATTGTTTTGTGCTATTTATATTATCAATCCAAATTGGATAAACGAAGCAACGAATGAATGGAAGAAGAACGAAGAAGTATGGCCACTTATTCAAAAGTTGCAAAAGATCCCAATTCAAGCAATATTGCCAGAAATTGAAGAGGAAGGAAAAATCATATTGGAACCTGGAGCAGTCACAGAAAAAAGAACCCGACAGCTACGAAATCGATCAATTTCAGAGTATCTCATCAAGTGGAAGAACTTACCCGCTGAATATTCCACATGGGAGGACAAGAATTTTATATAGAAGCATCAAGAACTACTCAAGCGTTGAGGACAACGCTTTTTGAAGGAGAGGGGCATGTTAGGCCCCTATACTACTAGTGTAACCCCTTATTGTTATTAGTATAACCCACTTATTATATTGATGTACCTATGTAGTGCCCATATTGTTACTATTGTGCCCCACAGAAGCCCACTATTGTTATTATTATGCCCTTACATTATTATTGCTATGTCGGCTCTGATTATGTTATAACCCCTTAGACTCCTATATATAGAAAGGAGGTCTTTTCATTTGAATCATCCAAGAATTGTTCATTTATGTAATGTAAAGGAGGTTGCCCCCTCGAAGAGGCTGAATTCTAAGGCGTTGATCTATCTTTTATATCTTTTCTTGAGTTGGTTTCATAACAGATATGCTTTTCTTTAATTCTGAATACCCGATACTTCGGTGCAAAATCAAATGAAACAACAGGTAGATCAACATCGTAGTGAAAAATGTTTTGATGTAAGTGATTGCGTAGTTTTACTGCTACATCTCAAGCAAGCTATTTATGAGAAGGAAATGTTGGCAATACTACATGCACTTAAAAAATGGCGACCTTACCGAATGGGAAGACGCCTCAAGGATGACGATGTGGAAGCATTGTTTTGTGCTATTTATATTATCAAACCAAATTGGATAAACGAAGCAACGGATGAATGGAAGAAGAACGAAGAAGTATGGCCACTTATTCAAAAGTTGCAAAAGATCCCAATTCAAGCAATATTGCCAGAAATTGAAGAGGAAGGAAAAATCATATTGGAACCTGGAGCAGTCACAGAAAAAAGAACCCGACAGCTACGAAATCGATCAATTTCAGAGTATCTCATCAAGTGGAAGAACTTACCCGCTGAATATTCCACATGGGAGGACAAGAATTTTATATAGAAGCATCAAGAACTACTCAAGCGTTGAGGACAACGCTTTTTGAAGGAGAGGGGCATGTTAGGCCCCTATACTACTAGTGTAACCCCTTATTGTTATTAGTATAACCCACTTATTATATTGATGTACCCATGTAGTGCCCATATTGTTACTATTGTGCCCCACAGAAGCCCACTATTGTTATTATTATGCCCTTACATTATTATTGCTATGTCGGCTCTGATTATGTTATAACCCCTTAGACTCCTATATATAGAAAGAAGGTCTTTTCATTTGAATCATCCAAGAATTGTTCATTTATGTAATGTAAAGGAGGTTGCCCCCTCGAAGAGGCTGAATTCTAAGGCGTTGATCTATCTTTTATATCTTTTCTTGAGTTGGTTTCATAACAGATATGCTTTTCTTTAATTCTGAATACCCGATACTTGGGTGGAGGTGGATGCCACAGGACCCTAAGCCAATCCACATCTACCATCAGATGTTATGGAAGGCACATTATAAAGACCACTTGTATCAAATATGTAATGGTTTCATGTTGCCTATCTATTATGCCATTTTTGATAAGCCTGCCGCAAGGATTTCCGAGGAGGCTGAAGTTGACATGACTGTTGTGGGAAATTGGTTCGGGGAAGATAAATTCACATCTATAAGGGTGTTTGGTAGTGCCACAAGACCCCATATCCTCCCATTGTATGTACCTGATAAACTGCTGGCACAAGAATTAGCTTACCAAATCACAACCGCTGGAATGTCCAAAACTCTTAGGACTTCCAAAAAGCAGCTATGGCCCATATTCCCTTTGAGATGCGGTGTTTATACCATACTTGATTGGAAACATGCCGAGAAGGAGGCATGAAAAATAAATATTCTCAATCTTGCGACCATCCCTAACAGGCAATTCGATCCCCGGAAGGTTTCCTATAATGTGCTTGAACAGGCCAAACTTACTAAGTTTGACCATGAAAAGGATGAATTTGATGATTTATTTTCTTCAGCAGAATCATTGTCTCAGGTTAAAACATTGGCTAGGATTAAATATAATGATGAAGGACTGGTAGAATTCAATAGGCTCAGAGAACAGAGGTTGCAAACTCTGCCTCTAGATTTATTAGCTACTACACCAACAACTAAGTCAAGCGAGCCTGGGAAAAAGAGTATTGACGAGCCTCCTGCTACAGAGAAAATTCCCGAAAAGGGAAAAGAGTCAGAAAAAGGTAAAGAGAAGTAAACATAGCAGTAGAAAGAAAAGAAGCAAGACAATGAAGTTATTGATTTAAGGACTCAAATTGATCTCAAACTCCTCCAAGAGTGGCAATAAATTGACTCTATTATAAACAATCCCGAGACTTTTCAAGGATTCGGCACACCCTAAGTGACAGTCAATCAAGAAACAACCACAACTACGGTTCCAAGTGAAGGAACCAACGGCCTACCCAGTAGCAGAGATGCAGAAATAATTCCCACAGACCCATCTGATCAGATTGTTTTATATATAGAAGACATACCACCATTAGATGTCTTTTACAGTCCTAAACACAGGGCTATGGTGAAAAGATAGAGGAAAAGGAGGAGACTTGATCAATCTTCCCTTTCGCCAGATCAAACAGAGATGGCTAATGTGGTGTGGAAGGAGGAATTGAACCCTTCTGATGACCTTACGAAACTCTCCTAGTACGCTGGAGCATATTTGACAGCCACCATGGATAAAGCCTCGGAAGTGAGCAGTCTCCTTAAGGAAAAAGATCAAATGATTGATTCATTGCAGTCGCAGGTGTCTGAAGCACAGTGGAAAGTAGAACAATTGGGACAACAAGTATCAACACAACGGCATACAAACAACCAATTAAATGAGCAATTGCTCAAAGAGAAACAGAGGATAGATTCGAGTGCAGTGTAGAAACAGAAGGAATTGTCCGAAGCAGTGGCCAGATTAAAGGCGATGAATGAACAAATGAACAAGACTAAGGATGAGCAGAGCGCTCAACTGTCACAAGAAGTAGAAAAGTTCAGGAGCCTTCCTCAAGTAGCAGAGTTCATAATAGAAGCTCTACAAATCAATAAGGCATTGATTACACAACTAAAACTGCTATGTCATAACATTTCTCTGGCTAAACCTCTTTGTGAGATTACTACATCGATAGTTGATAAATCAGTTGAAGCTAGACAGGATTTAGAATAGGCCGATGAGACCTTAACCAGTTTTCTTGCTTGGCAAGAATCCCTAGAAGGACAGGCTTCAGATTTGCCAAAAATTCTAGAGTCACACAAAGACATCTTGTTCCTAGAATGGCAGACGCAACTAATGAAGGCAAAAAGAGAAACCTCAAGATGTCGGTTACCTACTAGCAATTTAATTTAATTTTTCAATGACACCCTTTATCTGTCTAATATGATTTCACAGTGTAATCCAGGAAAATTGACATCGGCCAAAGCCTTGGAACAAACATGCAATCAAGAATTGGAAAAGAAAGGAAGACTAATCACTGGCATCCAAAGTTTAACTTGGGATACCTTTTGGTTTTTCTTAATCAAGCCATACAGTCAAAGGGCCGCACTTAAATGTTTAACTGATGCCATCAGTTGCATGATCCCCGAGATCCAAGATGCAACATATTCAGCTCAACTGAATTCTCGCCTAAGTTGCCCTCCAGAGTTGCAATCGATGCTAGATATCTGCCAGCTCAAGCCGAAGGGAGATCATTCGAAACAATGAATCATGTTGCCGACTGATGTCAAGCCGATTTTGAGGAGATATTCATAGCATAGTTGTACCAATTAAATATCACTTTTATTTTGTAATTAGTTAGCTTAATTAGTATTTATGGCCCTTTCATGCATTTGGAAAGGGTCCTCAGTTTTTGTATAAACTCAAATCAGGAAGTCACAGTATTGTGCTTCTGATCTATTTTTTGTAAAGACTGGGCTAGTATTCTGAATTTTGATGAAGAAGGCTTTAATGATATGTGCACTATTTCCTTTTGTGCAAGTATTTCTAAGTTAAAATAAGGAATTTGAATGTGGTTGATATTGGGAGTGACTCAAATAAACATATGGTACTATTATCTATGCTATTGTGTCATTTTTATGTGAATCGGAATTCGTTTAAATTTTGCTATCATTGAATATACGTATGTGTTTTAACAGCAATCCTTGTACTTTTCACTATTGAATTTCTGAGGACTATTATTCTTTCAATCATATCTATGTCTCTGATATATACGAGGAATAGTGTAATAATTTTTGCGTGATTGCTTTGTTCAACTATTTGGGCTTAGTAATTATCATATGAATAAACATCTTTGCTTACCAACAAGAGTCATCTATATGCCTGTTTGTGAATGAAGACCATCCAAAATTACACTAAAAGCAGCAATTTCCCAGGATAGGATAGTTGTTTATAATTTTACTTTTAGATTAGATCATTCATCCATTATCATTAGATATTAGAGAATCAATCATTTATCCATCCTGTTTACCAATCATTGGGAAATTGGTCCCATTATATCCAGTCGGAGCCACCACACCAAACGAAAAAGGAGTTGCCTTTAAGGTCCAGACCGGGTGGTTATCCCAGATGTTCATGCAACGATTTTTGAGGAATCAATAGGAGGGTGTTTGTAGCTACTACAACACTTGGTGACAAACTGGTAGAACTGCAGCTTTCTATATAAACCTTGTTTGTGAAAAGAAAGTCTATCACCTCAGGAAGTATTGTTCAGTTCTTAGCTCATCTTGGTTTCAAACTAACTTGATTATAAGATGTAGAATTTTCCAAGCCCTTTGTCAATTGACACACATTCCAAGAAAAGACAACATAGTTGTTTCGATTGGGGTTGAGGGTATATAGGTGCATAAGTAGTATAGTTGTTAGAGTCTTAGTTTCATCTCTGGTGTTTCTCAACTGCTAGTAGGATTGGATAGTACCCTTGTGGAGTAACATAGGAACACAAGCATGGCTCTACTACCAGTGAGCTTGGGCACCCTCTGCAGGAAGCCTTTCTCTTCTTTCTCCTTATTCATTTTTCATTTTGAATTTTTTTCATTTTGATTTTTTTCATTTTTCATTTTCACTGTGCATAGCACTTATTCATTTCAGAGGTGGAAGATGGATCCTAGCTTATTGAGAGTAGAGGAGTTTTTTCCAGTAGAGAAGTAGTTTATTGTATCTCTAACGTGCTTGTTAGGCTTTCCCCCTCACCTTACTCTACCTGGCTGAGGTCACAAAGGTTAACCCAAAGGCAATTGACTAAAGAAGGTGACACTAGTTAGCACGCAAGTGTTTTCTTTTCACCAAGGTTCACTTTGAACAATACGTATTTTCCTTAGATATATCATGGACTTATGAGTAAGAAGCTCATCATACAGAGGCAGTATTACAGATAACCAAGTATTTGTAGTTGTACAAGCCCACTTGTACTTTACCCAGCCCATTTCATGAGTCACACATGGTTTCATGCAACTAACCTATGAACGAAAGAAACAAATAACAAAGCAAAGCAAGAGCAGAAGTGAAAATGAAAGGGAAGCAAGTAAACAAACAAGCAAGCAAACAAAGCATGTAAGAAAATAAGCATGCAAGCAAACAAGCATGCAGGCAAACAACTAAAATAAAACACTACTCCTACTCCTACACTAATGGTGCATGGACTTGATCACTGAAGTGGTACTTCCAATTTAGCCATCGATGCATTGGTAGACCCATGTGAGTGAAGGCTTGGTCCGCGAGTAACCTAGTTGTGCAGACCAACATACAAGAAAGATATGACAGTGAAGACAAGCACAATTTTTGTTTCAAAGTTCCAACGGGACATAAGTGAGCATATGTGCATGACGGACAGTCCGTGGACTTATCATAGTGCTATGTGACACTACGTGCAAGTTTTAAGCAAGAGAAATCTCTTGACTAAGACATGCCAGAAAATAAAAGAAACAAAGATAACTTGTGTCGCGTAGGAGTGCTTGTAATGTAAGACTGCTCCAATGCATGAGCAATGGGATCATGTCGTTCGAGTGGAGGAAGTGTGATTTGTGTGTGAGATGGATCTTCAATGCATATAGATGAGTCTAGAGGAGCCTTGGGTGATTGAAAAGTTTCATCATCGGAAGTGAGACTAATCCCAAGAGAGTGAGGACCTAACATAACCGTCAGCTCTAGCTGAAGTGCCTCGACAGTCTTGGGGGTCTCAACTTCATCATCAAGTAGATCATCTTAAACCAGTGGCTTCGAAAGATCAAATGAGATAGATTCATGATCGTGATAAAAAATGGAGGCAAATGGATCATGACAACCATGATCATAAAAATCAATGAATTCTTTGGCATCCACATGATCAAATGAATCAAACAGAGGGGTAGATGAAAAGTCAACGAACTCATCCTTTATGTTTCCAGAAAAGACAAATGAAGGATAAAGTGGATCTTTAATGAATAACTTATCCTCATTGTATCTAAAAGTGTCTCACTGTGATATGCCACTGGATTCCCCTGTTGAGTAAGGACTACCCTAATAGCATAGTGAGAGGCATCTATATCGATCTCGAATAGCTATTGCAATTTTGGTAATGTGAGAACTAGTGCAGAGGAGAGGCCATGTTACAACTCTGCGAATGCCTTATGTTGAGATTTAGAACAAAATATTTTTTCTTTCACTTATCCCTTGATGACTTGACTCAAGAGCCAAGTGACATGAGAGAATCCCAACACGAAGCTGTGGTAGAAATTGGCAAAACCCAGAAATCTGCAGAGCTCTATTAGAGTGGTTTGAACTGGCCAATTCCAAATGACTTGGATCTTGGCTGGATCCACATGCACCCATTGTTCATCAATAATGTATCCCAGATACTCAACCTGGGTCTTTCCAAATGTGCATTTCTTCAAATCGGCACATAGCTTGTGTTGCCGTAGTGTTTGGAGAACCTATCAGATGTGGTGGAGTTGCTTTTCACAACATTAGCTAAATATCATGATGTCATTCAAGTATAACACTACCAATGAGTTGGTGAATGGCCGCAAGATGTCATCCATCAGCCTCATGAAAGCTGCAGGAGCATTCGTCAACCCGAAAGGCATAACCAACCATTTGAAAAGGCCCTCCTTGTCTTTGAAGGCAGTCTTCCACACATTAGAGGGTTCGATTGGTACTTGGTGATATCATGATTTCAAGTCGACCTTGCTAAAATATTTGTCCCCATCCAGTTGGTCTAGAAGGTCATCAATCTATGGTATTGGGTATCTATTACAGACAACGATCTTGTCTAGTGACCGATAGTCAATACAGAGCCTCCAAGTCCCATTCTTCTTCTCTACTAACACAATCGACCACCCAAAGGGTGATGAACTCGGATAGATGTGACCTTTATGCAGTAGCTCTAGAATCTACCTCTTGATTTAGTCATTCTCCATAACAGAGCGTTGATAGATTAGTCCATTGGGTACGGGTGCACATGGGGTCAGATTAATGGAGTGCTTGACCTGAAAATGTAGAGACACCCCTGCGGGGGAGGTTAATATGTCCTCGTACTCCTCCACAACCTTGTCCATCTATTGTTGTCATGTGGAGGCACCCTTTCTAGATGTCACAGCCACCATCTTCTTCTTTCCCTGACGGCATATCATCAGGAAAACAAATTTCCTAGTTTTGGAAATGAGCTTACTACATTTTTTTGTAGTAAGTAAAGAGATGATGGTAGGCAGTGCTACCTCTGGTATCCTATAGTACTTATTTCCCAAAGTAACAATAACAACATGAGGCCTTGACTCATACATAGCATGTCGCTTCCATAAGTCTGGTTGGCCTAATAATACATCACAAACATCAAGGCAAGAAACATCACATAATACCTCATCCGTGAAGGGCTTGATGTTGTATGGAAGGAGACACTGCTATCTCATGCAAAGATATCATCCTTGGTGAGGCCACCCAATGGTGTACAATTGTGGATGTGTTGTGGTCGATAAGCCCAGCTACTTCACGACCTCTACCAAAATGAGGTTCTTTTTGCTCCTGCTGTTCACAATGAACTGTAGCGGGGAACCTCTTGCCCACATGTGGGAGTGGAAAAGTTGCTCCTCCTCCTCTGGATCTTGGGTTCCTCCTTCTCGATCTTCATGGTGGAAATGATGGCATTGGGATCCACATTGATAATCTGCTTCCCTTTGTCATACCCCTTGTCAGGTTCTGACTCAGAGCCGGAACATGCATCTGATTCCAAAGCATTTAGCTCGGCCACCAGTGATTGCTTGTCCCAACACTCACTTGTATTTTCTTGGGCTACCACACCTTGCCTTTGTCCTTTTTTATGTTGTTTGGGGGAACCTTTCCCTTGCTTCGAATTTGCAAATCCAAAGTATCTCTTCTTCTCTTTAAACTTTTTCTCGATCTTGGTGACATATCGGTATGTTGTACTGAGCGGGGAAATGTCTAGGAATGCCATCTTGTCCTGGATGTACCTGTGTAGGTAGCCATGCTACTTGAGAACCAAATGCTTCTCAGAATCCTTGATATCCAACTTCGTTCGAAGGGTATGAGAAACATTAGTAAAAGATGACACATCTTGGTCCCTTCCCTCTCGCAGCATTGTCCACTTTATGTATTTATCCTCATAGTTTCTGATGGGGTAGTACTACTCATTGATGGCATCTTGGAATGAGTTCAAATTTGGTGCGGCTAAAAATAGTGAGTTCATACTTTCATCCTTCTCCTTATAGTAGGTTTCACACCAGTCTTTGATGTGGGGGTCTACATTGAGAAGTGAAAAATTGATCTTTAGTCGACTGGAATAATCATAAACGGAAAGATATCTTTCTAACATAATTAACCATTTATCTATAGCATTTCCATCTATCTGAACCTCAAATATGGGAATGTCAAAGTTAACTATACCTTAAAGTGTGTGGTGCTTCCAGAGTAGTTGCCGGAAGTATATGCGTCGACCTTGGGTAGCAGCTGAAGGATCTGGGCAAAGTTTTCCATCATCGCGTTCCTTTATCACTTCAGGGATTTGTCGAGCAAGATTTTGAAAGGATCTCCTACCCTCTTATCTTTCTTTTCATCCTCCATGGGAGGTCATTGGGATTTGCGAGGCCGGTCTTGCAAAGGTTCGACTAGTTCAAGCCCTAACTCCTTATATCCCGACCTCGTCAGGGACATGGAAAGAAAAAAAAGAGAAAGAGAAGACCTCTCTGATACCATTGATCCCGATATAAATAGGAATGGAAAAAATTACAAATATAACCATAAATACAAAGATGCAGTAGTAATAACACTTCATTTCATCAATATCGAATACTAAAATATGCTTACAAACAGAATGGAAATAAGACTAGCTCGGGTGATGGTAGCTTATCTATTAGAAGAGATGTGGCATGTACATGCCTCTAAACTACGTTATAATGAGGCTAAAGGGCATTTTTATTCTTTTGTCTTAGTTACTAGAGAATCCATAGTAAAAGCCATTTTTCGTCAATGTTTCAAATCAACTGGGATCCATCATCAGGACTTCATGAATGCTTGATAGAAGAAGAGCTCAATTGAGGGATTAAATAGTAATGAGGAGATTTGGTTTTGGGAAGAGATGAATGTCGGCCTTGTTTCAATAATATTAATTTTTGATTTAATTATTGATGAGTTAATTAATTGATTTTAGTTTATTATTAATTATAAAATAGACTGTGAATATATAATAAATTAAAACCAATTAATTAACTCATCAATAATTAAATCAAAAATTAATATTATTGAAACAAGGCCAACATTCATGTCTTCCCAAAACCAAATATCCTCATTACTATTTAATCCCTCAATTGAGCTCTTCTTCTATCAAGCATTCATGAAGTCCTGATGATGGATCCCAGTTGGGATTTGCAACGTTGACGAAAAATGGTTTTTACTATGGATTCTCTGGTAACTAAGTAAGAAGATATAAACCACAAATGTCTTAAATCCAAAGGCCTTTTTATTATTGAACAATAAGAGAAAAACCTAATCAAGCAATACCCTAACCCGAGGAGATGTAACACCAAGAGTTTATGGGCCACGTTGGGGTTACATTGATAGCCAACTTTCCAGGGTAGCGAATTGGTCAGATTATCTCTATTTGATGTGCATAATACCCCATTTGAAAGGTCTCTCTGAGGACTACAACAAAAAATAGAAATATGGCAGGAAAATCATTGGGCAGATTGCCAGAAAAATGTTGTTTAGGGCCTCAAAAAGGCTCCAGAAGTTTAGGACCTGAAGAATTGCTAAAAATAGTAAACCATGCTACAATTAAGGAAAATGAAAAACTGAAAGAAACAATCCTTAGGGTCCAAGTGGAATTGGCAGCTAGCCACCAATATCCTCCTAGATCGTGTCGTGACTTCATAGCCTAAGTGTCCAAAGTTTCTTTCATTATTAGTGGATTTGCTTGATCTTGCAACTTTGCTCCGCCTCTATGTTGTCTAGAACCGTCCCCTTGCATTCACTGCGTTCGTTGCATTTGTTATGTTTCCTTTAGTTGTTGTTCATGATGATGCTCATTGTGATGCTCCAGCTTGATGTCCTGATCCACAAACAACTTGATGTCTTCGTGAGTAGGTAAGCCCATGGACACTCAATCGACTGTATCCCCAAGCATACTTTGAATTATGTCTTCAGCTCTACTCTGTTGGAAACCATTGTACCTATATTGCTAAGAGGCAGATGAACACTTGTGATACCTAGAGACATGGCAACACTCATAGCAAGAAATCTTTTAGTCGAAAACCAAAATGAACATGAGAATTGACTTGTAACATACCTTAGGAAACTGATCATGAAGGTTGCACAATTTCAGCGAAGAGGTCGAGAGACCAATTTCCAAGACTACATAAGGCATAGTCTAGGCTGCTGGGAGACTAAATGACACTAGTACTACAAAAAGTGCAAACTAATTGGGCAGTTGGCTACTGGGATTGCAAAATGTGTGATTCTAGCTAGGAAATACTACTATCCCAGTGACTGAATTGCTCAAATTTTTGGGCCAAGTAGCCATTGACCTGTAGAAATGTACAATTTAGTCTAGGAGGCTAGTGTTGTGCCAGAATACACAAATATGGAGGGTAAGGTGACCCTTCCTTATCCAGATTGTGCAATGCAGCCTTGGTGAAGGCAGAGAATGGGCCAAGGTTGGCGCATGTCACCGATGAGAAAATGAAAGCAATTCGATGAAATGCATGGAGACACTAAGTGATAGAAGAAGTGATAAATAGTGCATGAAAAGCATGAATCGTGGATTGAGAAAATAGATCAACATGCATGTGGGTGAGTTAGTTCACTAGTTGGGCAAACGTCTGTGAAAAAAAGTTTCATCCATGTGACAATAGTGAGATAGCAATAGAAATTGAAACAGAGCTAGGAAAATCTATAATATATGTAAATGAAAGTAGGCGTTCAAATAAATAAAAAAAAAAACACGCTCACAAGTGAATACACAAAAAGTGACAAAAATGCTAAAAAAGACAAGTTGAGGCTACTTAACGATGAATAGCTTAGATGCATGTGTCCAAGAGTCCTGGATGTGTTATGCGATGTCAGATCTCCAAGGTCAACGTGAATGAATGAGCTCTGAATCATCGAATAACTAATTTTGGTCTCAAGATGCACATGCCAAAAATCTAGGAAAAAGCGACACTTGGAGGGAAACTTCTAAAACAATTTTGCATGTAACCGACGGTTGCTAAAAATATCTCCCTAAATCATGGGATGTCATTTGCATGTTGCATCTTCCTATTCAAGGAAGATCAAGTCATGCATGCATGCAAGTCAAGTTTCCTCGGTCCCGGGTGGAACTAGTCAACCAGACTGTCCATGCATGCCAGTGGTCAACTGCTTGGAAAAATGCATATCACTGACTGTAAGATGGGCTGACTGCCTAAGGGGTTGCACAAATTCTGAGCCCAATAGTTGACTACTACCCAGATTTGTGCAAATCCTAGGTTGAACTACCTATTGATGGGAAAAATTGCACAATTCCCATTGGGAGGGTTGGCTAGCAGGATTGCGCAATCCTAGAGCCTAGCAAGTTGTCAGAGGGAATTGCGTAATTTCTGGAAAGAAAGCCTAGTTTCCTTCAAGTGATATGTAAATTTCACTGGCATGCTACTTAGCCTATAGTTGGACTAAGTACAGGTGAGTATCTTGTGATGGGAAGAGATCAAACTATAATCGATAAGCTGCCTTTGAGCAAGAAAGAAACTGAAGCTTGAGGACTTGATGAAGCAAGGAAAGTTGCTATGTAAGGTTAGTAGGGAGGCTCCAAAATGGGTTAAGGAAAATATTTGGAGGGTTTTTGTAGTTGCTAAAACACTTGGAGACAAACTGATAGAACTCTAGCTCTCTGTATAGACCTTGTTCATGTAAAGAAAGTCTAACACTTCCGGAAGTATTGTTTAGTTCTTAGCTCATCTTGGCTTCACACTAAATTGATTATAAGATGTAGCAACTACCAAGCCCTTGGTCGATTGACACACATTCCAAGCCAAGATAACATAGTTTTTTCGATTGGGTTTGAGGGTATATAGGTGCACAAGTAGTATAGTTGTCAGATTCTTAGTTTCATCTCTGGTGTTTCTCCACTGCTAGCAGGCCTCGACAGTACCCTGGTGGAGTCACATAGGAACACAAGCATGGCTCCGCTACTAGCGAGCCTAGTCAGTACCCCAACAGAGTTACTTGCATCACCTCCCTCCACAGGAAGCCTTTCTCTCTTTCACCTTATTCATTATTCATTTTTTTCATTTTTCATTTTCACTATGCATAGCACTTATTCATTTCAGAGGTGGAGGAGGGATCCCATCTTATTGAGAGCAGAGGATGTTGTTCTAGCAGGGAAGTAGTTTATTGTATATCGGATGTGCTTGTTAAGGTTTCCCCCTTCACCTTACTCTACTTGACTGAGGTGGCAAGGGTTAACCCAAGACAATCGACTAGAGAAGGTGACACTAGTTAACACGCAAGCATTTTCTCTTCACCAAGGTTCACTTTGAACAATAAGTATTTTTCTTTGATGTATCATGGACTTATGAGTAACAAGCTCATCATACATAAGCAATATTACAGATAACCAAGTAGTCATAGTTGTACAAGCCCTCTTGTACTTTACTTAGATCGTTTCATGAGTCACACATGGTTTCATGCAACTAACCTACGAACAAATGAAACAAATAACAAAGAAAAACAAGAGCAGAAGCAAAAATGAAAGCAAAGCAAGTAAACAAACAAGCAAACAAAACATGTAAGAAAACAAGCATGCAAGCAAACAACCAAAAGCAAACACTACTTGTACTCCTACACTAATGGTGCATGGGCTTGATCACTGAAGTGATACTTCCAATTTAGCCACCAACTCATTGGTAGACCCATGTGAGTGAAGGCTTGGTCTGCGAGTAACCCAGTTGTGCAGAGCAACATACAAGAAATATATGATAGTGAAGAAAGCCACAGTTTGTGTTTCAAAGTTCCCATGGGACATAAGTGAGTGCATGTGCATGACAGACAATCTGTGGACTTGTCATGGTGCTATGTGACACTACATGAAAAATCTGAAGCAAGAGAGAACTCTTGACTAAGACATGGCAGCAAATGAAAGAAACAAAGATAACTTGTGTCACGCAGGAGTGCTTGCAATGTAAGACTCCTCCAATGCATGAGAAATGGGATCATGCAGTTCAAGTGGAGGAAGTGTGATTTGCGTGTGAGATGGATCTTTAATGCATATAGATGAGTGCAGAGGAGCATTGGTTGATTGAACAGTTTCATGATCAGAAGTGAGACTAACCCAAACAGAGTGAGGACCTGACATAACCATCAGCTCAGGCTGAAATGCCTTGACAGTCTTGGGGTTCTCAACTTCATCATCATGTAGATCATCATAAACCAGTGGCTTCGAAAGATGAAATGCGATAGATTCATGATTGTGATAAAAAATGGAGGCACATGGATCATGATAGCCATGACCATAAAAATAAATGAATTCTTCGGCATCCACATGATCAAATGAATCAAACAGAGGGTAGATGAAAAGTGAACGAACACATCCTCTGTGTTTCTAGCAAAGACAAATGAACGATAAAGTGGATCTTCAAAGAATAACTTATCCTCTCCATTGTCGAATGATGCACTGGCATCTGGTGAGTCGTGAGAGTGATCAACAATGGGTGCATCTATAGATGAAGGCACACATACAAAATCATGGATGGTAGGTTCACCAAAGAAGCTTGGAAGTAACTGAGGG
This sequence comes from Pinus tabuliformis, assembly GCA_031772625.1. Classification (NCBI taxonomy): domain Eukaryota; kingdom Viridiplantae; phylum Streptophyta; class Pinopsida; order Pinales; family Pinaceae; genus Pinus; species Pinus tabuliformis. The sequence continues at coordinate 722,358,686 of CM062819.1, forward strand.
GGCTTGGATGGAAGGGAGCCATCCTTCATCAAGTGTCGATGTTCAAGCTTCCACTCATACTCTTCATGAATGGCAGTACATGTTGGTCAACTCCATCAATGGGTTGTTCCTCGTTCACAACAAGTGAAGAGTCTAGAATGGACCAACACAAGACAACATCATCCGGAGGAACACTTGGGTGTGAAGACAAAGGTCAAAGAAAATAATGCATATGAGAACTCGAAGGACTCACAACCAAGCCGGTGCAAAAATTAAGTGGAGTGATGTTGGGAAGGTGTGAAGAATGAACAAATGTGCGAACATGATCCTCATCATCACTGGGTGATGATGTGAATGTTGAATGAAAGGGAGGTGGACAATCCATTGAGACTGTGCCTGATCCCACATGGGATTGCATAGTTCCATCAAGGAAGAAGGTTGAGCGAGGCTTGACATCAAGCTTTCTCTTGGGACGGGCAAATTTCTTAAGACAGTCCTCGAACCAGTCCAAATGTAAGCAAACTTCATCTGGCTCTTCGGAGCTTAAAACTGCAAGTCACAGAAGTGCTGCCAAAAATCAATAATGGATTCATGTGAGGCCCTCCATTTTTGTAACTGTTTCTGGTCAAGATGGCGCGGATCAAAATGATGGAATGTGTCTCTAATAAGATCACAAAATTTCTTACATGAGTGCATGCTGTCAGGCGATAGGCTGAGCACCCATTGAAATGTAGATTTGCGAAGGGTGAATGCAAACAACAGACCAGCTTGTTCATCAGTAAACTCATCTTCCTCATAAATCGTGGAAAGGAAGTTATGTAAGTTCTCAAGCCAGGCCACTTCACCTTCACCATCATATGTGTGAGTGGACAAGAGATTGAAAGCTTCCTTGAGATTCATACGTCTTCACAATTCAAAAAACACCTGAGGGGCAGAAAAATCTAAGATTCCATGAAATATATGCATAACCTCAAAACTAGATGAGAGGACATTGGTTGTCATCAGGCCCTCCTTCTAGTGCCATAAATGTTGATGATGTTGGCCCTAACAACATGTCAATGGAATCTCCCTAATAAGAAGTCCTAAGTAGACCTCAACCTATTTGGTGTAGGGGTCCCAATAGTGGGTCGTAAAGTAATTCCTTTACCATGATGCCACAGAGAGGCAAGTAAGATAACTCTATTAGTAGCAAGGGTGTGACTGATGCAATGAGTCAAGGAATGAGTATGAGAGGTTTGACACTTCAAAGGGGGAGGAAGGTGAAGGTGAGTTCCAGGTTGAAAGGGATTAGTCCCAACTCGTCTAGGAACACATAACCCAAAGGACATGCACAAGTTCTGGCATAGCAGTCGACATGGATGCGATAGTCGAAAGATACAAGGTAAGATAACATGATCAACACTCACGGATCAGTCCGAGACGAGTGTGACGGTTGATATAAAAAGGTTCAGAGAAAGGTTTTTCTGGTGTCCAACAAAGCAGTCGACACGGATGGTGACAACATTAACAACATATGCAACACATTAACAAGAAGATTCATATAACTACATGTGAATTAGTTCATATACAAGTACGTAATTAAATAATATATATCATTAAGTCAACCAGAGCGGTCCAACTACAATAACAACATATTCATGAAAATGTGTTGTCTTTCATTATACAAATAATTGTAAGTCACAATCATACAATACACCATGTAAACCTTCTAGCCCTATCAGTATAACATTACAATGACATCTTTTGCTCCTCCAAAGAGATGTATTAGCTTCGGGCAATGGAGAAGCCAAGGTGCATTATAATACTATCCAAGCCTTCTTCAAGATAGTCATAGTAGAAGCTTGGCTAACCAAAAGCCTATACAATGAGTTATGAGGGACTATTTATAGCAAAGGGTGGGGTGACCCTTGACATTCCCCTTCGTGATAGTTCAGCTACCCTCATGTCTCTTCACCTACTCTATGATTGTTACATTCAACTGTTGACACTCGAATTATACTTGACATGACTCAACATTACAACGCACATGTGCTCATGTGACACCACATGGTTTGAGCAAGCCTTGCAAGACATCACTGACACTCAGTCTGCTTTAGTGAGACCAACTCTTTGACATGCTTATGATGGTGAAGTTGGTGACCTGATGCCAAGCTTGGTAGTCCATGATGGTGTGCATGTACATCATTGTGACATCTTACTGAAGTGAACTCTTGCCTCCATTGCAACTGGTGTATTGGTTCGGCCGCTTCATCCAAATCGTCTACTAACATGTGCATGGTCTTCTTGGGTATAGCTCAACCAACAACACAATGATACATGTTAAACCCCAGTTGGAATTGCTTGTTTCCTTCGCCTTGGTGAGTGTGTTGAATGGGTGGGATTGCATGCATGTGCTCAATGACATGCATACTGTTGGATCATTTTCATGTGATCAACAACACTGCTCACCATGTTTACTCTATGTCAACTATTGGAATGGATCCATAACTTGTACTAGTGCAGTTTCATTTGTGAGTTCATTTTGTGTCAACTGTTGTTCCTGTTCCTGCTCTAATTCATTGGACTATCTGTGTAGCTTCATGTTCTTCTTCAGTTGTTGCTTCAGCACATGCAACTCCTTCTTTGTTCCATCTTATGCCTTCTTGTGATCTTCATATCACATCATCACTTCATAGCTCAAGACTCCAAAGTTTCTTTCATTATCAATGGATCTGCTTGATCTTGCAACTTTGCTCCACCTCTATGTTGTCAACAACCTTCCTCTTGCATTCACCATAGTCAGTATGTTTCCTTCAGCTATTGTTCATGATGCTACACACTATGATGCTACTTCTTCATGTCCTAGACCATGAATAACTTGATTTCTTCGTGAGTAGGTAAGCCCATGGACACTTGATTGACTACATCTCCAAACATGCTCTAAATAGTGTTTTCATCTTTGCTCTCTTGGAAACCATTGTACCTTACTGTTGAGAGGCAGATGAACACATGTGATGCACAGAAACATGGAAACACTCATAGCAAGCAATATGTCGGTCAAAAACCAAAACGAACATGAGAAATGACTTGCAACATACCTTGGGTGAATGATCTTGAAGGTTACACAATTTTGGCCAAGAGGTCGGGAGACCAACTACCAAGACTACATAAGGCACAATCTAGGCTACTAGGAGACTAATTGAGTGTTGGAACTGCAAAATGCACAATCCAATTGGGAAGTTGGCTACTAGGATTTCAAAAATGCACGATTCCAGCTGGGAAAGACTGTTGGCCCAGGGACAAATTTGCACAAGTTTTTTAGTCTTCCTTATCTAGATTGCGCAATGCAGCCTTGGTGAATGCAGAGACTAGGCCAAGACTGGCCCAACTCGCCGAAAGGAAACTAAAAACAAGTAATTCAATGAAATGCATGGCAACACTAAGTGATAGAAAAAGTGATAAGCAGTGCATGCAAATCATGAATGGAGTGTTGAGAAAATAGATCAATATGCATATGGGTGAGGCAGTTTACCGGTTGGGCAAACATCCATGAAAGATAGTTTCACGCATGTGACAAAACTGGGATAACAATGGAAATTGAAAAAGAGGTAGGACAAGCTAGAATATATGTGAACGACAACAGATGTTCAAATAAAGAAAGCAAACAACACTCAAACAAAAGAATACACATAAAGTAATAGAAATGATGAAAAATACAAGTTGAGGCCACTTACCCATGAATAGTTGATCTGGATGTGTCGAAGAGTCCTGGATGTGTTGTGGGATGTTAGAGTTCCAAGATCGATGTGAATGAATGATCTCTGTTGCATTGAATAACTAAGTTCGGTCTCAAGACATGCATGCCACAAATCTAGGAAGAAATGACACTTGGAGGGAAACTTCTAAAGAAACTTTGCATGTAACCCTCGGCTACTGAAAGTAGCTCCATGAATCATGGGATGCCTTTTTCATGTTGCGTCTTGCTATTATGGGAAGATCAAGTCATGCATGCATGTAAGTCAAGTTTCCTCAGTCCCAGGTGGAACTGGTAAACTAGACTGTCCATGCATGCTAATGCTTAACTGATTGGAAAGATGCGCAGCTTTTACTATAATCTGGGGTAACTGCCCAAGTGGATTGTGGAATTTTTGGGCTTAACATCTAATTGCTGCCCAGATTTGCGCAAATCGTGGGTTGAGCTGCTTGTTGATGGAAAAGATTGCACAATTCCTACTGGGATGGTTGGCTGATAGGATTGTGCAATCCTGGAGCCCAGCAGGCGGTAAGATAGAATTGTGAAATTCCTAGATTAAAAGGTTGGTTTCCCTCCAAAAATGCACAAATTTCACTAGGATGTTACTCAGCCTACAACTAGACCAATTCCGCGTGAGAAGCCTATGAAGGGAAAACATCAAATTGTGATCGGCAGGCTACCTTTGAGCAAGAAAGACACTAAAGCTTGAGGAATTGATGAAGCACAACAAAATTTTGTGTAAGGTTGGTAGGGAGGCTCCAAAATGGCCTAAGGCAAAATTTTGGAGGGTGGTTGTAGCTACTACAATAGTTGAGTTGGAGATGGAATAAAAATATGCATGGGAAAAGAGGAGATGATTCTAGTCCAATTTAAATTGAGAGAGAGAGAGAGAGAGAGAGAGAGAGAGAGAGAGAGATGTGTCACATGTTTACAAAATTCCCTCATTAGACTTGATTTTCAATGAGGATTCTAGATATGTAACTAGATTCATTGCTAAAGCTAGAAATTCTCTCCAAATTCATGAAAATATGTGCAATATTTGCATCTAAACCACACGATGACATTACTAAAGCATTTTTAAATTTGAACTCCATGGGTACTAACTCATGGATCAAGTAAATGTTTCTCTAAATATATCATTTAATCTCTAGCCCAAATGAAATGTGTTGGCATTATGTTGAAGAATGTAACTAGTGTCGGTCTTCATAATTGTATTTGTCAAAAGAAAGAAAGAAAAATAAATTTTTATTTTTAAAGATAATAGACTTATTAAGGCATGTGTTTTATTCTTGGGTTATTGGTCAATATTTGTTGCCTCAATTGAAGGCTTCTAGGATTGTATCTTAAGTCAAAAACTGAAAGTGTATTATAATCTTCTTGGGAAAAGAAAGTTAATTTTATGTCCTATGCTCCTCCATCAAATCAACCTCCACATCTTTCAAGTTGGCCTCAAACAAATATTAAGTCAGCCTATTTGAAGGGTCACATCCTCACACAAGAAGAATATATATATACACTAGTTCTATTCGACGTATTGATCAATGAATATCATTAATCTGGAATTCATATATCAAGAAAGAAGTTGTGTGAAGGTGTCTAAATAGTATTATTTTGTCCTATTTTTGAAAGAATTATCACATTGGATGAAGGATAGGTTATTGAAGTTGAAATTTTGTCTCAAATGAAAAAGGAGTATTGAAACTAAAAGGTCGAAGGTACATATTAAGCTTGATAAGTACATATCATACTGGCACTCTTGTCAACTTATTTAGGAGAATCAAACCTGTGTTGGCTTGTGAAGAAAGGGAAGGATAGATTTTTGACTAGGCTACATGGAGGCTCACTTGGTCGATGTAGAATATATATGGTCTTGTTTGTCTCAATTTGACTTGAATCTACTAGTGGAAGAATTTGAATGGGTTTTGCCATTCATAGGGGTTTTTCCCTAGCTGAGTTCCTACACCTTGTGTCCTATTTTGTGTTCTTCATGTTTTTGGTATTTATTAGATGATAAAAAAGAGTAATATAATCAAAATAAGATTGATATAATATCACAAGTAAATTTCATCAAAGAGAAATCAAAGTAAAATTTTCCTAATGTTTCCCTAATGGACTTCTAAACAAGGTATTAGAGCTAATGTCAGTGAATAAGAAAGCTAAAGATCATTTTTATGTGCAAAATATGAAGGCTTCTAGCTTATTTTTTAAGTAATATTTGATTACGAGGAACAAATTACAACATACACATTTTTGGGCACATACCTCTGCAATTAGGGCTACAAATCGCAACTTAACGACTGAGGAACCAAACTACCTCATTTGGAAGTTTAAATGACTTCACCTCTAGCCTCATCAAAGTCGAGTCCTTTGAAATAAAGAACAAAATGTTGGGCATAAATATTAAGATATGAAATCAACATTAAAATATGGACTTTGTATTATCTTAGAGATACGAAAAAATTCTCAAATATGATCATCATAGTGGATAATCGATTCAATAAGTAAAGTGTCTAATTGTGAACTAGATGAAGCCTTCTCAAGCCTACACAAATTTTACTTGTTGACTAAGTCAAGCCTGAATTTATTAAAAGCCTTATTAGCTTAACTGGAAGGCCAATATTTGAAGCTACAGTCACTTGGGAAAAGGTATCGAAACTTGTATTGAGAAAGGTCAAGAATCTATGCACATATATGTATAAGGTATGGGCCTCAATAGTCACATAAAATAAAGTTGAGTCACCAAAATAGCTAACCTTCTAGAAAAACACAAACATTGTTAAGAAATTCATACTGAGCTTATTTCGAAAATTTATATGAGTAGTTTCATAACACATTAATAAAGAGAAATTAAATCATTTCTATTTTAAGTCTCTTTGAAGGATCTCTTGAAGAAAGAAGTCAATATGAAGTGTATTTGAAAACATGTAGCAAGCTCATCCTAACTATAATCAAGAGAGAGCATCAACATAAAGCTTAACATAGAATCTCAAAAAATTTAATAGGGCATATACACATAGACAAATCCATTCATAAATCTTAAAACAAAACAATGTTCCATATAGTATATCCTTTTATTATATCATCTGGGAAAAAACCTCATAATATATATATCCAACATTTAGGTCCATAATAAATAAGCCATTGCGATGGATCTCAATTGATGATGACAATCAACCACAACTGAATGAAAATATGTTAGTTCCAAATTTTCACAATTACATATTTTTTGTAATATTTCATATTGTGAAATATTGAAGAGGTTAAGGAAATATATCTAGGTACCTATGGGAAAAAATTTAAATTTTTGTCTGTTATAATTTCATAGATACTCCCTGTGGAGGTTAGGATTTTTGAAGTCATAAAATCAACATCAAACATTTTAGTTTAGCATTTTTGGTATAGATTATTTTCTCTAGAACTTTTCGATACTTATGGAGACATATTGGAATACATTGTTTCATTAAATAAGAAATATGCATTATAGAAGTTAAGTGTTTTGAATGATCTCAAAATTCATTTCTAATAGGTCGGCTTGGAATTTTTGATGTAACTTCTTTTTAGGAACTAGAATGTGAAATTTTCAAAGATATGAGAAGACATATAGAAGTCCCTTCAGTAAAAAATTATAAATCATATTTAAAAATATGGATACATGGGATGTTGTAGAAGTTTGTTCTTGGGAAGTTGCCAAAAACAACAAGTTTGGGAAAACAAAAATTGCTGGAGGTGGAAGAAATGAGTGGACCCAGTGAAGGTGGAAGGAATTACTAGACCTTGTGAAGGTAGAAGTAGAGGAAGACCCAGTTAAGTAGGTTGGTTCCTATGAATATTTGTAGCAGTGGGGTTTTGTGTCTTAGTTAGGTTGCTACATATGGATATTTGCAATGGTGGGGATTGATGCCTCTAGTAGATCAATTCCTACAAATGTTTACAGCATTAGGGATTGATGTCTCTATCATGTTAGTTCCTACAAATATTTTTAAGAATAGTTTGGTTTCTAGAAAGGATTATGAAAAGAACTTTTGTGGTTGTCTCCTGAAACTGTTTCTACATAAATCTTGTATTACATGTTCTTCAACTGATAGATCTCATATATGTGATTATTTTATTATGGTTCATAAATGTTTGAATAAGTAAAATTGTCTCATATTGATTCACCCCCACTTTTAGCTAGTTGGTTCCTTTAAAAATAGTGTAACTATTGCAAGGTAGCGTTTGGGATCAACCATAGCTAGTGAAGAAGGTTTCTCTAGAAAAACGTCCCATCTTTTGTGAAAAAATATGCATTATGAAGGATAATATGCAAAATTAGTTAATGACTATTGTGTTCGATATTTGGGAATTATTTTTGACTTGTTATACAATCCGTTAAACCCATACAATAGATATGATTGGAAGAAGTATATTGAACATAATGTAAAATCCATGAATGTTATCTCATTTGGTCTATCTAAATCATTATTTGTAAGGTGATGCATTGTGAATTGGAGAAATAAATATAGGAAAAACCTTAAAAATTTCATGAAGGCAACAACAATTTGAAAAAGGCAAAGCTCCAAACTCATAGAAGATAGTTGAATAGCTTGAAAATGAAAGAAAAAAGAAAATGTTGTAGCCTATTTCCTCTACGTGGATGAAATTCTGAACATTATCATTGCACTTTGTGAGAAAGTAGAAGATTGTGAAAACGATGCTCAGGTCATGCCCCTAAATATTTGATTACATGTTCTCCATTGTTAACAAAATGAAAGATCTAGAGAAACTAACAATGGATGAGTTGTATGGGATTTTGTTTGCATATGAAATCAGGAAAGAAAAACAAAATACAACATAAAATTAAGCATTTCTCAAAGCATAAAATAAGAAAAATTGACACAAATGCTATGATTGTTCTACTTTGTAAGAATGTAGAAGAACTGATGATTGTGAAAAAAGAGCTAAGGTGATGACCCTAAAGATTTGATTACATGTTCTCCACCATTAATGAAATGAAGGATATTGAGAAACTAACAATGGATGAGTTGTATTGGGTTCTCTTTGTATATGAAATGAGAAAATAATAACAAAATACAACATAAAAGTAACAATTTTTCAAAGAATAAAATAAGAAAAAATGACACAAATCCTATGATTCTCCTTGCCATGAATCATATAAAAAAGAAGCACAATTTGTGTAAAAGCTAAAAGGAGGATCTAACAAATACAAAGGTAAGCCATTTCTCAATGTTTTAATTATGGTTTTTACACGTCATTTTGTCACATCCAAGAAAAGGACCCTGAACCGAGATATATCATCATCCATTTACACATTGCAATCAACCCCTATAAATCCAAAGCATTCATTTTCCAAAAGTTACAAAATCCTGGATTACATTGGCTAAAAACCATAATTTTGTGGATCATTGCACCTACTTTTAAGACAAACTACGATGACATAGGTTTCACACATAGAAACTGTGCTAGGAAGTAGATGTTTCTTTCCAAAAAAGTGCGATGATAACCGGAAATGAGTAAAAATAAAAATAAAAAATTTGAAGTTTCTCTCTCTAGAAGCTTCGGAAATGGTTTTAAACATTTACTATTTGATTAGATATAAAACTCCTAATATTGAGGTCTTATCTCTTATTTCCTAGAACTTATCTCCCCCTTATGTGGATCTAATCCCTAGAATGATAAATGAAAAACCACCTCATTTTTCCTATAAATTCATTGCCTCCCATAAAGTCTGAGTTGGCTTTTGGAGACTCCAAATTATCCCTTATATTGTTCAATTGTGCCTAGAGGTCCATAATCCATCCATGTGTTTGAGGTGTGATTGAAGGCTTACCATTGTGGAAAATGAAAGACAAGATAGCTAGGAGAGATTCACAAAGTCAAGACCTATAAGGGTTGTATTAATTTCTTACTTTTTTTAATATAAAAGTGAATTGTTTCTCCTATACTTATGTCTTATTTATGCATACATAGAACATGAATCATTGGCTTCTTGTTCATAGTTGTTTGTATATGTGATTTGTATGTTTTGGTTCTCTTTCTTATTTTGGATGATTTGTGAGTTCCACTTATAGAAATTAGAGTTGGAGCTAGAGCTAACAAGCCATGAGAAGGAGTAGGTTTGTATTGGATTCCAAGTAGGTTTTCTTCCCATATTTCAAACATCTTTAAGGGAAGCATTGTGTTCTTGTCTCTGTTGTTTCTAGATTAAGCCACTAGGTCTACGGAGATTACTTTTTTCCACAAAAGGAACTTATCCATAAAACAACTCGGTGACTCTGCTAAGGAACACAATGTTATTTAGTGGTTTTCTTTGCCTATCATTTTAGGACCTCTAAAATAGACCCTATTTGTCTTGTTCAGATTGTCACTAGACCTAGGAAAACCTAATTTCGATCTTAGTTGGGGTTTGATTTGTGCCTTTTGAGAAAGATTAGCCCCATCACACTTTTTATTCGGACTTCCTTTTGCACAGTTTCAGTAGCCAGTCACCCGGCCTCCCAGGAAAAATTACACAATACTTGCTAGTCAATACCAAGTATGTTGCATGTCATTCATCAAATTTGCTTTGGTTTTAGCTGATAGATTTCTTGCCATGCATGTCACCATGTCTCCAAATCTAGTAGGTAGTTGTCCGCCTCTCAGCAGTTCATGATCAATGGCCTTTAAGAGAGTAGGATCAAAGGACACCAATGGAAGCACAATTGGAGAAGCAGTTGAGCGAGTGTCTACAAGTTTGTCAATCTATGAAAACACCAAGCTGATTGTAGACAAGGACATCAAGCTAAAATGGCAAGAGGTCAATGATGCATTTGCAGGCACATTTGGAGAAGACCTCAAAGATTGCCAAATCTATGTGAACATTGGATTACATGCACGTAATCCGTGTTCCCATGCATGAACTTGATACATTGGATCATCTCTCACGGTGATCTCGAGATGATTACATTGAGCAGTGTCATTGGGACAAAGATTGCTACCTTCAAAGCACAAGATTTTTATTATCACATTGAATTGTTAGATAACATCATGTTCGGTTCGTTCTTGGATTAACAAACAGACAAGAAACACGAACCGTTTTACTCGTAAAATGAAATTTTTTTTTATCGATTTTTTTCTCACAATAGCAATTGACTTCTTGGCTTTTTCTCGAGTTATATAAAAGAAGGCATGCGGACAAGCGTGGAAACTATCCTTGTGGTAATGTTGTCCATTATTATATCCTTGCATATTTTTTGCATATTTTTTTCGTTGTTTTCCAATTGGCATCGTCGACGTAGAATAACTAGCTGACTGATCACTTGCCATTGTTAATGTTGACCATTATTATATCCTTGTGGTTAGTTGTTAATGTTGTCCATTATTATATCCTTGCATTGGCATCGTCGATGTAGAATAACTAGCTGACTGATCACTCTTTCTACATTATAAAAGTTGTCCAGGTTTGTTATTCTTGTTTCTTTTTAATATTTGTCATTCACCATTGGGATGTCGAAGTGGTGCTCTCTGGTGCTGCATGTGATTTTTTGCTCCCATTTTAATGTTTATTGAAAGGCAACTGAAAGCAGAAGATTGGTGTTTTGGTCCATCTTCACTATCAGAAGATTGGTGTTTTGTATCAAGGTGTATCAAGGTGTGGCATGTTTAGGTTTGGTTGGATCGCATTGTTATCAAATAATTATGCATACTGATTTAAAGGAAAGAACGCTCTGAGATTTTTGTAAATGGAATTGAAACATCAAAATTCGAAATAGTTGGTAATGGACTTGCTAATGCCGTGATCTTAAAAATAGATATTATATTATTATTACAATATAGCCTGTCCAAAAAAAATCAATATTAGATGTGAGACTTATACTCTAAATAGATGAAACAAAATTGTACCTTTCATAGACCAGTGGTCTAGGGTAAGTGATCATTTCTATGTCTTGATTGCACGTAATTAACATCAATCTTATCACTAACTATATGGTCCAGATTTTGTAATGGAATCAATCGACCATATGAAATTAGGTGATGCCAATATTTATGACGTTTTGTATCTACGGATTTTACTAGTGCTGATTTATTCTAATTTGAAGGAAATCAGGTACATGAGCACAACCATCCACATATTCTATTACTTCAAATTGGAACTTTATATAAGCTTCCTGGATGACGCTTAAAGCCTGGTGAAAATGGAAAGAGCCTTAGCTAACGGACCTGTTGTTTTTGGAATAAGTAATTGAAATGAAATTGTGAAACAAACTTGTTTTCCTTTTCTAAACAAACTATAAAATTTATGTTTTGAATTTTTTCATCTCATCAATATGTTGAGATGATCTGTTTGGAGTTCTTCAGAAATTCAAGTACTATTCAACGAGAATGGCAAGTATGATCTGAACATACAAAGTTTGTGCCAGTTTCTTACGTGGTGCAGTTTATGTTTCTCATTTGCTCAGGATGCTTACATTTTCCTCGGAATGCATTTATGAGTAGGTGATTTATTTTTTCCATGCATTAAACATGAAAACTTAGTAATACGTTCTTCCTAACTCGAACGAAACATTGGTGACTTCTATGTTTAACGCATGATAAATTTGCATGGTTGTGCAACATTATCTAATACCTGGCATGAATAAAATGTAAAAGCAACGCCTATAAATATTGCAATAGAGTTTTATATGGACATAGGTATTATAAGAATAGTCGTGCTATAAGTTGGACATTTTAAACTCAGCAATATGTTCTTTCTAAGTCGAACCAAACAATGGTTCATCTACCATTGTATCCTTCAAACCTTTTTGACTTTAGAACACTAGTCTAAACTTACTGATTTAATAGGGACGTTATCCACAAATGTGAGCGACCTCTGATTTAATAGGGACGTTATCACAAATGTGAGAGACCTTGTGCTTCTCCTGGAGGTTTGTTTATTTATTTATATATTTGGGGAGCCGGGGGCTGGTATGGGCTGTGGGAAATCAGCTGTATTAGAGAGGAAAATGTGTATTGTTTTTGTGTAGTTATTATATGTTTACTATGTGAGGTTGAAATAATTTTTGAATTTATTTATGGTCTTTCATTTTCTTCAGTTACTCTTGACTTTTTTGGTTTAATGATGGAATCATTTCTATGCACCATTTGCACTATCCATTTCATCTACCATTGTATCCTTCAAATCTTCTTGAGTTAAGTACACTATTGTAAACTTACTGATTTAATAGGGACGTTATCCACAAATGTGAGAGACCTCTGATTTAATAGGGACGTGATCCGCACTATCCATTTCATCTACCATTGTATCCTTCAAATCTTCTTGAGTCAAGTACACTAGTCTAAACTTACTGATTTAATAGGGACGTTATCCACAAACGTGAGAGACCTCTGATTTAATAGGGACGTTATCCACAGATGTGAGAGACCTTGGGATTCTCCCGGAGGTTTGTTTATTTATTTATATATTTGGGGAGCCAGGGACTGGTCTGGGCTGTGGGAAATCAGCTGTATTAGAGAGGAAAATGTGTATTGTTGTTCTGTAGTAATTATATGTTTACTATGTCAGGTAGAAATAATTTTTGAATTTATTTATGGTCTTTCATTTTTTTCAGTTGACTTGTTTTTTGTTTAATGATGGAATCATTTCTATGCACCATTTGCATTATCCATGGGTGGTGGGTTTTTTTTGGTTATTTCATTCATATCAGCAATTTTTCTACCTCTTCCTTATCTAGAGAGGGCAAGTCAAGAATGAATTATTTTCATGAAAGATTGGACTGTGTGTTGGTGTATGGTGGAGACCATAGTTATCAAGTTCGCATTCAAATACGGATTCGAATTCAATTTGATCCGATAAAAATTTGAATGAAAAAAATTCAATTCTAAACAAAATCAAGAATATACCTCTAAAATATTCAGATATATATAATTTTCTTTAAATAACAATAATGCCATTTATTTATTTTCTCCACTATCCATTTTGAAATTTAAATAATTTTTAATAATTTTAATTAATATAAGTAATTTATAATTTATAATGAAAAATTACACTGGTCTATTTTCTTCAAAATCTCTCTTATTTTTATTTTAAATGGTTTAAAAGTTAATACATCTTTAAAACTTGGATATTCTAAACTTAAACTTATTTATTTAAATTACTATGTGATAAAATATATTAAAAAAATCAATTATACACTATTGAATCTTATCGCGGAGGTTCCAATACTTTATAAATTCAAATTTTTTTTTTTTTTTTTTTTGCGATTTTCCCGGATTTCTAAATCCTGCGAGGGATCACTGAAAATGAAAAATAGAAAATGTACATCATTCGCAATTAACTACCATTTTCGATTTGGTGATTTCGGAAACACAAGTCAATAAAAGATGAGTTCTGGTTTTTGTCATCCACCAAAAATTATCTATGAACTGAATTTACCCTACCCATCGTGTATTGATGCGATGATTGAAGTGAATGTCCGAACCGAACTTCGAAGTCGCGTGTTAATCACCGAACCGAATCCAACACCTAAATTTTGGAATTTTTTTTGGTCAATTCCAGCGAATTTGGCAACTATGGTGGAGACGTAATTTTGAGACATTGATGTATCCTTATTGTCCACGGCACGTTACAAAACCAAAGGTAAGGAAATGTTTCATGTGAATTATTATCTCCTTCACTACTACCTTGCACTTTACAGTGTTCGTGCCAAATTTGTTGAATCGCCTTTCCTGCAGGAATGCAAGAAACTTTTCCTTGTTCATCTACTGGAAAAAGAATATTTTGCTGTCCCCAGAAATCTGAATGTGGTTGCTGTTCCCCTGTTTCTGCTCTACGATAATGTGCAGCTAGATCGCTCGGTCATAATCGGTGCCCAAATATGAATGCTTACATGGTCTACAATTCTTACAGCGTGTTTATTGTTCTTGAGTTGAAAATAATTAATATTATTTTGTATTAGTGGAGAAATGGTTACAGTATCTCCTTAGTTTAGGATTTGTTCCTAGAGTTTAGGAGTTTGTTTACTACCTGATTTCTAGTGATGTACTTAATGATGTAATCTTTCATTCATAAAAAGAGTAGAGAGTGTACGAAGAGTTCTCTTTGTATGGCGCAGTACTCACCTGTGAGCTGTATCTCCTTTTTAATTCAAATCTGATTTTTATCAGAGCACAGAGTAGGGATAGCCTTAATTTTTTTTTTTTTTCAGGATGCATCATTGATTACAGAACTGTAGTGGCAGTGGAGTGTACAGAAGTATTTGTAGGATCAGGTGAACTACAGTAACACCTGGAGCATAGGTTTCAGATCACTGATCATCTCTGAGCGTAAAAAAGTGTTGGCGTGGTTTCGTCGCGAACAGTCGCGCCATTTTTGAGCGGCTGGCATGGTTTTTTAAGGAACAGAGGCGCCACTTGGCATGGTTTTGAGGGTGATAAGTGCGCTAGCTCGCCAGAAAGTTGGCGCAGAAAATCAAGGATTAATCGCGCCAATTTCGTGAGGTGTGGATTTTGTTTTTGGCGCGGGTATTTCACTGTCGAAGGAGCGCCAACCTCTTTCTCTTTGGAAAATCTGCAATCTTTGCAGATCGAACTTGCCCGGGTGTGGCGTATTGGAGTACCTGATTTGTTCGGTGGCAGCACATCGGACTTGCCTGGTGGTGGCGTATTGGAGTTCCTGATCTATTTGGTGGCAGCAGATCGGACTTGCCTGGTGGTGGCGCACTGGAGTTCCTAATCTGTTCGGTGGCAGCAGATCGGACTTTCCCAGTGGTGGCGTATTGGAGTTCCTAATCTGTTCGGTGATAGTAGATCAGACTTGCCCAGTGGTGGCCCATTGGAGTTACTGATCTGATTGGTGGTAACAGATCGGACTTGCTCGGTGGTGGCGCATTGGAGTTCCTGATCTGTTTGGTGGCAGCAAATCGGACTTGCCCTGAGGTGGCTCATTGAAGACTGATTCATCAGAGGATTAGAAATTTATTAGTCCAATATGAATAACAGCGATGAGTACTCTCTTAAGCCAGAAAAGACGTGGTTTATTATCAGGGCAATAGATTATTTGCTCAGGGAGCAATGGTTGCTGTTAATTTTGATAGGAATCGCCATCGCATCGACTTTCTTTATCATTCGGCGTGGTTTTTTGGCTTCTAATGTTAATGAAAATGGAAGGTTTGTGCCCAACAAACCTCATCATGTTGTTTATGAGACGCCTGTTTCTCGGTGTGCTCAGTATCATTCGGGTTCGATGGTGAATTCGGGGGCTAATGTGCTCCTAGGTTTGAAGAGAAAGTCCCTGTGAGTTGACGTGACGGGTGGAGCTGACAGGCTCATGACAAGAGGCGACAATGTTATTGTTGACGACAATTTCTTCACAGGAAGGAAGGAGAATGTTTTGCATCATTTTGGCAATCTGAGGTTTGAACATGATGTTGTGAAACCCTTATTGTTGGAGGTTGATGATGAGGGTAACAGAATAGCCGAAACTCTGACTATGGGAGCAAATGTTAAGGTTCAGAGTGCTCGAATTTTTAATCCGCAAATGTGTCGTGATGATGTTCGGGTTGTAAGTAATATTATTGCTCTGACGCAAGGATCCTTTGACAGTTTATGGAAATGAGAAACAGACACGGAGCTTCCAGTTCATTTCTGATCTGGTTGAAGGCCTTATACGACTTATGGAGGGCGAACATGTTGGTCCTTTCAATCTTTGGAATCCTGGGGAATTTACAATGATAGAACTAGAACAGGTTGAAGAAGGAAAGGATGACTCTAACAGTGATTGGCACATTCCATTGCTAATGGAAGAAAACAGTGAGGAAGATGAAGAGTAGGAGCAGAAACAAGAAGAAGAAGTAACAGGAAATGTAATCAATAATGCAAGCCCAGAAAAGGCTGAAATATACAGATTTGTGGTAAGTCCCCTACCAAGGAGATCAAGTAGGAAT
The DNA here is from genome assembly GCA_031772625.1 of Pinus tabuliformis. NCBI lineage: Eukaryota > Viridiplantae > Streptophyta > Pinopsida > Pinales > Pinaceae > Pinus > Pinus tabuliformis. Next base: position 722,375,315 of record CM062819.1, read on the forward strand.
ACTCGATTATCTTCTAAATTGAAAGACTATGCATTAATGTCAAAGTTTTTAAACATTGTAGAACCTACAAATTATGAGGAAGCAAGTAAATCTTATGTATGGAGGGCTGCAATGTATGAGGAAATAGAATCAATAAATAGAAACCATACTTGGGATTTTGTTGAATTGCCTGAAGTTAAAACCCCCATAGGATGCAAATGGCTGTATAAACCAAAAATAAATGCAGATGGGAGTATAGAGAATCTTGAAGCTAGACTGGTAGCAAAGGGTTACTCACAGCAAGAGGGAATAAATTTTGATGACACCTTTGCTCTTGTAGCCAAATTAAACACCATTAGAATGCTAATTTCCTTAGCAACAAAACACAAATGGCAGCTACACCAGCTAGATGTTAAGTCTGCATTTTTGAATGGTGACTTGGAGAAAGAAATTTATTTAGTATAGCCTGAAGGTTTTCTGAAAAAGGGGCAGGAACATATTGTGTGTAAATTTAAAAAGGTACTTTATGGTTTAAAACAGGCACCCAGGTCGTGGTATGAGAAAACTGACTCATTTTTTGTATAGCATGGCTTTCATAGGAGCTCGAATGATCCAAATATGTATACCAAGTTTAATAAACAGAGACAAATTATTTTGATTTCTTTGTATGTAGATGATACAATTGTAACAGGGAATGCTAGCAATCTGATCAAATAAATCAAATGTCACAAGTGTATGAGATGGGAAGACTCTGGACAAACCTTTCTTACTCAAGGGAAGTATGCCAGAAGCTTGCTGGAAAGGTTCAAAATGGTTATTCTAGCAGGTTCTTCAGATTCTGATTGGGCAGGTAACTTGGATGATCGAAAATCTATCACAGGTTATGCATTTCGCATTGGATCCAGGGTCATAGCGTGGAGTAGCAAAAAGCAGCACACTATAGCTCTGCTTCATCGAGAGAAACTACAGTCAACAGAGATATGTGTTGCATATTGCAAACCTTGTGATAACATGGCTGAGATGTTTACTAAGCCTCTTGAGCATGTAAAGTTTGAATTGTTTAGAGGGATGCTAAGAGTTCAGAATAATCCTTTCTCCATTAAGGGGGGGAGTTGAAAATAATTAATATTATTTTGTATTATTGGAGAAATGGTTACACAAGTTGTAACTTATCTCCTTAGTTTAGGATTTGTTCCTAGAGTTTAGGAGTTTGTTTGCAACTACCTGATTTCTAATGATATACTTAATGATGTAATCTTTCATTCATGAAGAGAGTAGAGAGTGTACGGAGAGTTCTCTTTGTATGAGTGCAGTCTCCAGGTGCGGTACTCACTTGTGAGCTGTATCTTCTTTTTAATTCAAATCTGATTTTTATCTTTTGGAACTAAACAAAATTGGGTTACTTGCAAGTTGTCCATCTAAAGCTTACATTTTTTGCCATTTAGTTCGTAATACATATATTAATGCTACAGTACCTTCTCGCAGAATTACTGTCTGGTTATCTCAACTATTCCGCTGCAGTAGTCGAGGTTCACGTTTAACATGGTACACATGGTAGCAACAACATAGGAAAGATACACATGAGAGTGCACTCTCATGTTTATCTTTCCTATGATGTTTCTACCGTGTGTGTTTAACATGGTATCAGAGCGGGGGGCCCTGCTCCATTTTGAGCCATTATTTTCCCATGAATACTCATATATCATTTAGGTTGTTGAGTGCTTGTCAGCTATGCATTATGTATATTCTCCTATGCAAAAACGCTTCTGCCATTATTCTCTTTCCAATGTTGTTGCTGTGAGCGTGAAAACCAAGTAGTGAACGTGGAATAGTTTAAAGGTTCTGGAGGATTGAATGTTGGTGTGCTCAGGAGTGATTGTCGAAGGCTTTAAATAAGGTAATATCGCTCCTCCTACGAGCACGGATTACACATTGTTGGTGTGACTGTGGTTTGGCAAATTTCATGTTTTGGCATCAAACCGTCATTGTTTTGGCATTAGAACATCATTGTTCTGGCATCCTGGCATCAAACCACCATACCACCCATCATGGCTCCACCGAACAGTTTCTCCCATTCTACAATTTACATAACGCCCCAATATGATGCTCTCTGTAGCTATCCTCACAAATAATTATCTTTCATTATGGTCTGTGTAGCCGTCATAATTAAAAAGAAAACAAGAAACAACTCTGGCACTGTTGTCATAAATAGCGCCTGGCTGACATTCCGTTAATATAATTGTGGTTCAATTGAATGGTATGTGCCATAGCACAGTTGAAAGCATCAATTATTGTATCTAAAGCCTCAGACCGATTATGAGACTGTTCTTTTCAATGCTATTCGCTTCTTGTCAGTTTTAAATTTTCTATTGGATCTCATTTTCTGTGTATTACAAATCTGGTTATAGTCATTCTAGAAACGAGACCAAGAAAACAATTATTCAAGAACATGGGTTCTATCTTATGCACAGTAACACCCTTTGTTTCCCGTTCATCCTGACACCTTTGCCATACTCCTATTTTCCTGTCATTATTCTCTGCTTTCTGCATCGAACGTTGGAATGTGCGTTGGTGTCTTTTGATTATTGATACATTGGAATGGCCCAACTGTGATATGATGCATGGAGCATGGATGAACCTTGGTGTGAAACCCTGCGATATAGAAAAATGGGGATAACAAGACTATTGATAATGCATCTCTTACTGGAGGTGAATCAGAAGCATTGCAAATGCTTAAAAAGTTTGTTGTAGAATGTAGAGAGCAACCCAACAAGCTTGGTAAGCATGGTTCCGGAGAAAGTCTGAATGGTGCAAACTTCTCATGTAAGATATCAACTTGGTTGACCATGGTTTGTTTTTCACCAAGTTACATGTTTGAAGAACTGAAGAAGAGAGAGAAAATATCTATTTCATCTTCTCTGGGGAAAAGTTTCGGTGCTGATTCTAGTCAGGGTGGATTAAATTGGTTGACATTTGAGCTTTTATGGAGGGACTTCTTCACATTCATTACCAAGAAATATGCTTCAGCTAATAAGCGACAAGATGCTTCACCAGCCACTGCTTGTACAGGTGCTTTTTTTGTCTAGTAGAGTTTCAATGGCTTCGGAGTATTCTGACACTAAATGTTTGTTTCTTTCAAATGCAAGTTTCTATAGAATATGAAATTGTGCTAACAATCTCATTGATCATAACCCTGTATCTCATGACAAACACATATCTATTTACATTTTTTGTGGCAAAGTATATTAGAATGAACGGATCAATAGGACGAACAATTTTTGGTTTAATTGAAGGTAGTTTGGCAGGTAGAGGGATAAAGATTGGAGCATATTCCCCTCATACCCCGAAGATGTGCAATTGTTGGGTGACTATGCTTCTTTTCGGTCCAAATCCCCACAGGCTGCAAGAAAAGCCTCTCAAAGGAACGAATAGAAGAGCTAGAGACCATCTTCACAGGACTTGATCTTGACTTAGATGGATGCCTAAGATGATATGTGTGTTTTTTATACATCCAAATGTGTTGTGACGAAATGGCTGCAAATAAATTCGATACTGTAATTTCACTGATACGGACCTGATATGCCAGAAACATCATAAGTGTTATTATGTTCCGTTAATGAAGATCTTAACTGTATGCCCATTGATAGATAAGGAACTCGTCAAATCCCTGTATTCAAATGTGACATTACCTTTGTGTGTTGAATGATATTATATCTCCTTATTTTCTTTTGCAATGTAAAAGTGAACATTACCATTCAGAGTTTAGTTGGACGTAGGTCTTGTGAGGACCACCACTGGCAACAAAGTTTTCAGAGATCTGAAGGGTGCTTTGGATGGAGGATTAGATGTTCCTCACAGCGACAAGCGTTTTGCTGGTTATAATAAAGAAAGCAAGAGCTTGGATGCTGAGGTCCATCAAAAGTATATTTTTGGACTCGTACAAGATGAAGAGGACAACAACTCACCTTGGACTCAATCCATGATAGAGACTTAGAACAATACCACAGTCATCCTATTGAAACGTTAGACGAATCCCAACCATCGATTCACGTATTTGGCCCTTTAAGGTTCACTGTCCACAGTTATTTAATTCGCGATCCTCTCACAGCAAGTCGCAATCGAGAATGAGGTTCCAATTTTCCAAACATTTTTTTTATAAATGTAAAGGAGATAGCAAACATCATTTGCAGTTGACTTTTGCATCAGACGTGTTAAGGGTCTCTGCTTCAAAAGATTTCGATCTTCTTTGAGTTGAGTCCACACTAGTTCCTTCTCAGGAAACCTCACACCGCAATACTCATTTAGAAGGTCAACCAAAGGTATGTACTTATTATCAGGAGGCCTCAACTGCATCAACCAAAACCATCGTTGAGAAGCATTGTTCCCTTTCTCTTTTTATTAAGCTTTATATATTAAGATAAATTCTATGATTGGGCTAGATGGGGAAAGGATTGGTGAAGCCAATATCTTGTGTGCTGAATTTCTTATTTATGGTCATGTTTAGTTTAGCCGGAAAGTTAGAGTATGTGGGGTTTTTGAAATTTGAACTAATTTGGAAATTGGAGACTATTGAGAGTTTCTTTGTCTTGGCATCGTATTTTTGGAGTAACTTGAGGTACTCATTTCTTTACTAATTTTTGAGGTTAATTTGTTGAAATATGGCTCAAATTACTAAAGTATTACAGCGTTCTTCTTGGACTCATACATAAACTTTTGGATTAAGGGGGGAATGTTGGACACCTAATCCTATAAGGGTTAGTGTGGAAGTGAAATAGACTAAGGAAGTCCAAGAGACCACTTGAAATATGAATCCAAGGGTCACACAATGTACTACAAATATATATATCATTTGTTAATAATAAGTGCAATCGCACATTTATCTTTTCTATGTCGTTGCTGCCATGTGTGTGTTTAAAAAGGATGAACTCCAATGAGGGTTGGTTCTGTCAATAAATTATTGAGTACTGCTTTGTTGACGGAAAACAGACTTTGTAATATTGAATTACAAAGGGTCCAAAAAACATGGGACATCAATAGAGCCAGAACCTTTGCAATTGGTTGGGAACATAAGGTTTTGCCTGCATATTATTTATAACTTATGGCCATCAGTATTGTTAATTTTTGGACCGTGTTCCGCTTATTCAATATTATAAATTTCACTTTTGTTATTCATAATGGCTCTTACTAGTGAGATTTCTAGTGGAGCAATGTTTAAACATTATAACTATAGTATACAACATAAAGGTGAGGACATTATTTTTCAATGGAAATGTAATTTTTGAAAAGTGTGCAACAAGAAATGTTTGTTGAGAATGCAACAAGATGATGGAGCTTAGTGAAAAGAGTCGCCTTCACTAAGTGGGCCCGCATGCAAATTATGGTGCAAGTTCTATTTTTTGATCCCAGCAGGGATGATCACAGTATGGGTGATCACAGTATGGGTGACCACAGTATGGGTGACCACAGTATGAGTGATCAAAGTATGAGTGATCAAAGTCTATTTTTAGACTGGCTGTCAAAAATAGAAAAGTCAAATATTATTGTCTCATAATAATATTTGGACTATAAACTTGATCTTATTCTCTTGGAGCACTTCCGGATGAGCTACGTATCTGGTACATGCAGATCCCAGAAGGAAATATGTGGTTACCTATGGGATGACTAATATTTGCATGTAGGACTTCAGTTAGAACTCAAGTGAGTTGAGTTTAGTGGACTGGAGGTGTAGTTGATGGAGTTGTGTTCAGTTTAGCTTTGTTAAACTGGTTGTATTTAGTCTAACTGGCAAATAGACTAGAGATGAGTTGGGTGAATTAGTTATTAATTAATTCACAAGTTACTAACTCATAATGCAACTATAGAATACATCAGTTAACTCAGTTTCATGTCAGTGCATGTTCAGTTCAACAGGGACAGGTGTTAGAGGATCAGATTGCTATTAGTTGTGACTATAGATGTGCATGATGATTTGCACAATCAGAGGGATTGAGTATGCCAATGAATTGGCCAATACCAAGAATTGTAGTTTGTGCTCATCTCCAACATAGTGTGAATGATTATTTGCAGGTCAAATACGAGTTTGGTAAACCATTCTCATCAATTCATGAGTAGGTATTGAGCTGGAGAGGTAGGCAAGCAGCGGGGGAGATTTGGAGATCAGATCTGAGTTGTTTTTGTGTAACAGGTGGAACTGGTACTGGATTGCTTGTGATAAGCATTGTACTTTGTAATGTTACATGGTTCAATCAATATAATATACAGATAGTTGGGGTTTTTAGCGAGATGCTTTCCCCGGGATACATACTGTGTTAATGAGTTTGATTGATGCTTCTATGTGCGCCTGTGAATGTTCCTGCTTCTGTAAATTGATGATCAATGTAGAGGAGGTTATGTATTATGCATGTTCCTCTTATAAGTGTATAATCAGGATATTCTCTGTGAATATGTGTCATATTATTCAAAATTTCTACATGGTATCGGAGCTAGATGATTTGTATAAAAAGTTTGTACATGGTATCAAAGCTGCTTGATTTGTAGAAGAGATTTTTACAGGATATCAAGCGAGGATTGATCATCGGATCTATTATTCAGAAAGTGTTTACATTTTATTTCTTCAGGCAGAGTCTGTAATTGGTCCAGGTAGCCTCTGGATTCATCCTTCTTTTGGAAGGTGAGATATCCGGTGAATGCCCAGACAGTCAATCACTATACAAGAAATACTTTGTTCTCACGAATTCTAGTTCGAAAGTGGTTGAGTTTTTGAGCTGGTGGAATTTGAATTTAATTCCAAAGCAAGAGATAAAACTCAGAAACATTAAGTGTGAGAATGGAGACAGTATGCCCCAGTATCTCACGAAGTTCACCCAATGCCGGGATGAGCTGAGAAGTGTGGGGGTGACTGTCAGATGAGGATGATGAGTCTAGCACTCCTTGACCTTCCTAAGAGTTGGCATAGCTACCGGGACTCAGTGAATGGAAGGGAAAAACTGTCAGAATGGGAGAGGCTTTGGTCGGATCTTGTGTAGGAGGAGATTAGACGGAGCACCAGAGACGGTTCTTCATCTATGCATGATGAGGAGAACTGTGCCTTAGCGAGTAAGGAAAAGAAGGGAAAGGAGAAGGTTTCTCTTTCCAAATCTAGTTCTTCCAGTGATGGGAAGAAGGTTGACAAGTCGAAGGTGAGATGCTTTCATTGTCATGAGTTGAGCCATTATGCTACTAATTGCACAAAGAAGAAGTCCAAGAAGGGATCCGAGGAAGGATCTGGAGGTGAGGCAGCCTCACTTGCTTCACAGTTTGAGTTGGATTTCACACTCTTCGCATGCATGGTTTCATCCATGGTGGGAAGTGGTTGGTTTCTTAAGAGTGGAGCTTCTTTCCACATGACCGGTGACAAAAGTTTTTTCAGTACTTTGGAGGAGAAAGATCTCCAGATACTCATAGGGATGGGTAATGATGAGAAGTATAGTGTCTCAGGTGTAGGCACAGTTATTTTTCAGAGGGAGCATGGAGCTCGCCTTACCTTGACCGATGTCAAGTATGTACCAGGACTGAAGAGAAACTTGGTGTCGATCGCGATGCTGGAAGACAGAGGCTATGATGTGGTCTTCAGTAAGGGAAAGGTTTTCCTTAGACACATCATCACTAGACAGGTGAAGCAAATTAGTTCACAGGTCAAGAACTTGTATGCTCTTCAGGTTCAAGATGCATGCAAAGCCTTGAGCAGCGAGGCAACTGATGGAGACTTGGTGGTTGAGAGGGAGCGTATATTACCTCTTGACATGTAGAGCCAGAAGAAGTCTCAGACAATTGTGGAGGAGCCACGATTGGTGCAGCAGCTTCAGGAGGTTGTGGAGCAGCCACAACAAGGGAAGTTGAGAGGATATCGAGTAGAGACATCTACTCATGCAGAGACCTCCAGTAGGGGGAAACTTCAAGCCAGGTGGGCTGAGGGATCGCATGCAGCCATACCTCAAGGTAGGAGGTGGGGTGATGTGTATTGATCGTCCCAAGGAGGAGGGGTAGGATCCTTGAGGTACCCAACCTCTTGGATGAGACCTTGCTATAGGAGCCCCGATGTGTAGTAGCAGGAACTGACTGATTGTGTAAAGACAGATGCAGATGGAGCGGCAGAGAGAGCGTCAGTGCAGGGAATCCCATGACAGTGTATAGCTAGCAGACTGTAGCAATGCGAGAGGCACAAGTGTTTTGCACAATGCTAGGTGGCACAGAGAGGTGTGCAACGGTGCGAGATGCATGGAGATGTTGTAGTAGCGTAGATGTTAGAGAGGGGGCACTTGTCAATAGCATGTAGAGCTTCAACATCAGAGGGTGTTTCTAGCCCAACAGGGAGGTCAGTTGGGAGGTGCAGTGCGGATGCAATGCTGGGAGATAGAAGTAGCAGCAGCACGGATGCAGTCAAAGATCAAGGTGACAGAGGCTAGAGCAGTCAGATACTGAAGAGCAAAGAGATGCAGAATCTTCAGTCGATAGAGGCAATAGCAGTCAAAGACTTTGATGACAGAGCAAGTGGACCGGCCAGATGTGTTGCATGGAGAACATTCCAGAGTTACAGGATCGGGTTTGAGAGGAGGCCTTTCTTGTTGAGAGGGAGTGTTGAAAAGTGTGCAACAAGAAACGCTTGTTGAGAATGCAACAAGATGATGGAGCTTAGTGAAAGGAGTCGCCTTCACTAAGTGGGCCCGCAGGAAAATTATGGCGCAAGTTCTATTTTTTGATCCCAACAGGGATGATCACAGTATGGGTGATCACAATATGAGTGATCATAGTATGGGTGATCACAGTATGGGTGACCACAGTATGGGTGACCATAGTATGAGTGATCACAGTATGAGTGATCAAAGTCTATTTTTAGACTGGCTGTCAAAAATAGAAAAGTCAAATATTATTGTCTCATAATAATATTTGGACTATAAACTTGATCTTATTCTCTTGGAGCACTTCAGGATGAGCTACGGATGTGGTACATGTAGATCCCAGAAGGAAATACGTGGTTACCTATGGGATGGCTAATATTTGCATGCAGGACTTCAGTTAGAACTCAAGTGAGTTGAGTTTAGTGGACTAGAGGTGCAGTTGATGGAGTTGTGTTCAGTTTAGCTTTGTCAAACTGGTTGTATTTAGTCTAACTGGCAAATAGACTAGAGATGAGTTGGGTGAATTAGTTATTAAATAATTCACAAGTTATTAACTCATAATGCAACTATAAAATACATCAGTTAACTCAGTTGCATGTGAGTGCATGTTCAGTTTAGCAGGGACAGGTGTTAGAGGATCAGATTGCTATCAGTTGTGACTATAGCTGTGCATGATGATTTGCACAATCAGAGGGATTGAATATGCCAATGAATTGGCCAATACCAAGAATTGTAGCCTGTGCTCACATCCAACATAGTGTGAGTGATTATTTGCAGGTCAAATACGAGTTTGGTAAACCATTCTCATCAATTCGTGAGCAGGTATTGAGCTGGAGAGGAAGGCAAGCAGCGGGGGAGATTTGGAGATCAGATCTGAGCTGTTTTTTGTATAACAGGTGGAGCTGGTACTGGATTTCTTGTGATAAGAATTGTACTTTGTAATGTTACATGATTCAATCAATATAATATACAGATAGTTGGGGTTTTTAGCGAGATGCTTCCCTTGGGATACATACTATGTTAATGAGTTTGATTGATGCTTCTATGTGCGCCTGTGAATGTTTCTGCTTCTGTAAATTGATGATCAACATAGAGGAGGTTATGTATTATGCATGTTCCGCTTATAAGTGTATAATTAGGATAATCTTTGTGAATATGTGTCATATTATTCAAAATTTCTACAGTAATGGTATTTTACTATTGGGTACCTTACCAATGCTTGTTTTTCTATTGCCATAACTTTTCATCATATACTAGGAACATAGAAAATTTTAAGAGCCTATTGAATATGGAAAATTTTAAGAGCTTATTGAAGTTTATAAGGCACACATCTTCTTTTTTTTGGTTCACTATAGACCAATGTTTAAATATTAAGCACATAATAAAGTTGAGAACATTATCTGTAACAAATGGAAGTGTAATGGTATGTTGTTATTGGTTACTTTCCTGTCGGCTTGTTTGGCTCTCGCAATAAAAAATCATCCTACACAAGAATTTAGGAAAAGTATCTCCATGTTTATAATTTGGCTTCAAAATAATTCATTTTGACACTTTAGCTACTGTTGATTTGTATGCTTCTGTTGGTAGAAAACATGTAAAGCTATTTTCTTTTACATTTAACTAGTTCAGAATAAGAGGATGGGTTCATTTATTCAGTTTTTTCAAAGCAAATTTTGTTTTAGATAACTACTTCAGAATTCGAGTATGGATTCCTTTCTTAAACTTCTTGAAGCGTCCTCATAATATTTGCATTTTAGGTAGATCACATGGAATCCGCAGTTGGACACTTCAAAATTTGTGTAGCATGTGATTAGGTTGTTGGTCGGAGCTTATAGCATTTGCTGCAACGATTTTATAGCTGTACGAGCTTTCAAACATTATGCAGGTATCTTTTAATATAATTCAAAAATTGAAAGTTGACTTTGATTTTTAAGTTGATCATATGCTATCTTCTATTTTTGAACTTCACACGAGCATGTAAAAGTATGTTTCCCTCGATCAGGCTGGCATCTCCATATTAGTCTGGCATATTTTGAACTTGGTGTTCTACTATGTATACCATGGTATTCTGAATAATTTAAAATATGAATGTATTACTTTAGAGTATATATTACTAGTAATTATGTTTTAATTTTGATTGTTGATCTCTAAAGAGGTTAGATCTAATTTAGAGAATCAATCACTTTGAGGATTAGGGATAGGGATTTAGCTCAATGAGAAGTTATAAAAGCAAGGCTAAGGAGATTGCGATGACACAGTATACAACAAAACATGACATTGAGAGAAGAATCTTAGGGGTGAGTGGAGAATGCCTTCCATTCTAGTGTGTCAGCTAGAGGAAGGTGCAAAAGTGTAGCATAGGAGATCCATATCAACAAAGAATATGAAGAACAAATCTAGGGCTTGATGAGGTGGATCAAATCTAGGATGTGTAGTTGTAAATTTCTGAGTTGGGCACTTATCTCAAGAGGAGAGCCCAAGTAAGTTTTGTTTTAATGAATAATTGATTTTATTCATGTGGTTGACATTGTTTGTAATTTTTCTTCTATTGAATAATTATGTTAAGAAATTAGTTGTGCATTTATGTTAATAAATTTTCTTGTGTTAGGTTCATGGAATTAGTAGTCCTAGTGTTGTAGCTAGATTCCTAGACATGGGGACCATGGTGGTGGATGGGTGGCATCTCAACATGTTTTTCATCATCCATTGTTTTCCAAAACCAGATTTTATTTAATATTTTCAACAACTTATTTTATACCAAGAAAATTACATTCACTCAATAAATTACTTTTCTCATTGAATAAAAATACACCCATATTTAAATTAATTAATTTGCAATAGATATTTAAATAGAAAATCACTCACAAAACATAATAGTAATTGAGCCTCAAAATTCTCCTCAAATTTTTTCTTACATAGGAAAATTAGTGTTCCATTAATAGGGAACATTACCCTCATAGAATACACACAAAAAATATAGCTAAATATAACTTTGATTTTCCACCTTGAAATTTTGGCCTCCTTAAGAATCTGGCCCACTAGAAATTCTTAGGCTTGGGAAATATCTTCTTCTCCACCTTCGGATAGGCCTTGTCTTCCTTGCAATTTATGGCCCCTTGTGCACTTGAGGAAATTATCCTTTTACCCTTATGCAAACCTAGTTGAATATCTCAACTTTATTCCCAAGTATCATCCTTTAAAATTCTCAGTTTCTCCACTAAGTTAGCTCCTTCTAATCCTTCATTCAAAACATCATTTTTGCACAAATTTGTATTCTATTGGTTCTTTGAGTCTCTAACTCCCGTGAGACAATTGTTGTCCTAAACATTTGATGTGTCTTCCACCTATGCCTTAGACATATTTTATAATTTCTCATTGAGATAGATCTTTAAGCCTATATCTCTAAAATTTTCTTTGGATTAAATCCTAACCCACTTAGGCTAAACTCACTAAAGTAAATTAATTCACATTTCATTAAAAAACCTTAGTGCAATAGCCAACATTAATTATATAATCAATCAATGCATTTTTCCTAAGTTAGGAAAGAATCATAAAATCACTTAATAAATTAAGGAAGTACCTAAAGATACTTTTGAACCTCATGTGCATGCCTCACACCTAGTCTTTGCAGAAAACTAGCTATGAACAACAACATCCATAAGGGAGTTTTATAATTATTCTAAAACCAATACACCATCCCACAAATTATCCTCCTCTAGATTGGGATTATCCAATTTCTCTAAAGCCAATACTCCATCCTCAAAACTATCCCATCAATCTTAAAAGGTGGAAAGCTATGAGCTCCACTAAATTTTGAATGGGATATGAAATTCTACTTTGTCCATGTGAATTTTGATGTGGTTGGAACTATTCTCAAACATCTTGAGATAATTAATGATAATGTTAAAAATATAAATAAAAAATAAAAACCAAAGATAAATATTTAAATTTAACATTACTATTAGGGAGCACCCATGGATCCCTTAGGGAGAATCTAAGGAGTTCCTTGGAGTAAGAATTTATGCTCTAGGAGTATAATATGAAGTGACCCATTGTTAAATGGGTAGAAATCATTTCAAATTCGTCTAGAATGCGACTTGTGTTGGGTGATGGGGTGTTGGGATGGGGGCTGTATTGTCGGTATTTCCTTGTCTCTCAATAATAAATTCCTAGGAACACATCATTCCTAAACTTTGATACAACTCCAATTGTCACAATGTATAAGTATAAATTCAAAGTACATTTGAACACTAAATCATTATGTCGCACGCTGCCAACAAAGGCCCTATTATAGTCTAGCATATTGTGATAATATTTAATCTTTCGAAAGGGAAGGAAGGCTCACCCAAGGCGTACGAAGATATATTTGTGATTTTTAGGGTTTAGATGGTGAAAAGATAATTTACATCTATTAAAACATTCATTACAAACATTATCATTCACAAATTAGTTAAATAACCTTTGAAAAAAAGAAAAAATACACATTACTCAAAGCTTAACACAGAATCTCAAAAATTTTAATGTTGGCATATACAAATAGACACATCCATTCATAAATTAGAAGATAAAACAATGTTCCATATAATATATCCTTTTATTTTATCATATGGGAGAAAGTTCTCATAATATATATCCAACATTTGGGTCTAGAATAAATAAGCCATTACAATGGATCTCAATTGATGATCACAATCAACCACAACTTAAGGAAAACATATTAGTTTCAAAGTTTCACAATAACATATTTTTTGAAATATTTCATATCATGAAATATTGAGAAGATTAAGGAAATATATCTAGGTACCTATGGGAAAATTTTCAAATTTTTATTTGCTATGATTTCATAGATACTCTCTATGGATGTTAGGGTTTTTGAAGTCATAAAATCAACATCAAACAATTTAGTTTATAATTTTTGGTATAACTTATTTTCTCTGGAACTTTTATATACATATGGCGACATATTGGAATACCTAAGGTTAAAAAAAAATACTTTGTTTCATTATGTAAGAGATATGCCTTATAGATGTTAATTTTTTCGAATGATCTCACAATTGACTTCTAACAGCTTGGAATTCTTGTTGTAACTTCTTCTTTAGGAAATAGAATGTGAAATTTTCAAAGATATGAGAAGACATATAGAAGTCCGTTCAATAAAAAATTATGAATCATATTTAAAAATTTGGAAATATGGGATGTTATACAACTTTGTTCTAGGGAAGATGCAAAAAACAACAAGTTTGGGAAAATAAATTTTGGTGGAAGTGGAATAAATGAGTGGACCTAGTGAAGGTAGAAGAAATGAGTAGACCTAGTGAAAGCAGAAGTAGAAGAAGACTCAGTTAAGTAGGTTGGTTCCTATGAATATTTGTAGCAGTGGGGTTTTGTATCTTAGTTAGGTTGCTATATATGGATATTTGTAGTGGTGGGGATTGATGCCTATAGTAGAACAGTTCCTACAAATATTTACAACATTAGGGATTGATGTCTCTATTAGGTTGGTTCTTGCAATTATTTTAAGAATAGTTTGCTTCCTACAAAGGATTATGAAAATAACTTTTGTGGTTGTCTCCTAAAAGTGTTTCTACATAAATCTTGTATTCCATGTTCTTCAACTGATAGATATCATATATGTGACTATTTTATTATGGTTCATAAATGTTTGAATAAGTAAAATTTTCTCATATTGATTCACCTGCACTTTGAGTTGGTTCCCCTAAAAATAGTCTAACTTTTGGAAGGTAGATTGTGGGATCATCCACAACTAGTGAAGAAGGTTTCTCCGAAAAAAGAACCCCATATTTTGTGGAAAAAACTATGCATTATGGAGGATAATAAGCGAAATTAGTTAATGACTCTGGTGTTCGATATTTTGGAATTAGTTGTGACTTGTTATACAATCCCTTAAAACCCTCCAGTAGATATAATTAGAAGAAGGCTATTGAACATAATGTAAAAGCCATGAATGATATCTCATTTGGTCTATTTGAATCATTATTTGTAAGATGATGCATTGTGAATTTGAAAGATAAATCTAGGAAAAACTTTAAAGTTTTTATGAAGGCAACAACAATGCGAAGAAGGTGAAGCTCCAAACTCATAGAATATAGTTGAATAGTTTGAAAATGAAAGAAAAAGAAAATGTTGTAGCCTATTTACTCTATGTGGATGAAATTTTCAACATTATCAGTGCAATTTTTGAGAAAGTAGAAGATTTTGAAAAAAATGTTAAGGCCATGCCCCTAAATAATTGATTACATGTTCTCCACCTTTAATGAAATGAAGGATATAAATAAACTAATAATGGATGAGTTGTATGAGATTCTGATTTCATACGAAACCAGGAAAGAAAAAAAAATACATCATAAAAGTAATCATTTTTCAAAACATAAAATAGGAAAAAATGACACAAATCCTGTGATTGTTCTACTTTTTAAGAAAGTAGAAGAACCGATGATTATGAAATAAGTGCTAAAGTCATGACCCTAAAGATTTGATTACATGTTCTCCACCATTAATGAAATGAAGTAACTAGAGAAACTAACAATGGATGAGTTGTATGGGGTTCTCTTTGCATGTGAAATGAGGAAAGAAAAACAAAATACATCATAAAAGTAAGCATTTTTCAAAGCATAAAATAAGAAAAAATGACACAAATCCTGTGATTGTTCTTGCCATGAATCATATAAAAAAGAAGCACAAATTGTGAAAAAGCTAAAAGTAGTATCTAAAAAATACAAAGGTAAGCGACTACTCAATGTTTTAATTATGGTTGTTTCACGTCATTTTGTGACATCCAAGAAAATGACCCTAAACCTGGAGATATCATCTTCCATTTACACTCTACAATCAGCCCCTACAAATCAAAAGCATTCAATTTCCAAAAGTTACAAAATCCTGGGTTATATTGGCTAAAAACTATAATTATGTGGATCATTGCACCTACTTTTAAGACAAATTGCGTTGACACAGATTGCACACATACAAACCGTGCTAGGAAGCACATGTTTCTTTCCAAAAAAGTGCAATGATAACTGGAAATGAGTAAAAATAAGAACATAAAATTTGAATTTTCTCACTCTAGAAACTTTGGAATCGGTTTTAACCATTTACTATTTGATCATATATCAAACTCCTAATATTGAGGTCTTATCTCTTATCTCCTAGAACTTACCTCACCCTTATGTGGATCTAATCCCTAGAATGGTAAATCCAAAACCACCTCATTTTCCATATAAATTCATTGCCTCCCATAAATTCTGGGTTGGCTTTTGGAGACTCTAAATTATCCCTTATACTACTCGTTCATCCCTAGAGGCCCATAATCCATCCATGTGATTGAGGTGTGATTGAAGGCTTACCATTGTGTAAAATGAAGGACAATATAGCTAGGAGAGATTCACAATGTCATGGCCTACAAGGGTTGTAGTAATTTCTTACTTTTATTAATACAAAAGTGCATTATTTCTCCTATACTGATTTTTATGCATATGTAGAACATGAATCATTGTCTTCTTGTTCATAGTTGTTTGTATATGTGATTTGTATGTTTTGGTTCTCGCATATTTTGGATTATTTGCAAGTTCCACTTATATAAATTAGAGTTGGAGCTGAAGCTAACAAGCCAAGAGAATGAATAAGCTTGTATTGGATTCCAAGTAGGATCTCTTGCCATATTTGAAGCATCTTTAAGGGAAGCGTTGTATTTTTCTCTTTGTTGTTTCTACATTAAGACACTAGGTCTAGGGAGATTACTTTTTTGCACAAAAGGAACTTATCCATAAAACAAATCGGTGACTTTGTTAGGGAACACGATGTTATTTAGTGGTTTTCTTTTCCTAGCATTTTAGGACCTCTAAACTCGACTCTATTTGTCATGTTCAAACTTTCATTAGACCCAGGGAAACCTGATTTCGATCTTGGTTAGGGTTTGATTTGTGTCTTTTGAGAAAAAATATCCCTATCACACTTTTTATTCTAAGATAGAGCATCCCAGTGCATTTGTTGAATTTTGTAAGTGTTATCTATCACATTGGTTCCCATCCACTACCTGAGATGATCCTGTAAGTGAAAAAAATTTGCATTTTCCCTGCCTTGCTTTGAATTATGTTTTGTTTACAATGTCTTCCTAAGCCTATGGTATTTCCAAGGTCTCTGTAAAGTCAACAACTTGTTGTAAATTGAGTGTGATTGCCTTATTTATGAGGGTTTTCTTCTTTTTCTTCTCTTGTCAATTAGGGTTTTTAATTACTGGACTTGGTTATCAATTGTTGAAATAAATTTTCATATTACAGTAGTATTATACATGAATTATTTTCTATTCAATAACCTTAACATACTTTCATTTTTCTTTGCTTTGAAAATTGAACGAAAAGAAAAGTATCATTTTCTCATGCGTTAGGGCTTTGAATTTTTTAATTAGAATGATCTTGTTTGAAAGTTATTTTTTTCTACATCATTGTTTGAAAATCCTTCCATTCTTTAGTTAGATCTTCATTGAATGAAAAGGGTTTCTTGTCATGCTAGTTTCACTTTAAGAGTTCAAGTGAATTAATTTTGATCCTTAAAATTGAAACCTTAAGCAAGATAAACATTAAAATTTATCAAATAGTCTAAGGGCCATTTGAAACATTAAAGACAAATTTATTGGTCTAGGCTAGGAGACGTGTTCGAATGTCTCAAAATGTAGGAACAATATTTACTTGTCAGTTTTACATCCAAGGGATGGTTGGTTTTCCACGTACTAAAAGTATATAGGAATGCCCCCATCATATGGTTACACACTACACAACACTACTGTAAACTACACTTCAAGTACCTTAGGGTATATTTTGGAAGTCCCCACTAGGTTGCAAACCCACCATAGGTAACTAAGTCAGATGCCATTGTAACTATGATACATTGAACTCAACATTCAAGGAGATTTTTATACACATACTTAAATATATATTGCAATTCACAGTGAATCGGTAATCCTTATGTATGTAGTTACCCCTCTTTATTTTTATTTGTTTTTTTACTATTAAAAATTAATTAATTAACAGTGGAACAACACCCTCATGGTTTGTGTACAATGAATATATTTCATCCATTACCCACCGAGGCAACACCTTGATGTCGTAAACATAAGAAAACAAACTACATCCAAAGTTAATCAACCATAACCATCATTTCCTATTAGTATTGAACCCGAAGTTACATCTTTGGAAATTAAAGAGTTTGTGACAGTTGAAACTTCTCATCTAGAAATTGATGATACATCAGACCCTAAAGTTATAGAACCTGAAATTGTAGACTCAAAAATATTATAACCAGAGGTAATTCAATGCGAGGAACCACAGGTTATCAAAATAATCACTTCAAGAACTTATTCTTACACTCTTCCTTTCTATCATCCACAACCCTTATCTTCGAGTGCTAAAGAGGAACAAATTCCACCTGGTTTATTAATTTGTTGTAGCGACTACAAACCCTCAAAAAATTTTCCTTAGCTTCATTTTGGAGCCTCCCTACCAACCATGCTCAGCAACATGTCTTGCATTGTCAAGTACATGACCTTCAGTTGTTTTGTAGTAGATTTCCAACATTTGCATGATAGCATATTTCACTCCCCTCATAGGTTGTTTCTCTGGACTTGGTCCAGCTGCAGGCTAAGCATCTCCCTCAAGAAATTATGAAATTTTGGAGGGGAACCAGTCTTCCCTCAAGAAATTGTGCAACCTTAACTGGCTCCCTGCTCGGCTTAGAAATTGTGCAATCCTATCAGTCAACCTTCCCAGTGAAAACTGTGCATTCTAGCCTAGAAGGATAGCTCAGCCAAGAAATTGCACAATCCTGAGCAGTAGTTAGTTGCTCCTCCCAAAAATTGTGCAATTCCTTTGGGCATCCAGCCCAGCTCCCTCCTAGAACTGGACAAATTTCTCCCTCGGGTAAGCAGGCTATTGCATGTGCCCTTTGGTTGACCGGTTCCACCCAGGATCGAGAAAATTTGACTTGCATGCATTAGCTTCCTTTTCCTGAAATAGAAAAAAGAAACATGCAAAAAGAATGCCTAGATTTTATGGAGCTATTTTTAGCGGGTGGAAGTTACAAGCAAAGATTGTTTTAGAAACTTTCCTCCAAGTGTAATTTTTTCCTAGACTTGTAGCATGTGCGTCATGAGCATCAAGCTTATTTATTTGACGCTTTAGAGTTCACTTCTTCACATTGATCTTGGAGCTCTGACATCCCACAACACATCTAGGAGTCTTCGGCACATCCATCTCAATTATTTCTAGGTAAGTCTCCTTAGCTTGTCTTTTGCAGAATTTTTGTTGCTTTTTCTGTTTTGGCTTGTGTGAGTGTCCTATGATTGATTTATGTGAATGATTGTTGTCATTTGCATGCATATTAGCTTGTACTAGCACCGCTTTATCTTTCATTAGCATCTCACTATTGTCGCATGCATGACACAATTTTGCATGAACGATCGCTGATTCGACAACTCGCTTCACACACATCCATGTTGTTCCATTTTCTGAATCTTGCATTCATTGCTTGCATGCATGATCATTCACTTCTGCTTACACTCAGTATCACCATGCATTCACTTCTTCATTTTCATACAGTTGCTTGACTAGAGTTAAAGAAGGCAATACTGCATGAGGTATTGTCCCTTGAAGTAGTCATACGGGCATTCTATAACATGTTTGGCAATGTGAATAAGGAAGTTTTCCATCTCAATAGTTGGTAGCAATGATGTTCTAGGAGAGCACATGTCTTGTCAAATGTCCATGCTGCTATTGACTACGTGAAAACATGGAAAATGAGATACACGGGAGCCCTGTTACACTTTCCTAGCATGATGAAGCCTACAGTGGTCAAGTTGAAGGCACGTATTCAGAGTCAAATCTAGAACTATGAAGACCTCCCAAAGCTCATTCCTAGTCTACAAGCTTCCCATGCATAGGTATTGAGGAGTATGGATGTTGTTGTGCATGCACACACGATCCCATCTACTGGGACACTCACCTAGAAAAGACAAAGTCACAAGTCTGACTAGAGCTTGACTCTTACTTTGATGAGTTGATGCGCATAGACACTAGCCTAGACTTGGTGATTAGTGTAGGCATCATGGATCAGTATGTGGTTGGTCTAGCTACAATCAAGACAATGATGTGAATGTTATCAGACGAGTTGGATAAAGGAACTCGAGTCGTGTACCCAAATGCTATGGAGGCAATAGTTCATTCCCAGAAAGATGTCACCTTAGAGTACACAGAAACCATCGCAGATTATCGAGCTTGCCATCATTTTTCTATTATCGACCACCATGAGGATGTCAAAGAGCTGGTCTTCCCACAATTGTCTGATTCATACTGATGTCTTGCATGGCTTACTCAAGCCTATTTTGTCTTAGATGGGTACATGTGCATATTGTATGTAATGTCTTGTCAAGTGGAAGTTCAAGTTTCGATAGTTACATGTAACGTTTAAAGAGTAGATGAAGAGTCATGAGGGTAGATGAACTGTCATAAGGGGGAATGTCAATGGCCACCGCACCCTTTGATATATATAGTCCCTCATAACTCATTTTAGAGGCTTTTGGTTAGCCATGCTTCTGATAGGAGTATCTTAGAGAGCTTGGATAGTATTGTAACGAGCTTTGACTTATCCAATATGCATAGATAGTATATCTCTTTGGAGGAGCAGGTGGAAGTTACTGTAACGTTCAGCTGTTGGAACTTGTGGTTGGTCATGGTTGTATTGTATGACTGGAAGTTACACTTCTTAATATAACAGAGCCAACACATTTCATGCATATATCGTATTGTATTTCATCTATCTTGTTTACTCTAAATGATATATGTACCTGTTTGCTTACACATACATGTGTAGCTATTTTTTGTATATGTATGTATGAATCTTACTGAAATCTAAAGTTTGTTTAACCATCACTTTAGATTTCTAGCTTATTTTCCTTCCATGTTGTTATTTATCATTGTTCATGTGTTCCCTTCTTAACTTCGTTCTTTCACAGGTTTCCATGGGGTGCACTCACCTCACCCTTCATGTGTTAGAACCACTCATGCACCTTCCTTGAATTGTTGCATATGTCACACCCTTGCTACTGATAGGGACATCTTACTTGCTTTTGTGTGAAACCACTATCAAGGCAATAATGTACGACCCACTATTGGGAATCCTACGCCAAATGGTCTGAGGTCTACTTGGGACTTCTTACTGGGGAGATCCCTTGATATGTTGGCAGGTCTAGTACCGCCAACATAAGTATAGATGAATTTACTGGGGAATAGCCTTCTCGACCTCAAACTCATGTTCACATTATAGTACTCCTCTCTATCAATATTTTCCTTTCAATAACCCTGATACTCAAATACAAGCTCCTTTACATCAAACTCTTTGATTTAATTTATTTCTTAACTCCCCTCAACAAACTCATCAATGCACTCCTTTGATAATTCTAACTGTGACATAATCAATGAAAATCACCCAACATGTATCTTCCATTATGAGTGAATCTACTGAAGTTGCAGCGACTTCTATGTTTATCAATTCACTAGAAACTCACCTATATAGTGGTCCATCATTGCCACCTAGATACCAGTCGATGTTAGGAACCTTTTCTATTGGGTCTGCTAGTCCTTGGACTTCTCCTTTACCTGCATCATTTAGAATACCATCTAGTTTACCTTTACTGATCACCCCACAACCTGTTCCACTTTTTGTACCCTAAAATACTTTGGATCAATAATATGGTGTGTTTCTTAGTGTATTAGGACACAAGAAACAAGCCAATCGACCTTATATTAGATACCCTATTATTGGGGGGTAGCAGTCTACTTTCACTCCTTATCCTTGAGTTGGGGGGAAACATGCTAATGGAATTTCCCCACTAGTTGATCAGATGTTATAACTTGGTGTTGTGCTTGTCACAAGTCCTCTTCCTACTATTGCTCTATTTTTAGGAATCAATACCACTCCTTGGAATTCTAGCCTTCTTGTGTCTGGTCAACCTAGTTATGTCTTAACTCAAGTTCCAACCTCTCAACCTGTCCAGGATATGCCTTAAGTTCCTACTAGTCAACCTGTCTAGTCTACATTTCAAACAATTGAAACTATTCAGACTATATCTCAAATACAAATTAGTCAAATAGTGTAAGGGAATTTTCAAACTATTTCTACCCAATGTGTCCAGGGTGTATTACAAACCTCACATAAACCACTTGGTCAGACTATACAACATGTACACATTGGCCAACTTGTTCAGGACGTGCCACAAGTATAAACCAGCCAACCTAGTCTAGGAACGCTGCAAATTCAATTTGGAAAACCTTTACAAGGTATATCATAAATCCATGTTGGCTAAACAACAACAATACCATAAACACCTTACCAAGGTTAGTAAATCTAAAGTAAACCTTTCCAACCTTATCAAGTTTTTCCTGGAACTGGGCCACCTAGTATCGGTTATCTTTCTTTTCAAACTGCTCTTACCCCGATGGAATGTAAATTCTAGTGGCTTACCTTATTCCATATTATCTACGATATCCCTCATCAGCAGCTAACCTTTACCCACAAGGTTACCAACACTCACAAACAAACTTCAATAGGCAGTTGTCATTTATTGTGACATTAGTGTAGATTTTTACTTGTACTTTCAACAACTTATGTGATATGATAAAATATAAGACAAGAATATACTCTACTCTCCAGCAGAAACCAAAATTGATCGATGAAAACAATAAGAAGAAAAGGAAGAATATCAATCACACATAACACAATATCTCTCTGGGGAAATATAGCGCTAAAAACCCTCACTATCTATATTTCATTAACTAGAATATCTGAGTTTAAAACACAAAATTTTTTCAACCTAAACAATTCCCGCACAAGTACAATCTGCCTCTCTACTTCCTATGCAGAATTTGGGCAACACTTAGCCAATTTAGTAGCCTTCTAAGCCCCTACTTGCCTTGGGCACACAAGCTCCATGCACAAACTTGTGCTCCTGATTGCTTGGTCTAACCAACTTGTGGTCACCAAAACATGATTAAATGTGAGCCTTCATTCCTCTTTTTAAAGGCAATTTCTCTAATTAAGGAATTATTTATTTTAGGCTTTCTTCTGATTTAATCCACCATTTGTACAACTCGAAAAAATATACAACTGATAGTACACTATACCTGAACTCTAATCTCAACTGGGTCTTCCTCTGAATTGACATGCATGAATTATTTTGATTGATTTATTAGTTATTTGATTGATCGTTGCATGTGAATTAATTACAATTTAATTCACTTGACTAGTCACTTCTTCCTCCAACAGTTAGAACTACTTTAACTTAATTTAACTTAGTTAAATTGAATCAAATAATTACAACTCAATAATAACTCAACTTGGGCCCCAAAAATTTTGGGATCGCTCCACATGACTCTAGATAGACTTCCACCTAAAATTTCCAAATTCAATTAACTCAATTTAACTTAATTAACTATTACAAGTTGCTATGAAAATAGAATTACAACTTAATTCTCAATTTCATTCAAGGACAAATTAAATTGGAATTTCTAGAAGATATTTTTAATATTTCTTGTTGCTATTTTCAACAATCCCTCTCAACAAGAAATGAATTCAACTCTATCCTGATCCTGTACCTTTGGAATTTTCTGAATGCAACTCTTGTCACTGTTGCATTCAAAAAGAAGCACAAGTGCATGAAAAAACACATCATTATATCTCTATTCCTAGGAATGACTTGAAATTGGATAACTTAAATCATTGTAATCACATTACTAGTAGATCCATCTCCACCTAAAAATTTTGACTATAAGCATGACCCACTTCTAAAAGGTGCACTTTTATCTTGAGCTTTGTGACCAACAATTAATGGAAAAGGAAGGTTTCTACCATGACCCCAAAAATTTGTTGCTTGGATGGAAAAACAATACTACACCATTACAATCCTCACATAATTCTGGTTGAAATGAGTGTAAAGTCGTTCACATGAGGGAATAGTTTAGATTCCTCACAGCATCAAAAAGGAATATCCTCACAAAATATTCTACCTTTGGAAACCCATTGTGAAGGTTTCGTGTGCAGGTTCCCTCAACTTTGGGTTTTGTTGTTTTGTCAACATTTCATGCCCTTTTATATTTCATGCTCCTTTGCCCTCTGCGTGTCATTGGTTGAATAGAAGGTGTTCCTTTATAATATGACATGGCTGACATTATTTACAAGGCCACCCCTCATGGCATAATGATTGGAATGATTTAAATTGTTTGTCCGTTCTTTGATGGGTGGCAGGTTTGAAGCCCACTCGCCTATTTTTGTATATAACAATTAACTTCTTTTCACCACCAGACAAGCCATTTGGATGGAACTATTCTGACATATAAAAGTGTCATCCAATCTAAATGATCTGCCAATATTCACCATCAGTTACTAAAAAGAAACCCTTATGACATATATTAATCCCATTCTGCGATAGACAACCATGTTATGTGTTGAACATTGTTTGATAAAAACACCACCCGTATGTAACTTCCTCCTCGCACATCTACCCAACTAACAAACTAACCAGGGTAAACATGTGATAATAGGCTACTATGATTATATTTGACCTCCTATGTGACCTTTAGGAAATGGAATCACGAGAAACACAATGAAAAGACCTTCCACATGAGCTACAGGACCCCTGAGAACCATCTCAACACTTTAAGCAACTAGCCCCTAGGTCCCATTGAAGTTTTTAATCGTTTGATCTTTGTACGCTATCATAGTATAGGCATGCTAGCATCCAGGAGGCTCTAGACACTGTCATGCTATAGTCATTCTAGCATCCACAGACAATTTTATCCAATTATGTTCTAGTGTCCTTGGGATTTTAGCCGCTTTTTCAGGCTAAAAGCCCAAGTCACTACCGAGAATGGAATGACATCTGCAAAATAGTAAAGTAATAGGGAAACAATGATGAAAATGTAAATATTTTAACAAGCTCTTTGCCGGAACCCTACTAGCTATAATAGGCATTTCGTGAAAATTATCACAAATATGTAATCTACAGGTGTAAATGACATATTTAATCATACTGATCTCATACTTATCTAAGAAACGCTAGGAAACATTGTTCCCTCATATCATTTGTTGCATCATCTATTAGGTCATAGATACATTGTCCATTCATTTACAAGTAAAAACATGATGAGATCCATGCATAGGCATTGTCCTAAAACACATACATAACCAAAAAAATAGTAGCAGAAATACCAATGAAATCACAACCATATGATCAACATATAAACCAATATAATACTCATAGAAATACAATAAGAAATAAAATTTAATTAATGATGCAAAATCCAAACCCAAGATGGGACTACCAAGTCTCACCCAACCATACAATGGTTGAGCCAAATCTCTCTTCAGTCTTTCACCATCATGCTATATTCCAAGCATGAATTTGGGAATCAAACCAAATGAGCCAACTAGGGCATACCGACACTAAACTAGGCTTTACTGTAATCAATTCCCGATAACTAGACCAACACAATAAACATGTCAAAATAGGTTTTACCTTGATCTCCACCTAATCACTAGACCAAACAAGCATGGATGCCACCAGATTTATCCATCTATATTGTGTGGAATTTTCCTGTCTCCCAGTCTCTCAGGCTTTACCACAATTGAAACATGGATCACTAGGGCCTAAAATGAGACCCACTCTCTAGGCCCTAAACTGAACCTGATATTTCTAGGCCCAACAAAGAGAAAACATCCTCTTGGATTTAGTACATATCCTGCCATTCACCGAAATGGATTCCTAGGCCCAACAAGGAAAAAAAATCCTAGTTTTACTACAATCCACAATATTATTCGATGGTCACAAAGCCAATGGCTTTACCGTGATACATAGTCCCATTCAGGGACCACCAAGACATGTTGTCTATCATTGAAATATCTGCCTCACTCAACTTCTAATCCATTCAAAAATCTAGCTCAACCAAAACATGAGAACCCCCATCACAACATGGCTAATAGGAAATGGTAAGCTAGGCTTAAAACACTATTACACCTAGTAAAACCCAAGCCATAACAACAAAATAACCACATTGTTAAGATAGTCTTCGGCAAAATCACATAACCAATCTTTTGTCGACGCGTTTCGAACCAACCAGTGTGGTTCATCGTCAAGACAAGTTGAAGAACTAATCCGGCTTAGCTCGATTAAATAGAGTGTGCAGAGACTCCAACAGCTAAAATGCTAACGGCTAATTTGACCTAATGAACCTGGTCAAACTACTCAAAAATTTTTAATTAATATTTCTAGAATTAAAATAGGTAAATAAAGGAGTTTATTTGTTAATTTAAGGATAATATTAATATTTTAATTATAATGGTCATTATATAATATATATTCAAATTATTTAATATTATTCAATTATTATTTAAATAAATTGATATATTAATAATATTATTTCGAATATTAAGAGAATCTATTAATATTTTAATTATAATGGTCATTATATATCAATTAGACATGGTAGGACCAAGTCCTCGGCCCTAGCTGAGCATGCTGGGAAGACTATGCATCATGTATGTATAGAGGAGGCTCAAGTCATTGCCAAAGTTGCGCAGTTTCACCATCGAAAATTCAGAGAGGCCCTGGAGATCGAGAAAAGGCCAATAAATCTTAATAGGGATGATGGATGGAAGATTAGCAGTTGCTGGGTCCCAGCCTTATCTTCCTAGCCTCCTCATTCCCCTGTCTTTTGGTTTTAGGTTTCTATCTTCCCCTTCCTTTTATTTTCTTTTAGCAGTTTTGTCCGATTATTTTGGAGTTTTAATTAGTTAGGAATCAGTCTCGGGCTTATTAGTGTATTAACCTTAACCTTTTTATGATACTATTAGGCATTTATTATTATTTTTTCATAAATTTATTAATTATACCTTGATAATTATTTCTATGATTATTTGAGTTTCCCTTTAACTAATGTCTAAAACGACCCCCCCTTTTTTAATCCTTATAAATTATAATAATATTGACCTTACAACATAGTGGCTTTAATACTTTTGAATAAATAATATTTGAATAAATATCGATTATTTGACCAGTGATTTTAGTTATATTCTTAGGAATAATCATTCAACCCTATAAGTAATAATTTATTTACCGAAGGACTTAGTTACCTCTAATATTTTTGAATAATAAAAAATATTGAACTAATATGGATTATTTGACCATTAAAGGAATAATTTTGTTTTACCAATATTATTGGTTATACTATTATGAATTAACTTGGACCTTACCCTTAATTATGGCATTTACCTAGGATAACAAAACTCTAGGAAGAATAATGTTTTAACAATTTGTTTAGTTAGTTAGTAGTTATAGATTATTCAATAAGCATATATTATGAGTTTAATGACCATTATATTTAAATAATAAAGAACTAACTTACCAATGGACCATTAAGAAATTATTACATAATTACCCAATGTAACTAAATTATAAATAATAGTAGGGATTTATTACATAATAATTAGATAGCAATTGAATAAGAATAAATCAATTAATATATATTATATAATGACCATGTAGATAATTGAAATAATATTAAACTAACAAATGAATTCAATTATATATCTTTTTATTATTAAATAAATATATTATTCATAATAATTATTTAGTAATATAATTAAATAATAATAAATCATTTAAAATATATATAATGACCATTATAATTAAAATATTAATAGATTCTCTTAATATTCGAAATAATATTATTAATATATCAATTTATTTAAATAATAATTGAATAATATTAAATAATTTGAATATATATTATATAATGACCATTATAATTTAAATATTAATATTATCCTTAAATTAACAAATAAACTCCTTTATTTACCTATTTTAATTCTAGAAATATTAATTAAAAATTTTTGAGTAGTTTGACCAGGTTCATTAGGTCAGATTAGCCGTTAGCATTTTAGCTGTTGGAGTCTCTGCACACTCTATTTAATCGAGCTAAGCCGGATTAGTTCTTCAACTTGTCCTGACGATGAACCACATTGGTTGGTTCGAAACGCGTCGACAAAAGATTGGTTATGTGATTTTGCCGAATACTATCTTAACAATGTTATGGATCACAGAAGTCTAAATTCCTTAAAAATATCCACATGCAGTACCATACATTCCAAATATAGAAAGAAAAATACACATGCAAATCGATACCTACAAAGAATCATGTTGTAACTGCTTGATCCTATGCTTCCATGCTTGATATTTTCTTCCCCTTGCCTTCCTTCCCTTTCTTAATCCAATTCCAAAATGCTCCAAGAAAACTCTAAGTGTCCAAGAGTGAGAGAGAGAGAGAGAGAATAATGAGAGAACTCCAAAACTGAGCTGAAAAAAGGTTACCAACTATTCCTCAGAATCCTTTTTATAAATTAGGCCTCTATTTTCTTCAATCTTTTTTATTTTCCCTCAAATTCCTCCTCACATGAAACTTGTGACCTTTCACCTCCCTTTTCTCCTAATTTCCATTATTTTCATCAATAGATTTGTTAAAAAATCCATTTTTCCTTTCCAAATCCTTAGTCATTGCCTTTGCCGATTTACTTAGCCATAATAAACTGATGAACACCTACACTAAGATGTCTTTCCCAACGTTTAGTTTGGAATAATTGTCCCATAAAGAGTGATTATTATTTTTTCCTTTATTAACCTTTACTACATGGAATTTTCACCAAGGTTGTTAAAAAACCCTCCCCCTTAGGGGACACCATCCTCGATGTTCAACCACACTTATAGCTCAACGAAACCCTTGGAAAACAAACATAGCTCCCATGGAGCTTTATAACATAGCTCGATGTAGTATTTACAATGATCACCCTGTTAAAAAGAAAACCAACATGACAACATAACCTCATAATGAAATGACACCCATACCTTTTATTGGAGCTTTATAACATAACTCATGGAGGTATTTACATCCATATACATCTAAATATACCAAAAAGTCGTCAACCATGTACCAAAACATATACCAACCTCAATTGACAAACAAAGAAGGATACATAGCCCGCATCTGAGCCTCCATCTCCCATGTAGCTTCATCAGGCCCAAAATGCTTCCACTGTAATTTAACTTGCTCGATTTCTTAGTTCTGAAGCATGAGCACCGTTTCTGCAATATACACTAGGGCTTCGACTAGAGTTCTCCATCTATTTCCTTTTGCAATACAAACTAGTCAATCACCTCATCAACATCTTTAACATACTTCTTAAGAAATGATACATGGAAAACATCATGGACTTTCACTGTCAGAGGCAATGCATGTTGATAGGCTACTGGTTGAATCCTCTTAATGATACTAAAGGGCCCAAAATATGTGGAGCTATCTTGGCACATGATCCAATGTGTTAGGATCTCTTCTTTGGTTTCGTGCACAAGTAAACCTTTTCGACAACTTGGAACTCCCTTAAAAACCCGTGTTGATCTAGATAGCTCTTCTGCATATCTTTTGTTGCATGTAGATTCTTATTTATAACCTACATTTCATGTTCCATGTCCGCCAACATTTCTAGTGCAATTAACACCCTATTAACAGGAGCATTCTAACTTATGGGAGTATTGAAACTATGCCCATACAATGACTCAAATGGACTCATCCTCAAATATTCTTGAAATCCATTGTTGTAAGCGAACTCTACCAGTGAGAGATACTATTCCCACTTTTAGTATTGATGCATCACATACATCCTCAACCTCTCCTCCAATATCCTATTGAGCCTCTCTATCTGTCAATCTGTCTACGAATAATAAGCTATATTGAAGGCGACTGTATGCCCAAACCTATGAACAACTCCTTCCAAACTTGGAAGTGAACATTGCATTAGTGTCTGACACAATATTATTTGGAACACCATGAAATCTAACCACATCTCTAATGAATACTTATGCCACATGGCAAGTTGAGAATGTAGACTTTGCTAGAATGAAGTGTGCAACCTTTGTCATGTTGTCCACCACTACCATGACATAATCGTGTTGTCTCATTTTCCTCAGTAAACATGTGATGAAGTCCATCAAAATGACCTCCCATTTCCACTCTGGAATTGAAATCGGCTATAGGAGTCCACCTGGATGCTTACACTTTGCCTTTACACACTAACAATCGAAACACCTAACCACAAACTATGCTACATCATTCCTGATATTCGGCCAATAATAAGACTTATTTACTACAGTCAATGTCTTCTGATAACCTATATGACCTGAACATGGTTTTTTGTGGAACTCTCTCAACATCACCTTTTTGAGCTCACTGCTATTTGGCACATATATCATGTCTCTACATCTAACCAATCCATCAATTGTAAGACAATAATACACATCTTGTGCACCTGCAGTTGTACTTGTACCTGTAATACTACGTGTACCTATACTACTACATGTACCTATAATACTACCTGTACTTGTACCACCACATGTACTCGTACATGTACTCTAATAAAGCCTATGCATACTCTCCATATACCTAACATCCTGTTGACCTGCCTACAAGATCCTATCCTGTAAGTCTGTCCCATAGGATCTTAGAGTTGCTAAGTGATTCGCCTGTATCCACCTACTGAGAGGATTTTCCACCTTGTTCACTTTATCTTTGATGCATATGATCTTGAAATTTGAACTCACTCATCATGGAAAACCATCTAGCTTTCCTTGTGTTTAGATTCAGTTGTTCAAAGAAGTACCTCAGGCCAATGTGATCACTCATCAGTACAAACCTCTTACCAAGAAGATAGTGCCTCCACATCTTCAATGCATATATGATCGTTTCTAACTCCAAATCATGTGTTGGGTAGTTATTCTTGTTCTCATATAGTTTTCATGACTCATAGAATACCACCTTCCCATCTTTCTTAATGGTTCCACCAAGTCCTCTCTTCTAAACATCTATGTATACCGCAAATTCATTTAATGGATATGCAATCTGTAGCACTCGTTCATGTGTCAACAACCGCTTAAGCTTCTCAAAACTAGCCTCACACTCCTTTGTCCATTTGAACTTCTTACCTTTCCTTTGCAATGATGTAGTCGAATAAGTGATCTATGAGAAGTTCCTAATGAACCTCTTGTAATAGCCTTCTAGCCCCATGAAAGATCTCACCTCATCTACATTTACGGGAGCTAGCCACTTCATGATGGCCCTTATCTTTTCTGGATCTACTATAATGCCTTCCTTGGTGAAAACATGTCCCAACCAGTGTACATCATTCTAAAAGCAACTATAGCTGTTGAGTTTAGCATACAACTAATTCTCTCTCAACATCCTCATCACTGCTGCTAAATTCTCGACATGCTCTTCCTCAT
Organism: Pinus tabuliformis; assembly: GCA_031772625.1. Taxonomy (NCBI): domain Eukaryota; kingdom Viridiplantae; phylum Streptophyta; class Pinopsida; order Pinales; family Pinaceae; genus Pinus; species Pinus tabuliformis. The sequence continues at coordinate 722,406,335 of CM062819.1, forward strand.
TTTTAGAATATACCAATATATCATGAATGAACATAACAAAAAACTTATCCATATAAGGATGCATCACACTATTCATCAAAAACATAAATGTAGCCGGAGCATTAGTCAAATTGAATTGAAATACAACAAACTCATAATGCCCATACCTGGTCTAGAAAGTTGTCTTGTAAATGTCCTCCTCTTTGATGCATACTTGATGGTATCTAGATCTCAAGTCGATCTTAGAGAACACTGCTTCTCCCTTCAGCTGATCAAACAAATCATTAATCCTTGGTAATGGTTACATGTTCTTAATGGTCACTTTATTCAACTAACTATAGTTAATGCATAATCTTATCATTCCATCTTTCTTCATCACAAACAATACCAGTGTGCCCCAAGCTTACACACTTGGTTTCATGTATCCCTTGTCCAACATTTCCTTCAACTACAACTTCAAATCAACCAACTCAAGTGTGATCATCATGTAAGGTTTTTTTATGCTAGAGATACCCCTCGAACTAACTCAATATAAACGTCTACCTCCCTGTGAGATGGAAAATTTGATATGTCCTCAAGAAATACATCCTTTATTTGTTGTACAACTTGGTACCTGCTCAAAACAAATCCATCCTAGACTTTCTTACCCTTATCGCTAGAAATGCCCTTTAAATAACTTATACCATTTCTTGTGACTACTGTTTTCCTACATAGCTATCACCATCCTAACTGATGTGGATTTCTTCTTTCCCTGTAAAAATCTTGGTTGCCCATTATCATCAACCCACTGGATGGCTTTGTCAAAAAAATCTACCTTAGTTCTATGAAGATACAACTAATCCATGCCCAACAACATACTGTATGATCCGAATGGTAATATATTAAAATGTGTTGTGGTAGGAATACCATTCAAATCAAATTCACAAGCTCCTACCCAATAGTGAACGCACTTCTTTGTAGCTATAGGCAACTACACTAACCAAGATTCTACATGAAATTCCTTACTCAAACCACACTTATCCACCAAGTTAGGACTAACATAGCTACAAGTATATCTAGGGTCAATAAAAATAGAAATAACTTGATAAAAATGCTTACCATCCATCTCAATGATAGATTCTTAATGGTTTGCCTATTTATTATCCAATGCTGCATAAATACAAGGAAACTCTGACCAACATCCTCAACCATATGCACCTCTTATGCACTATATATTTGAGGCATGCCACTCTGATTCTATGGAAAATCTCCCTTAAAGTGCTCCTTACCGCATGTAAAACACTCCAACTAAGTAGTACCCTCACTTCTATGTTGGTGTTGTCACCCATGTCCCTATCTCGGTGCATTGAAACTCTTTTGTGGTGCCACATTTTCTTTCTCATATGCATGTTGAGGCCTTTTGGTTTTCAGCTGCCTTTTAACTTTACCTTTGCATTTCCCTTTCCATCCTTGCAAAGGTTCATTCTTATGCCTTTACCATTCATAACAATGTTTTGATTTCCCAATAACTTCCTCAAGTTACTAAGGCTCATCATATGCAATCTGATCTCTAAATTATAATGGAAACCCATTAACAAATCGTTGAACCTTGGCCTTCTGACATTTAAGATACAGTACATACCTCAATAGCTCCAAGAACTTAGTTGTTTCCTCTTCATTTGTCATCAATCCCATATTTAGCTCATAGAATTCTTTGGCCTTACTGTCGTATTACCTTTCTGACAAGTATTTCATCCTGAAAATCCTCTTGAACTTGTGCTAACTCAAGTCATCTGTCCTGATGTCTCTAACTCGCTTCACATCTTGCAACCAAGTGTCTGCTTTACCTTTCAAGGTGAAAATAGCTACTATGGTTTTTTGTGTACTCATGCAATTCAAAGAATTTGTTCATCCCAAGTATCCAAGCCTCTACATCTTCTGTATTATTCAAGTCTCGATTAAAAGTACGTGGCTTTGATTTCTTATTCTCATTTTCCAAGTGTCCCTTATCACTCCTCCTATAAGGATGATAACAATGACGATCATGATGTCTATCTGAACTAGAACTATAATAGTACTTATATTCATCACCTCTCCTATTACAAGTATCCAACAACCTTCCATCTCTAATAGTTTCATCTTTATCTGAAATATGACCACCATGAGACCAACTCCCATATGCCCCATTAGTTATGTCCTCCTATCCATGCTTGATATAAGGTGAGCCTTGTTGCTGCAAGTTTGAAAAAACCTAAAGAAGTATAGCATTAACCTCTACTTGTTTTTCTTGTGCCTATATGATTTTGTCATTGTCTGTCTTACAACCCCTTATTTATTCCTTCAAGATTCTCATTTTTTCTGCAAAATCATAAGAGTGTTCAACACCACGCTTCTCATCTAACTCATAGGGAGAATCATTATAATCTACCGTCTTTCTAGCCATTTTATCTCTTTCCTGAAAGGTATACTATGTCATTTAAACCAAGTCACGATAAGCAAACATACCTTAGCATAATTCGGGGAGAATACCTCATCTGCAAGATCATCGAGTCAGTGTGACACATGTATAACATAAACGTAACATCATATAAACATATAACAAATAAGTGCATCAACACATAAACATCATTCCAGCTAGAGTCCATTGATCAATACATGACCGTATCACCTACACATATCACATGCAAACATTAGCATCCATAAGAAATATGTAATCAACTAGACACATACATAAACACATATAATCAAACATAAACGAACCATACCTGAAACCAAATGTACAAGAATGATACATGTAACCAAACATACAATAATGTAAACAATGACATAAGAATCATACATTTAAGTGACATATAACAACATGTAACCAGTCATACACTCATGATGATGCATTCGACAACAGCAACATCAACTTCCACAAGGTGATATCACTACAACCATGATCAACACCATGAAATACAACAAGCACATGGAATGCAAGCATAAGAGATGCACATGCAACTGAAATGAATGCATGAACAACAAACACAACCCATATAGTCTAAGGAGTGAACCATGTTCTAATACCACTCTGTAACACCCTCCTCTGGCATGTACACATAACTGGACAATGGGGGTAAACATGCAATGAGAGACTAAGAGACTACTATGATTAGATTCAACCTCCTATGTGACCTTAAGGAAATTGAATCAATGAAAACACAACATACAAACCTTCAACATCAACTAGAGGACCCCTGAGAACCATCCCAAGACTTCAGGAAGCTATCCCCTGGGTCCCACTGATTTTTTTGATCACTTGACCTATGGACATTCTCATACTATAAGCTTGCTAGTGTCTACGAGGCTTTGTATGCTCTCATGCCATAGGCATGTCAGTGCCGAGGGACTATTTTGTCTAGTTCTATGCCAGTGTCCTCAGGATTTAAGCCACTTTTTCAGGATGAGAACCCAGGTCACCGCCAAAAATGGAATGAAATCTTGAGAATAGTAAAGTAATAGTGAAATAATGATGAAAAATAAAATAGTTGAACAAGCCCTTATGCGGACCCCTACTAGCCATAATAGGAATTTCATCAAACATATCACAAATATGTAATATACAAGTGTAAACGAGAGATTTAAGCATAGGGATCTCATACTTATATGAGAATCCCTAATAACTATTGTTCCCTCATATCATTTGTTGCATTATCATCTATTAGGTCATCTATTAGGCCATTCATTTACAGGTAAAAACATGTTGAGAGCCATACATAGCCACTGTCATAAAACACATACATAACCAAAACAATAGCAACATAAATACCAATGAAATCATAGCCATATGATCCATATATAAACCAATATAATTCTCATAGAAATACAAGGATGAATAACCTTTCATTAATGATGAAAAGTCCAAACCTGAGATGGGACTACCAGGTTCCACTCGACCATGGGATTAAGTTCAAAGAAATGCAACTTAATATGGTCAGCTCAATGATAATATTTCCATTATTCATTTACTTCATCCAAATTATCATTATTCATCTTATCATCACTAGTGGAAATATCATCATCTCCATCGTCAAGTTGTGTCTTCTTAACTTCAAATAAATTGCATGCAACTAGAAATTATGACTAGGAAACCATGTTTTCGTGAATGTTTAGGTGTGGAGTAGATAAGAATATGAAGGAATTCAAACTCATCCTTTTCACAACCCAAGCCATGTTCATTACTCTTGAACCGCAACTCTTACCAATGTATAATGATGCCAATTTCCGTACCCTCAAATGTATACTTAGTTTTTATTTCAATTCGTCCATGCCATCCTTAATTTTTTGTTGCTTGAATTATTCTTATTCATTGTCAATAATTATAAATTTATAAGAACCTATGAAGTATTAAGGAATTGGATCAAATAATTGAATTATATCATGATTCCAAAGATATCTTGGTTCATCTATTATAACCGACTTTGAGTTTTGAAGTAGACCAATCATTTTTCACATTATGTATAGACATATAGCCACATTACTTGGTTAAGTTTTACTAATTTGAATAGGTGATCCTATTGTAGTGTGACTTAATGTTTGTAGAATACTTAATAAGCCTATGATACTATCCATCCTAATCCAAGAAAGTGCTCAAATCTCGCAATGCCAAAAATAATGTGCCATAATGAAAAAGGTACCAAGTGTCACAAATAAGAAAAAATTCCAAGCATCATAGAATGTAAAATATCATGAGATGCTTTTGATGCATTTGTTAAATTTTAGGATAAATTAAATGACACAAACTACAATTTTTGGTGCTTAAATATGGAAATTGATTTGTGGACGTTATGGAAGTCCCATTTCCAAATCCACTGGTATGCATATTGTTACATAAAATTATAATTTCCTTTTTGGCAATGCTTTGTTTAAATATTGGCCAAATTTATTTTGAAACTCCTTGAAGGGGAATTTTCCCCGAAAATCAATGTAATATGAGGTAATTTGACCCACACTTGTGTTGTTGAAATATCTAGTTTTGGGTTCAAAAACTAGGCATCCATAGAAAGGGATACATTCCTTTGGAACCTATGAAGTATGGGCCACATATAAATATTATACCTCTCTCTTACTTGTTTTGAAATATAAAAGTCTAGAAACTGAAATGGAAGGTGAAAGGTATTCACTGTCCTTTTTTCTTGGATGACTAATTCTTTTCCAACCACCCTTCCACAACTTTTGGACTAGGCCAAAGATGTATAAATGTTCCAATGAAAGGCCACTCAGATAGAATAATGGCATTCTTTCTGTTGAAAAATGTGCAACAAGAAATGCTAAATTTAGAATGTGCTAAAAATAGCATGTCTAAAAATAGTAGTTTGGCCAGTGAGGTCATTGGCCACATTGGGTGAGATGTGAAACTGCTAAAAATAGAAAGTTCTAAAAATAGCATTTTGGGTCCCTTTCTATTTATATCAGTCCCTAGTCTATCTATAGGAAGTAAAATTAATTTTGGTCTTAACAGTAGTTGCAAATATTAATTAATTAATTCTCCATGAGTTAATTATTTAAGGAAAAGAAAACTTGAAGTCTTTGTCAGAACATGCAATTATTTCTCCACTAATTGGGGAATGTGTCCTTCATTTGCTCCACTGATTGAGGAATTAAGGATGAGTTCTATAATGAGAGAATCAGTTGACTTAGTTCTATCTAGTCAAGTCTAGTTAGATTATCTTAACAAGTTTTTAAAATAATAAAATATAGTTTGTTAATGCTTGCATCCATGTGACAACAATTATTTTAGATAAATGAGGATTCACTCATGGATAACTGTTGCATGTCAGTTTTGTCAGAGACTCAATTGAGATCAGATGTGGGACAGTGTACTATCAGATGCTTAACTAGTTCTAGTAAGTAGTTTTTGCATGTTTGAGGAACTAGTGTTCTCAAGGAGTAAGTAGTTGGACCATTGGTTGTTTTTGGTATATTGAAATTAATACCATATTATTTTTCTATTATTTCCTAAGAAAACTACATAAAGACCATAGGGAAAGCCTATATAAATAGGGCTTGGGTGGTTCATGAGACATATCTTCATAGTTCATTGAGAATTGAATAGCTTGAGAGCTAATTCTTTTTGTATTGTGAAGAGGATTTCCACTTGATTGATAATACATGGTTGGGGTTTTATGCTGGTGTTGTCCCCTGGATATTTCTTCTATTGTGTGTGGTTAATTCTCTTGATTAGTTATGCATGTTTCTACTTGATGTTGCTCATGATTTTTATTATGCTTCCGCTTAATTTTTTGTAGAAGTAGTGTTATCACTCAGGTTGTTCCCTTTGACTCCCAAGGGAATACGGCCAAGGTAACCACTGACCAATCTTTGGATTGCAGGTTGTAGCCCACCTGCAATCAGAGAGGGCTCTCTCTTTATGATTTAGCTTTGTTCATGATGATTTTAAGCTAGTTACTGAGTTCAAAGGGTTTTGTTTAAGTTTTGTTGGGAAGGATGATGCTTCTAAGTAGAGAGGTAGGTATAATATGAGTGTTTTAAACCATTGCGCATGGAGTCAAGGAGTAGGACTGCTGGTGCATTTTCTTGGTCATAAGAGGAAAATGGAGCAAGATAGCTACACATGAAACAACTTTCAAGCTAAATGGAGATGGATTGAAGGTTAAGGAATGAGAGGCAATTAAGAATCTCTCTTTTTAGCTTAGCAGAGGGAAGGTGAATGAGCTCTATCTAGGAGTAGTAAAGAATCCCTAGATAACTGTCAAACATGAGTGAATCAGGGAAAATATGAGCCAAAGGGAATTCATATTCATTACCAATTCAGAGGAAAACATAAAGAAACAGCAGAAATTGAGCATAGAGTGTAGTTAAACAAAGTCTAAGCTATTCATTTTTCCTGCTATTTTCGATGGTGACATATGTATGATATGAGCATATATCAATGGAAAACAGAGGTAGAAAACACTTATTGAGTCATGTTGTAGCACAATAATTCCATATTCATTCTTCAAAATAGTAATAACACATCACACAGTCCATCCTCCAAGCTTTTCAGCAGTCTTTGATTAAAGAAAACATCAAGTATACAGAGCGAGTCTCTAATGGAGCGAATCAACCAACCAACCCTCTAAACAGTAAATTACGGTGGTTTTATAAGCAAAATATCTACAAGAATCAGATCTGAGACAGATATGATGTAATAAGTGTCTTTAACCTAACATATGCTTGAAATAAATGCCAAAATATCTATCTAATGCTACGCCGGGGGCAGCTGCCTCAAAAATGAGTAACTATGATGTCCTTAGAGCTCTGTGTTGGCATTTGGCCATAACTGTGCTTTGATTTCTACAACGCTGCCCTTAGGTGGCCTTATGCATTAACTTTGATCCGATGAGCTTTGGTGGCCCAATAATGCTTTATTGACTTTGATGGGGGCCTCTTAATGCTTACCTGCTTTGGAAATACAGATTTCCACCAAAAACACTAACTGATAGTCTTCATCGCTTCCTCTGATACACTTTCACTGAACCTGGTCTCCTTATTGTCTTCTGAATGCTTTAAACTATCCCATCGACATTTTATGGTTGTTGTTCGGCCCTCTGTTGCCTTAAGAACTGTTTTTTCCCCTTTTCTGAATCCTACGTGAAGAAATTCCTGTCATTTTGCGAATTTCGGGCCTGCTGGTAGCCGAGCCATGAGAGGGCTTTCATTTTGGCCTATTTTTCTTAACGATGCGCGATTTAGTGCTAAGCACTAATCGCGCATCAAAAACTGCCTCGGTTTTTCATTCTGGGCATCCCTTGCTGCAGATTTCACGCTTCACGCCCTTTTTGGTGATGACGTCAGCAGTTGGTCCCAGTACGGTGGTGACGTTGCAAGGTGATGTCAGCAGTACAACAGGGTGACGTGGTGTAGACACGGTGGCAGCTACATGGCAGTGATGTGGCACAGGACACGGTGGCAGGAGGCTTACGCAGGTTGATGACATCACGAAGACGTGGTGCTATCGTCATTCGGTGGAGGCGGTATCCAGTTTTATCCCGCACCGCTTTTTCGCGTAGGTGGTATTGGGGGAGGGGCCTCCGAACACACCGGGAGGCTGACACGTGGCAGGGGTACGGCAGGGAAACTGCCCATCCCCCGGACGTTAACCTCCGGCGGATCGGGGCGCAGGAATAACCACCCACCGTTGATCTTGGGCACTGGCCATCGGAAGGCTGGCGGGGTAGGTGAGGTAGCGGGAGGTTAGGGACGAGGCCCGCCCATATTATTTAATCAAAAATGCGCAATGGGGGGATCCACAACTTTGGAAATGTGGGTTTTATGGGTTAGTTTTAAGCGGGGGAAAATGATAATTTAATGTTTAATAAAACATTTAAACATTAACTTTGGGAAAATGACTGCGGAGGGGTAGAAATATAAGGTTTTAAGGGTGAAGGGGTAGATATCGGTTATTTGCCTAACCAGAGGTTTAGACCAATCCCAGAGTTATGACACAGATGGGTTCATAATAGTCCCAGGTGGACTATTATATCCTATAACTGTATGTACAAATCTATAGTGCTATAGGGTGGGATATGTAATATTTTTGGGATTTTTATATAGTTTTTTGTATAATAGGGGATAAGGAAATGATCTAGGGAGCTAGATAGTAGAGTTAGGAGTTAATATGAATTTGTGAGGTGAAGTGTAGGGGAGAGGCTAAGTTTTGTGAGCTGAAACTTAGACATAGGAAGTGAATGGACTGTGGAGACATGATTTTTACACAAGAAATGTGGCTTCTTTTCACTAAAGAAAGTCAAAGCTTGGCTTGGTATTTTACAAAAATGAAGTGATAACAGGACTAGTTTGGCAGATCCCAAGGTCCTCAGGGGGATGTTAGTGAGTGATTTGGAGATTTAGAAAAAATGGGAATTAGACATGCCTCGCTTGAGCTCCTCCAAAGGGAAATTTCCTTATACTTGTGATCTGAATAGATATAACATTAAAAAAACATGAAATGGATCACATAGCTTGATTCTACAACCAAAAAACTACTTACCTAGCCTACTTACCTAGCATTTTTTCTTCTTTTTGCATGGGTGCACTTGGACTTGCAGACCCTGATTATCCTTTTTTCTTTTGACTGTCGTCCTATCTAAACATACCCTTATAGCATCCAGGGGCTCAGATTAAGCTGTTGAGCACCCTTGTTTCTCTACCTATCTACAAATCTGCCAATATTAAGTTGTTTGGACAGATGTTCATTCTCTATATTCTATAACAAGAAATTGAAACCTAGGGAAGCCAAGGTTAAGCTGTTTGGACTTACCTTAACTGAAAAACTCATCAAAATGGATTAACTCATCAAAATTTGGAATACATCAATGGCATTTAGACTGGCGCACTTTCATGGCCTCTTCTTTGGCCTTTTTCTGGAAATATGGAACCTTGCAGCATGAAAAGATGACATATTTGGCACTTTCAACTGTCAATCATGAAATATGAACACCTATTGGAATAGGAGGCTAACAGTGGCTCCACTTGGGGATGGCTTTTCCTTGTGAAAAGCCAAGAACAGCAGGTCAGACTGCCTTGATCTTCTATTGTTGCTATAGACTGAAACCTCCCTTGTGCTGGCTGTCAAATGATTGAAATTTTGAAACCTAAACACAACATTCTCATGAACTGAATTTTTATACAATAGCAGCACTGCCTGCTTTTTTCTGCGTGCTCTATCATTACATGCACCTGTGCCTGAGAACCTGCCTTTGAAATAAACACAACATAGGGGAACAAAACTGGAGCACTTCCCTTGATTCTGTTTTTGAAAAAAGGGGTGCTGATGTAAACTGAAAATCCTCCTTTCTTTTAATACTATTGACTGAAAAACTGCCTGCTCTTTTGCTGAGATTAATGCAATGACAGAGATCTGAATGGAGGACTTGCTTTGGTTCTGCCTTTAAAGAACTTTGCTGCGTTGTTCCATTATTCGACCTGCTATAAAAATAAAGTGCTGAAAATACAAGTATTTATGTACAAATATAATACAACTGAGTTGTGTTCAACAACAGGGATCATAATAATGCTTTAGCATTCGACCATTGACAGGGCCTTCTTCAGTTATGCCGCCCTCTACAGATTTGAGGAAATATATGTTATTGCCGTGCACAGCGCTGATAACAAATGGACCCTTCCATAAAAAAATCAAATTTTGCATGTTTGCCCTTGTCTTCTCTTCGTGAGTCCCACCTTAGAACTTTGTTGCCAACACAGAAATCCTCAGCCTTAGCTCTCTTATCAAACATCCTTTTGAGATTCTCTTGCAAAATTTGAGCTCTGCCATAGACCTTCTCTCTTGTTTGCTGAATATGAATGGTTTGGTTGATTCTTCATTGAACATCATTTGGTTCAGCTTGGACCTCTTGTAGCAACTTGATGATAGGAATGCCCAAGGAAGATGGAAATCTGGCCTCCATGCCATACACCAGCTCATAAGGGCTCATCCCAATGGATTTCTTTGTTGAAAGTCTGTCTGCCCATAGGGCATTTGTGAGCTTTCTATGTCAGTTCTTCTTGTTTTCTTCTAGCACTTTCTTTATGATGTTGATGAGGCTTTTGTTGGATGATTCGGCCAAGACATTACCTTGAGGGTAATAGGCTGTGGAGTGGCCCAAGGTAATGTGAAATTTATGGAAAAAATTGATCATCTTTTTCGATTTGAAGGCAGCGGCGTTGTTAGTAATGATCTTCTCAGGGTAGCCAAATCTAGAAAGGATGTTGGTCTCAAGGAATTGGATAATGATGGAGTCATTGGCCTGTCTACATGGGATGGCTTCAATCCATTTAGTGAAATAGTCGGTGGTTGTTAGAATCCACTTATGCTGGCATGAGGAAGAGGGGTGGATTTCTCCAATGAAGTCAAGACCCCATTGTTGAAAGGGCTTCTCAATTGAGATGGGCTTAAGAGGCAAAGGTAACAGCTTTCTTTTGCCCTCAAAGATTTGGCATTTATGACATGAGATAGAAAACTTCTTTACATCTGAAAACAAAGAGGGCCAATAGAAACCAGCCCTTAAAATTTTATCAGCAGTGGACTTCCAATATAGATGTCCTCCACAGTCCCCTACATGGGATTCTTTCATGACATTGTTAGTTTCATTCATGGTTAAACAATTTAGCAGTATGCCTTCATGATTTTTCCAAAATAAAGCACCATCTATGACACAAAACTTTGAAGTTTTCATCTTTAAAAATCTTTTCTTGGTTCTAGACAATCTCGGGGGAGAAAACAGGTTTAACAAAACAAAGCATATATCAGCATACCATGGGGATTGAAAAAAGGTTTCACTGATCTGTGGAGTCGCCAGCTCCTGTTCATTGTCCAGTTGGTTAATGTCTAAGGCTTGAAAGTTTGTTTCAGACATCAGTTTGGCTAAACCTTGTCCCTTTATGAGCTTGGTTTGTTTTATTTCTATGTCATACTCAAGGATGTTAGCAATCCACTTTCCTCTTTTTCCTTCTAACCCCTCTTGGGTTAATATGTCTTTTACAATAGCATTTGGGACATAGGCAATCACATGTGAATATAAAATGTAAACTCGGAAATCTTTGATTGATTTAACAAGGGCATAGGCCTGCTTCTCCATGATTTGGTACTTCAACGGGGCATCTCTTAAGGCTCGACTGAAAAATGCAATTGGCTTTTCAGCTCCTTGATCATCCTTTTGCAAAAGGACAACAACTATGGTGTGCTCAGATGCAAAAGAAAAATTAATAAAGTCTTTGTCAAATTGTGGACTTGTGAGGACAGGGGCTTGGGTTAAGGCAGTTTTGATACTCTCAAAGGCTTGCTTGGTTTGAAGAGACCATTTTACCTTAGCATCCTTTTTTAACATGTTTCTTAACAGTCTTATCAACTTGGCTAGATTTGGGATAAATCTCCTTAGGAAATTCATCTTTCCAAGGAATGCTTGCAACTCTTTTATGTTTCTTGGAAATGGGATTTGAAGGATGGCTTGAATTCTTTCAGGATCAATTCTAATCCCATCTTTTGAGATGATATGGCCTAGTAATTTACCTTCTTCAAGGCCAAAGAGAGACTTCTTGGGGTTCAAGGAAATGCCATATTTCCTACATGTAATGAATATTTGCCTTAAGTGTTTGAGGTGCTCTTGGTCAGATTTGGAGAAAGGGGTAAGGTCATCAAGATAGACAACCAAGAAATCATGGATTTCCTTGGCAAATTCAATGTCCATGGCCCTTTGAAAGGTAGCACCAGCGTTTTTAAGTCCAAAAGGCATCTTCACATATTTAAATGTTCCGCACGATGTGGTAAAGGCTGTCTTGTCTTGGTCATCTGGGTGAACCAGTATTTGACTAAAACCTGAAAAGCCATCTAGCAAAGAGATTCTAGATGACCCCACTACTCTTTGTAGGATGTGGTCCATTTTTGGCAATGGGTAGTGGTCCTTTAGGGAGACTTGGTTTAAATTTCTTAGATCTACACATAGCCTAATCTCACCTGTCTTCTTTCTTGTGGGAACAAGATTGGATACCCATTAAGAAAATCTAATGGGTGCTATGATACCTGCTTCAAACATTCTTTTCACTTCCTTTTCAATCAAAGGGAGAAGCACAGGATTGATTCTTCTTAGTTTCTGTTTGAAGGGCTTTTGATTTGGTTTTAAGGGAATGGTGTGTTGGATTACTGAGGTGTCATAGGACTTCAAGTCCTCATAACTCCAAGAAAATACATCTTGGAATTCTTTAAACAAATCAACATATTTGGGCTTTTGATCGGGTGGAAAAGATTGAGATAGTTTGATCATTTTGGGCTTCTCTGCTGTCCCAATGTTGTGTTCTTCTATAGCAGCATTTAAGGGTTGCATTTTTGGATTTTTGGGAACATAATTTGCATCAAACATATATTCTAACGGAGTGAGGCCAGCAGGGAGAAAGTTATCTTTTAGATCAACGATCTTGGCCTCTGTTTTGGATATTTCCTCCAGATGCATCTCTTTTAGCTCTTCTATGTTTGCATTGTCAAAAACAATTGGGTTTAACATTTGTTTGGCTATTACAGCTGTTACAGTCTGCTGATTTTCATTTGTTTGTTGTTGTTCATCATTCATAGCATCCATGTCAATGTTAATATTTGAAAACTCATGCTCAAGAGTGAGGAAATTGTTAATCAGGCCATCATTTTCAAACACTTGCCAATCTTTAACATTATTTGGGACAGCAGGCCTATGTTTTATCTCAGTAGTGAAATGGTGATTTGGCTTAAAGGGTAGCTTGCATGTACTAGCAAAAGTGGCTAGGCTGTGTGCATGAATGTTATGATTTCTTGAAATCTTGGCAAGCTTGGATTCAGTGAATGCATCGAGTATATTAGTGGTAGCAGTCCTATAGGCCCGCATTCTATTGTCATTAGTGACAAAGTTGCCTTTCATTTGTTGTATGACTAAATCGGAATCACCTAGAATGGATACTTTTGTAGCTCCTAGAGCTATGAGAAGTCTAAGGCCTAAAAGGAGAGCCTCATACTCTGCCATGTTGTTGGTACATTTGAGGTTTAGTCTGTAGGCATGGCCTTCTGCATGATTGTTGTGTGTATTGTGAATCCATACACCTGCCCCTGCTCCTAACTTGCTAACAGAGCCATCAAACTCTAAATACCATGTGATTTCTTGCTTGTGGTTAGTATTAAGAATTTCAGTCATTCTTGCAGTGGGAAGATTTGAATTTCTATTTGGGGAGGTTCTTCTTGTATGCTGGTTTCCTTGATTGTTTTGATAGTTTCATCAGTATGGGCAACCGAATCTTCATTGATGTGTGTCTAGTTCTAAAGCCAACGACTTATCATTAGTGGGAGGACAGAATGGATTGAATAGATAGGGAAGTTTTGGGGCTTTTCCTCACTACTTACCACATACTTCATCAGTGTTTCTCTATATAGTCTCTTTGGTTGCCCAAAGACAGATATAGTGGCATAGGATAGTTCTAGTTGGAGAGATCCTTGGATTTTTTCTCCCCAAGATCTTGACAATAGCATGCCATACTTTGGTGGAATGTCAGCAACCACCACATCCATGAGGATTGTCTTGTTTGGGTATTGGACTAAGGAGACACATAAGTCTTTGATTAAGCCTAAACACTTGACCTGACATGAGTCAAAGGAGAATAAGTCTTTGTAGGGTCTTGTAACATCAAGGTTTATCTTCTCCATTACAGCTTTGGGCATAAGGTTGTGTGAGGCACCTGATTCAAACATAGCATTATGCAATACTTTATCATGAATGTTGCAAACTGACATAGAATGGTAACACAGCTCCATGTTCTAATTTACCATTGACTTCAGGACCGAAAAGGAGCTTAGGTTGATCATCTAATACATTCACATCATCCCTATTTTCTGGCATTTGCAGTGATCTTTTGATTTGCTGCCTATAGATATCGTGTTTGGCAAGTTCAGATAAAGGGATGGATATCTTCATTTTACCTATTTCTGCCTCTAAATCAAAAGGTTTTTCTGACTGTGTTTTAGTATTATGACTGGCAGATTTTCCCTTTTCAATTGCACTTTCAGCGGTTTTCTCTTGTTCTTCATTGATTTCTTGAACTATTTCTGATTTGGAAAGGTTTTTAGGAGAGTTGTTCAAATATTATTTTGAGGAAGAAGGTGGCAGAGGCTGATCATTAGAGGGTTGCATGTCTGTGACATCCTCTATGGTGACATCCTTTGGATTTGGGACTGTTTTATCAGCAGTTTCTATGAGGCTAGCCTTTTCTTTGATCTTCTTAGGCTGTTTGGTTTAACTTTTTCGGGCACATCTATGGTTCTTGTCCTCAGCTTATACTGTTTGTGGACCTCATTAACAGTTGAATCATAACCTTGCTTGAAATCAAAAGACTCACCTGAAATAGTCCGAAATTTATTTATCTCATGGTTATCTTGGTCTTCTTGGGTTAGGAAAATTTGTTGCTCACCCTTTAGATCCATCAAATTCATGTGAGTGTCTTCTGTCTACTCACTATATGTGGATGCTTCTGTGTAGTTCTCTTGGAAAGGAGGCCTTATATCATGGTCTGGGCTAGACCTACCAGCATTTGTGTTCTGCGTTTTCCTAAAATTTGGGTTCCTTATGGTATTGGGCTATTGTCCTTCCCATGTAGATTTCCTTTCAATGCTTTCCACTCTATCTCCTAGCCTGTGCATGCCACTGACAATAGCATCCAGCTTTTGGTCTAAGGTTGTGGGTTCTTCCTTAAAGGTGGTTCTTCTCTCAATTCTAGCTCTGTTTCTTTTGGCAATCAAATTTGCCTCTACGCTAACAACAACATCTTGCATGTCTCCTAGGCTTTGAGGGGCTCTTTCCCTTAACTGATAAGCCATGTTAGTATCAAAACCATCAGGGAATTTATACAAAGCAAGATTAGGTGGAGGTCTTAAGTTCTATGGTATTGCATTATAAACATTATTAAATCTCACACAATAGTCTAAGATAGACTCTTGAGGGCCTCTTTTGATGGTGTCCATGCAAGGGATCTTTCTCTTTCTCCCATCTGTTAAGAAATGTTTGGTAAAAGGCCTCTGGGTTAGCTATGGAATTTGCAGCAAGGCTTCTAAACCAGGGCCTTACATCTCCTGTTAAACTTTGGACAAAAATCTTCATTCTCACACTATCATCATCTATCTCGTAGTTCTCAAAATAATCTTGCATTTTCTTGGTATGCTGAAGGGCTGTGTAAGAACCAGTACCATCAAAGTATGTGATTTTAGTTTGGTAATCCTTAGGCATAGCCCCTGGATTAGCAGGCAACTATAATGGAGCATATCTATTTTCCATATTCACAGGGATAAGTGGAACATCAGGGATAAATGGAATGACTGGAACAACGGTAATAATAGTGGTAATGGGAGTATGTGCAGTGAATGGAGGTGTGGAAGGAGTGCTTTGAGAGGTGGATGATGAACTAGGGGAAGTAGGGGTTGAACGAAATAAAACTTTGACAAGGGTTGGAACACAGCTTGGCTGGACTGTTTCAGGACTAGAATCAGCAAAACCTTCTCTTCGCTCTAGCTTCCTGAGGTTCCTTGGGATTAAATTGGTATTTTCAAAAATAGCTCAGGGATGTGGGTCTGGATTTGACCTTGTATAACATGAGTTCCTTTTGGGAGCCAGATTCTGAACTTGTTTTGGTATTTTCTGTGAATGTTTTTAGAATTAGCAAGGAAGTGATCAATTTTTGGAATAGCTATCTACAACTTAAAACTAGCATGAAGATTGACTGAAGCAACTTTTATTTACTCCTGTAAATGCAAAGCAAGAATAGTTTCAAAGGCTCCCTTCCTGACATTCAGGCTTCATCTGTAGTTTTAAGGAATATACAACAATTAGAAAATTCATTGTTCCCCAGCGGAGTCACCATTACGTTATCACTCGGGTTGTTCCCTTTGACTCCCAAGGGAGTACGGCTGAGGTAACCACTGACCAATCTTTGGACTGTAGGTTGTAGCCCACCTGCAATCAAAGAGGGCTCTCTCTTTATGATTTAGCTTTGTTGATGATGATTTTAGGCTAGTTATTGAGTTCAAGGGGTTTTGTTTAAGTTTTGGTGGGAAGGATGATGCTTCTAAGTAGAGAGGTAGGTATAATATGAGTGTTTCAAACCATTGGGCATGGAGTCAAGGAGTAGGACCGCTGGTGCATTTTCTTGGCCATAAGAGGAAAATGGAGCAAGATAGTTACACATGAAACAACTTTCAAGCTAAATGGAGATGGATTGAAGGTTAAGGAATTAGAGGCAATTAAGAATCTCTCTTTCAGCTTAACAAAGGGAAGGTGAATGAGCTCTATCTAGGAGTAGTAAAGAATCCCTAGATAACTATCAAACATGGGTGAATCGGGGAAATATGAGCCAAAGGGAATTCATACTCATTACCAATTCAGAGGAAAACATAAAGAAACAACAGAAATTGAGCATAGAGTGTAGTTAAATAATGTCTAAGCTATTCATTTTTCCTGCTATTTTAGATGGTGACATATGTATGATATGAGCATATATCAATGGAAAACAGAGGTAGAAAACACTTATTGAGTCATGTTGTAGCACAATAATTCCATATTCATTCTTCAAAACAGTAATAACACATCAGAGAGTCCATCCTCCAAGTTTTTTAACAGTCTTTGATTAAAGAAAACATCAAGTATACAGAGCGAGTCTGTAGTGGAGCGAATCAACCAACCAACCCTCTAAACAGTAAATTAGGGTGGTTTTATAAGCAAAATATCTACAAGATTCAGATCTGAGACAGATCTGATGCAATAAGTGTCTTTAACCTAACACATGCTTGAAATAAATGCCAAAATATCTATCTAATGCTGCATCGGGGGCAACTGCCTCAAAAATGAGTAACTATGATGTCCTTAGAGCTCTGTGCTGGCATTTGGCCATAACTGTGCTTTGATTTCTGCAGCGCTGCCCTTAGGTGGCCTTATGCATTAACTTTGATCTGGTGAGCTTTGATGGCCCAATACTGCTTTATTGACTTTGATGGGGGCCTCTTAATGTTTACCTACTTTGGAAATACGGATTTCCACCAAAAACACTAACTGATAGTCTTCGCCGCTTCCTCTGATACACTTTCACTGAACCTGGGCTCCTTATTGTCTTCTGAATGCTTTAAACTATCCCATCGACATTTTATGGCTGCTGTTCGGCCCTCTGTTGCCTTAAGAACTGTTTTTGCCCCTTTTCTGAATCCTGCGTGAAGAAATTCCTGTCATTTTGCGAATTTCGGACCTGCTGGTAGCCAAGCCATGAGAGGGCTTCCATTTTAGCCTATTTTTCTTAGCGATGCATGATTTAGCAAAGCGCTAATTGCGCATCAAAAACTGCCTCGATTTTTCATTCCGGGCATCCCTTGTTGTAGATTTCGCGCTTCGCGCCCTTTTTGGTGATGACGTCAGCGGTGGGCCCCAGTACAGTGGTGACGTGGCAGGATGATGTCAGCAGTACGACAGGGTGACGTGGCGGTGACATGGTGGCAGTGATGTGGCAGTGACGTGGCACAGGACACGGTGGCAGGAGGCCGACCCAGGTTGATGATGTCAACAAGAAGTGGCACTGTCGTCCTTCGGTGGAGGCGGTATCCGGTTTTCTCCCGCACCGCTTTTCCACGTAGGTGGTATTGGGGGAGGGGCCTCCAAACACACCGGGAGGCTGACACGTGGCGAGGGTACGACAGGGACACCGCCCATCCCCCGGACGTTAATCTCCGGTGGATCGGGCGTAGTAATAGCTGCCCACCGTTGATCTCGGGCGCTGGCCATTGGACGGCTGGCGGGTAGGTGAGGTAGCGGGAGGTTAGGGACGGGACCCGCCCGTATTATTTAATAAAAAATGCGTGACGGGGAGGTCCAAAACTTTGGAAATGTGGGTTTTATGGGTTAGTTTTAAGCGGGGGGAAATGATAATTTAATGTTTCATAAAACATTTAAACATTAACTTTGGGGAAATGACTGCGGAAGGGTAGAAATATAAGGTTTTAAGGGTGAAGGGGTAGATATCGGTTATTTGCCTAACCAGAGGTTTAGACCAATCCCAGAGTTATGACACGGATGGGTTCATAATAGTCCCAGGTGGACTATTATATCCCAGAACTGTATGTACAAAGCTATAGGGTGGGATATGTAATATTTTTGGGATTTTTATATAGTTTTGTATAATACGGGATAAAGAAATGATCTAGGGAGCTAGATAGTAGAGTTAGGAGTTAATATGAATTTGTGAGGTGAAGTGTAGGGGAGAGGCTAAGTTTTGTGAGTTGAAACTTAGACATAGGAAGTGAATGGACTGTGGAGACATGATTTTTACACAAGAAATGTGGCTTCTTTTCACTGAAGAAAGTCAAAGCTTGGCTTGGTATTTTACAAAAATGAAGTGATAACAGGACTGGTTGGGCAGATCCCAAGGTCCTCAAGGGGATGTTAGTGAGTGATTTGGAGATTTAGAAGAAAGGGGAATTAGACATGCCTCGCTTGAGCTCCTCCAAAGGGAAATTGCCTTATACTTGTGATCTAAATAGATATAAGATTAAAAAAACATGAAATGGATCACATAGCTTGATTCTGCAACCACAAAACTACTTACCCAACCTACTTACCTAGCATTTTTTCTTCTTTTTGCATGGGTGCACTTGGACTTGCAGACCCTGATTATCCTTTTTTCTTTTGACTACCCTCCTATCTAAACGTACCCTTATATCATCCAGGGGCTCAGATTAAGCTATTGAGCACCCTTGTTTCTCTACCTATCTACAAATCTGCCAAGATTAAGTTGTTTGGACAGATGTTCATTCTCTATATTCTATAACAAGAAATTGAAACCTAGGGAAGCCAAGATTAAGCTGTTTGGACTTCCCTTAACTGAAAAACTCATCAAAATGGATTAACTCATCAAAATTTGGAATACAACAGTGGCATTCAGACTGGCACACTTTCATGGCCTCTTCTTTGGCCTCTTTCTGGAAATATGGAAACTTGCAGCATGAAAAGATGACATATTTGGCACTTTCAACTGTCAATCATGAAATATGAACACCTATTGCGATAGAAGGCTAACAAGTAGAACAAGTATTATGCTTTAGGACATTGCATATATCGGTCTATTCTATAGGTGAAATTTCTACATGGTATCAGAGCTAGCTGACTTGTAGAGAAATTCTACATGGCATCATAGCACAGGTGATCAAGAAAGAACAATATACTAGGAGTAGAAATTCTAAGTTTATTATTTGGGATATAGATCTCAACTTCTTATCACATCTATTTCATCGATGGCATTCTATGGTTTGAGGCTTGAGTAAGCCCTTAATGGCAGCTCAAACTATATAGCTTGGAAGGATCGCATGGAGGCAGTTTTGGAAGATAATGGCCTTAAGGATTTCATTGATTAAGAAATTCCTAAGCCTACTGACAAGACTGAGTAGGTGGAATGGAGGAATTGTCTGGCTAGAGCAAGGAGAATTCTCTTGGAGGGAGTGTGAGATGACATCGTCTCAAGCCTCCGTGGGAAGGAGTCTCCATTTGCAATGTGGAAAACATTGAAAGATTTATATCAGAATAGCAGTGATTAGAGGAAGCTGGCATTGAAGGAAAAAATTTGAAAGATCAAGTGTGAAAGGGATGAGATGATCTCTATGTATCTGACCAAGCTCATCACATGCAGGGATGAGCTTGTAAGTGTAGGGATCATGACATCAGATTTGGATATGGTGAGTCTAGCACTCCTTGGCCTTCCTAAGAGCTAGCATAGCTACCAGGACTCTATGAATGGAAGGGAGAAACTACCAGATTGGGAACGACTATGGTCGGATTTGATGCAAGAGGAGATTAGACGGAGCACCAGAGACAATTCTTCATCCATGCATGATGAGGAGAATTTTTCCTTAGTGAGTAAGGTGAATAAGGGGAAGGAGAAGGTTTCTCTTTCCGAATCTAGTTCTTCCAATGATGGGAAGAAGGTTGACAAATCGAAAGTGTGATGCTTTCATTATCAAGGGGGGGCCAAATGCTGCAAATTGGTCACGAAGGAAATCCAAGAAGGGATCCGGGGAAGGATCTAAAGGTGAGGCACTTGCTTAACAATTTGAGTTGGATTTCACACTCTTCACATGCATGGTTTCATCCATGGTGGGATGTGGTTGGTTTCTTGAAAATGGAGCTTCTTTCCACATGACCGGCGAAAATATTTTGTTTAGTACTTTGGAGGAGAAAGATATCTAGATACTCATAGCGATGGCTAATGATGAGAAATATAATGTCTCAAATGTACGCACAGTTGTTTTTCAAAGGGAGCATGGATCTTTCATTACCTTGACTGATGTCAAGTATGTACCGGGACTAAAGAGAAACTTGGTGTCAATTGCGATACTGGAAGACAGAGGCTATGATGTAGTCTTTAGTAAGGGAAAGTTTTTCCTTATACACATCATCACTAGACAGGTGAAGCAGATTGGTTCATGGGTCAAGAAACTGTATGCTCTTGACATTCAAGATGCATGCAAATCCTCGAGTAGCAAGGAAACTGATGGAGACTTGGTGGTTGAGAGGGAGGGTATATTACCTCTCAACATGCAGAGCCAGAAGAAGTCTCAGATGATTGTGGAGGAGCCATGATTGGTGTAGCAGCTTCAGGAGGTTGTCGAGCAGTGACAACAGGGGAAGCTGAGTGGTGATCGAGCAGAGACATCTACTCATGCAGAGACCTCCAGTAGGGGGAAACTTTGATCCAGGTGGGCTGATAGATCACATGCAGCAATACCTCCAGGTAGGAGGTGGGGCGATATAGAGTGATCATCCCAAGGAGGGGTAGGATCCTTGTGGTACTCGACCTCTTGGATGAGACCTTGCCACAGGAGCCCCGATGTGGAGTAGCAGGAACTGACTAATTGGGTAGAGACAGATGCGGATGGAGCGGTAAAGAGAGAAACAATGCAGGGAATCCTAGGACAACACATAGCTAGAAAGCTACAACAATGCGAGAGGCACACGTGTTTTGCATAGTGCTAGGTGACACAGAGAGGTGTGAAATGGTGCGAGATGCATGGAGATGTTGCAGTAGCGTAGATGTCAGAGATGGAGCACTTGTTAGCATCAAGTAGAGCTTTAGCATCAGAGTATGTTCCTAGCCCAACAGAGTGGTGAGTTGGGAGTGTTTCTGTTCCTTGTGGTGATGGAGCAAGTGGACTGGGTAGATGTGTTTCATGAAGAAAATTCCTGAGTTATAGGATTGGATTCGAGAGAAAACCTTTCTTGTTGAGAGGGAGTGTTGAAAAATGTGCAACAAGAAATGCTAAATCTAGAATGTCCTAAAAATAGCATGTATAAAAATAGCAGTTTGGCTAGTGAGGTCACTGGCACATTGGGTGAGAGGGGAAATTGCTAAAAGTAGAAAGTTCTAAAAATAACATTTTTGGGTCCCTTCCTATTTATAGGAGTCCCTAGTCTATCTATAGGAAGTAAAATTAATTTTGGTCTTAACAACAGTTGGAAATATTAATTAATTAATTATCCATGAGTTAATTTGTTAAGGAAAAGCAAACTTGAAGTCTTTGTGAGAACATGCAATTATTTCTCCACTAATTGGGGAAGGTGTCCCTGATTTGCTCCACTAATTGAGGAATTAAGGATGAGTTTTTTAATGAGAGAATCAGTTGAATTAGTTCTATCTAGTCAAGTCCAGTTAGATTATTTTAACAAGTTGTTAAAATAATAAAATATAGTTTGTTAATGCTTGCATGCATGTGACAACTATCATTTTAGATAACTGAGGATTCACTCATGGATAATTGTTGCATGTCAGTTTTTTTGAGAGACCCAGTTGAGATCAGATGTGGGACAGTGTACTATTAGATGCTTAACTATTTCTAGTAAGTATCTTTTGCATGGTTGAGGAACTAGTGTTCTCAAGGAATACATAGTTGGACCATTGGTTGTTTTTGGCATGTTGGAATTAATACCATATGATTTTTCTATTATTTCCTAAGAAAACTACGTAAGGACCATAGGGAAAGCCTATATAAATAGGGCTTTGGTGGTTCATGAGACATATCTTCATATCTTCATAGTTCATTGAGAACTCAATAGCTTGAGAGCTAATTCTTTTTTTATTATGAAGAGGATTTCCACTTGATTGATAATACATGGTTGGGGTTTTATGCTGTTGCTTCCCCTGGATATTTCTTTTGTTATGTGTGATTAATTCTCTTGATTAGCTATGCATGTTTCTGCTTGACATTGCTCATGATTTCAATTATGCTTCCACTTAATTTTTTGTAGAAGTAGAACAAGTATTATGCTTTAGGACATTGCATATATCGGTTTGTTCTACAAGTGAAATTTCTACATGGTATCAGAGCTAGCTGATTTGTAGAAAAATTCTACAAAATTCTACATGGTATCAGACCACATGTGATCAAGTAAGAACAATATACTAGCAGGAGAAATTCGAAGTTTATTATTTGGGATATAGATCTCATGTTCTTATCACATCTATTTCATCAATGGCATTCTATGGTTTGAGGCTAGAGTATGCCCTCGATGGCAACTAAAACTATATAGCTTGGAAGGATCGTATGGAGGCAATTTTAGAAGATAATGGCCTTAAGGATTTCATTGATCAAGAAATTCCTAAGCCTACTAAGAAGACTGAGTATGTGGAATGGAGGAAGTGTTTGGCTAGAGCTAGGAGAATTCTCTTGGAGGGAGTGCAACATGGAATTGTCTCAAGCCTCCATGGGAAGGAGTCTCCATCTGCAATGTGGAAAACATTGAAAGATTTATATCAAAATAACACTGATCAGAGGAAGCTGGCACAGAAGGTCAAACTTCGAAAGATCAAGTGTGAAAGGGATGAGACAATTTCTATGTATCTGACCTAGCTCATCACATGCAGGTATGAGCTTGCAAGTGTAGGGGTTGTGACATCGGATGAGGATATGGTGAGTATAGCACTCCTTGGCCTTCCTAAGAGCTAGCATAGCTACCAGGACTCTGTGAATGGAAGGGAGAAACTGCGAGATTTGGAACGACTATGGTCAGATTTGATGCAGGAGGAGATCAGAAAGAGCTTGAGAGACAGTTCTTCATCCATGCATGATGAGGAGAAGTGTGCCTTAGTGAGTAAGGTGAAGAAGCGGAAGGAGAAGGTTTCTCTTTTTGAATCCAGTTCTTCCAATGATAGGAAGAAGGTTGACAAATCGAAAGTACAATGCTTTTGTTGTCAAGAGGTGGGCCATTATGCTACAAATTGTTCATGGAAGAAATCCAGGAAGGGATTTGGGGAAGGATCTAAAGGTGAGGCACTTGCTTCACAACTTCAGTTGGATTTCACACTCTTCGCATGCATGGTTTCATCCATGGTGGGAAGTGGTTGGTTTCTTGACATTGGGGCTTCTTTCCACATGACCGGCGACAAGAGTTTGTTCATTACTTTGGATGAGAAAGATCTCCAGATACTCATAGCGATGGGTAATGATGAGAAGTACAGTTTCTCAGGTGTAGGCACAATTATTTTTCATAGGGAGCATGGATCTCGCATTATCTTGATCGATGTCAAGTATGTACCAGGACTGAAGAGAAACTTGGTGTCAATCAGGATACTGGAAGACAGAGGCTATGAAGTAGTCTTCAGTAAGGGAAAGGTTTTCCTTGGACAAATCATCACTACACAGGTGAAGCAGATTGGTTCACGGGTCAAGAACTTGTATTCTTTTGAGGTTCAAGATGCATGCAATTCCTTGAGAAGCAAGGCAACTGATGGAGACTTGGCGGTTGAGAGGGAGGGTATATTACCTTTCAACATGAAGAGCCAGAAGAAGTCTCAAACAATTGTGGAGGAGCCATGATTGGTGCAGTAGCTTCAGGAGGTTGTGGATTAGCCATAATAAGGGAAGCTAAGTGGAGATTGAGTAGAGACATCTACTCATGCAGAGACCTCCAGTAGGGGGAAATTTCGAGCTAGGTGGGCTGAGGGATCACAAGTAGCCATACCTCCAGGTAGGAGGTGGGGTGATATAGAGTCATCGTCCCAAGGAGGAGGGGTAGGATCCTTGAGGTACCGAACCTCTTGGATTAGAACTTGCTATAGGAGCCCCGATGTGGAGTAGCGGGAACTGACTAATTGGGTAGAGACAGATGCGGTTGGAGTGGCAGGGAGAGCAACAGTGCAGGGAATCCTAGCACAACGCATAGCTTGCAGGCCGGAACAATGCAAGAGGCACAAGTGTTTTGCACAATTTTAGGTGGCACAGAGAGGTTTGTAATGGTCTGAGATGCATGGAGATGTTGCAGTAGCACATATGTCAGAGAGGGAGCACTTGTCAGCAGCAGGTAGAGCTTCAGCATTAGAGTATGTTCCTAGCCCAATAGAGTGGTCAGTTGGGAGTGTTTTTGTTCCAAGTGTTGTTGGAGCAAGTGGACGGGGTAGATGTGCAGCATGCAGAACATTCTAGAGCTATAGGATCGGGTTCGAGAGAAATCCTTTCTTGTTAAAGTGGATTTTCGAAAAATGTGCAACAAGAAATGCTAAATTTAGAATGTGCTAAAAATAGCATGTCTAAAAATAACATGTCTAAAAATAGCAGTTTGGCCAGTGAGGTCATTGGCCACATTGGGTGAGAGGTGAAACTTCTAAAAATAGAAAGTTCTAAAAATAGCATTTTTGGGTCCCTTCCTATTTATAGCAGTCCCTAGTCTATCTATAGGAAGTAAAATTAATTTTGGTCTTAACAACAGTTGGAAATATTAATTAATTAATTTTCCATGAGTTGATTAGTTAAGGAAAAGCAAACTTGAAGTCTTTGTGAGAACATGCAATTATTTCTTCACTAATTGGGGAATGTGTCCTTCATTTGTTCCACTGATTGAGGAATGAAGGATGAGTTCTATAATGAGAGAATCAGTTGACTTAGTTCTATCTAGTCAAGTCCAGTTAGACTATGTTAACAAGTTTTTAAAATAATAAAACATAGTTTGTTAATGCTTGCATGCATGTGACAACTACTATTTTAGATAACTGAGGATTCACTCATGGATAACTGTTGCATGTCAGTTCTATCAGAGACCCAATTGAGATCAGATGTGGGACAGTGTACTATCAAATGCTTAACTATTTCTAGTAAGTAGTTTTTGCATGGTTGAGGAACTAGTGTTCTCAAGGAATACGTAGTTGGACCATTGGTTATTTTTGGTATGTTGTAATTAATAGCATATGCTTTTGCTATTATTTCTTAAGAAAACTATGTAAGGACCATAGGGAAAGCCGATATAAACAGGGCTTGGGTGGTTCATGAGACATATCTTCATATCTTCATAGTTCATTGAGAACTAAATAGCTTGAGAGCTAATTCTTTTTGTATTGTAAAGAGGATTTCCACTTGATTGATAATACATGGTTGGGGTTTTATGTTGGTGCTGTCCCCTAGATATTTCTTGTGTTATGTGTGATTAACTCTCTTGATTAGTTATGCATGTTGCTACGTGATGTTTCTCATGATTTCGATTATGCTTCCGCTTAATGTTTTGTAGAAGTAGAACACATATTTGTTCCACAAGTGAAATTTCTACATGGTATCAGAGCTAGTTGATTTGTAGAAAAATTATACAAAATTATACATGGTATCAGAGCATAGGTGATCAAGCAAGAATAATATACTAGCAGAAGAAATTCGAAGTTTATTATTCGGGATATAGATCTCAAGTTCTTATCACATCTATTTCATTGATGGCATTCTATGGTTTGAGGCTTGAGTATGCCCTTGATGGCAACTCAAACTATATAGCTTGGAAGGATCGCATGGAAGTAGTTTTGGAAGATAATGGCCTTGAGGATTTCATTGATCAAGAAATTCCTAAGCCTACTGACAAGGCTGAGCAGGTGGAATGGATGAAGTGTGTGGCTAGAGCTAGGAGAATTCTCTTGGAGGGAGTGCGTGTTGACATTGTCTCAAGCCTCCATGGGAAGGAGTCTCCGTTTGCAATGTGGAAAACATTGAAAGATTTATATCAGAATAGTAGTGATTGGAGGAAGTTGGCACTGAAGGAAAAACTTCAAAAGATCAAGTGTGAAAGGGATGAGACGAACTCTATGTATCTGACCAAGCTCATCACTTGGAGGGATGAACTTGCAAGTGTAGGGGTCGTGACATCGGATGAGGATATGGTGAGTCTAGCACTCCTTGGCCTTTCTAAGAGCTAGCATAGCTACGAGGAATCTATGAATGGAAGGGAGAAATTGCCGGATTACGAACAACTATGGTCGAATTTGATGAAGGAGGAGATCAGACAGAGCACCAGAGACAGTTCTTCATCCATGCATGATGAGGAGAAGTGTGCCTTAGTGAGTAAGGAAAAGGAGGGGAAGGAGAATGTTTGTCTTTACAAATCCAGTTCTTCCAATGATGGGAAGAAGGTTGACAAATTGAAAGTGTGATGCTTTCGTTGTTAAGAGGTGGGCCATTATGGTGCAAATTGTCCACGAACGAAATCCAAGAAGGGATTCAGCGAAGGAATTAAAGGTAAGGCACTTTCTTCACAATTTGAGTTGGATTTCACACTCCTCGCATGCATGGTTTCATCCATGGTGGGAAGTGGTTGGTTTCTTGGCAGTGGAGCTTCTCTCCACATGACCAATGACAAGAGTTTTTTCATTACTTTGGAGGAGAAAGATCTTTAGATACTCATAGTGATGGGTAATGATGAGAGGTATAGTGTCTCATGTGTAGGCACAGTTATTTTTCAGAGGGAGCATGGATCTCGCATTACATTGACCGATATCAAGAATGTATCAAGGACGAAGAGAAACTTGGTGTCAATCGCGATACTGGAGGCTATGATGCAGTCTTCAGTAAGGGAAAGGTTTTCCTTACACACATCATCACTAGATCAGTGAAGCAGATTGGTTCATGGTTCAAGAACCTATATGGTATTGAGGTTCAAGATGCATGCAAAGCCTTGAGCATCAAGGCAACTGATGGAGACTTGGTGGTTGGGGGAGGGTATATTACCTCTCAACATGTAGAGACAGAAGAAGTCTCAGACAATTGTGGAGGAGACACGATTGGTGCAGTAGCCTCAGGAGGTTGTGGAGTAGCCACAATAGGGGAAGCTGAGTGGAGATCGAGTAGAGACATATGCTCATGCAGAGACATCCAGTAGGGGGAAACTTCGAGCCAGGTGGGCTAAGGAATCACATGCAGCCATACCTCCAGGTAGGAGGTGGGGTGATATAGAGTGATCGTCCTAAGGAGGAGGGGTAGGATCCTTGTGGTACCCAACCTCTTGGATGAGACCTTGCTACAGGAGGCCTGATGTGGAGTAGCAGGAACTGACTAATTGGCTAGAGACAGATGTAGATGGAGCGGCGGAGATAGCGACAGTGCAGTAAATCCTAGGACAGTGCATAGCTAGCAGGCTGTAGCAATGCGAGAGGCACAAGTGTTTTGCACAGTGCTAGGTGGCACAGAGTGGTGTGCAATGGTGCAAGATGCATGGAGATGTTGCAGTAGCATAGATGTTAGAGAGGGAGCACTTGTCAGCAGCAGGTAGAGCTTCAGCATTAGAGTATGTTCCTGGCCCAACAGAGTGGTCAGTTGGGAGTGTTTTTGTTCCAAGTGTTGTTGGAGAAAGTGGACCGGGTAGATGTGTTGCATGTAGAACATTCTAGAGTTACAGGATCGGGTTCGAGAGAAAACC
Source organism: Pinus tabuliformis (assembly GCA_031772625.1). Taxonomy (NCBI): domain Eukaryota; kingdom Viridiplantae; phylum Streptophyta; class Pinopsida; order Pinales; family Pinaceae; genus Pinus; species Pinus tabuliformis. The sequence goes on from CM062819.1 coordinate 722,434,525, forward strand.
TTTCTTTTTGAGAAGGAGTGTTGAAAAATATGCAACAAGAAATTATAAATTTAGAATGTGTTAAAAATAGCATGTCTCAAAATAGCAGTTTGGCCAGTGTGGTCATTGGCCACATTGGGTGAGAGGTGAAACTGCTAAAAATAGAAAGTTCTAAAAATAAAATTTCTGGGTCCCTTCCTATTTATAGCAGTCCCTAGTCTATCTATAGGAAGTAAAATTAATTTTGGTCTTAATAGCAGTTGGAAATATTAATTAATTAATTCTCCATGAGTTAATTAGTTAAGGAAAAGCAAACTTGAAGTCTTTGTGAAAACATGCAATTATTTCTCCACTAATTGGGGAATGTGTCCTTGATTTTCTCCACTGATTGAGGAATTAAGGATGAGTTCTATACTGAGAGAATCAGTTGACGTAGTTTTATCTAGTCAAGTCCAATTAGATTACTTTAACAAGTTGTTAAAATAAGAAAATATAGTTTTTTAATGCTTGCATGCATGTGACAACTATTATTTTAGATAATTGAGGTTTCACTCATGGATAACTGTTGTATGTCAGTTATGTTAGAGACACAGTTGAGATCAGATGTGAGACAGTGTACTATCAGATGCTTAACTATTTCTAGTAAGTAGTTTTTGCATGTTTGAGAAACTAGTGTTCTCAAGGAATACGTAGTTGGAGCATTGGCTATTTTTTGGTTTGTTGGAATTAATAGCATATGATTTTGCTATTATTTCCTAAGAAAACTACGTAAGGACCACAAGGAAAGCCTATATAAAGAGGGCTTGGGTGGTTCATGAGACATATCTTCATATCTTCATAGTTCATTGAGAACTGAATAGCTTGACAACTAATTCTTTTTGTATTGTGAAGATGATTTCCACTTGATTGATAATACATGGTTGGGGTTTTATGCTGGTGCTTTCCCTTGGATATATCTTGTTTTATATGTGATTAATCATCTTGATTTGTTATGCATGTTTCTACTTGATGTTGCTAATGATTTCGATTATGCTTCCGCTTAATGTTTTGTAGAAGAAGAACAAATATTATGCTTTAGGACATTACATATATCGGTTTGTTCTACAGGTGAAATTTCTACACTTTATTTGCTTCAAGGAGGGAAGGTGCAAGTGAAGGATGTGTATTATATTTAAAAAAAACATTCAGGTTGGATTTGTTTCCTTTGAATCAAGGACCAAACCAAGGATCTAATGGCTTTAAGAAAACATCTTCCATAGATTCCAACTTCCATGGAAGGTTACTAGTGATCTTCTTTCATAAGTCTACATGAAAGGTAAGCCCACTAAGTTCCGGATTCTTCCAATTGGTGCATTGTCCTAATCCTAGTCACCTTTTTGGCTTGCATGCAGTGAATATGCTCCAATAAATAGGTTTCTTGAACTCAAAAAGTCAACCTTCATATTTTGAACAAGTTTAAAATGATAGTTAGAAAGTGGCAGTGATAGTGCGGAATGCGCTTAGTTATACCTCCCTTCTTACATTTTTTTTTGACATACTGAAATATGCTTACAAATAGAAATGGAGATAAACCAGCTAGGGAAATGATAGCTCATCTCTGAGAAGAGATGTGGCGGCTACATGCCTTTGAACTATCTTACACTGAGGCTTGAAGTCCTATTTATTGTTGAGAAACAATGGAAAACCGTAAACATCCAAAAACCTAACCCTAGAAGATGAAACTCCAAATTGTGGGCCCCGTTTGCGTAATATTGTACATCAACTTCCTGGGGTCGTAAATTTGGCATTTGATCTCTGTTTGATGCACACAAGATCTCATTAGAAAGAGCTATATGAGAACTACAATTTTGGATAGATCCTAGTTTTCCCAAAAAAACGTCGCTTAGAGCCTCAAAATGGCTCCTCAAGTTCAGGACTTAAAAACTGCTAAAACTAGTAAACTGTGCTACAATTAAGGAAACTGAAAAGTTGAAAGAAACAATGGTGGGGGTGCAAGTGGACTTGGTGGGTGGCCACCAATATCCACTTGGATAATTCATCCCCCCTTAGGAAGCAATGGTGCCCATTGCATTGAGTTCCTCCATGAGATGAGGAAACTTCTACTCAAGTTGGTCTCTGGTGAGCCACTTGCTTTGGAATCGTAGATCTAAGGTTTCAATTCTTCTATTTAAACTTTTGCTCGACCTTGACGGAATATCGGTATTCCATGCCAAGCGAGGAGATGTTCAGGAATTCTATTTCTTTGTGGATGTACTTGTGTAGGCAGCCACAATATTTGAGTGCCAAATGCTACTCCGAATCCTTGTTACCCAACTTTGTGTGAAGGGTATGGAAAATATTGGTAAACTCTAGCACATCTTGGTCCCTTCCCTACTGCAGTGTGGTCCACTTTATCTATTTATCTTCATAGCTTCCCACAGGGTAGTACTTCTCCTTGGTGGCATCTCGGAATGAATTACAAGTGGGTGTGACTGAAAATAGTGAGCCTATACTTTCGTCATTCTACTCGCAGTGGCTTTCCCACCAGTCCTTGACGCAGGGGGTTGCTTTGAGAAGAGTGAAAATAATATTTTCTCGACTAAAAAAAATCATGAACAAAAAAATAACCCTCTAGTAGATTTAACCATTTATCGATGACATCTACATCTATCTGACCCTCGAATATCGGGATTTCAAAATTAACTTGTACCTTAAATGGTGTGGCACTTCCAGAGTAGTTGTTGTAAGCCAATGCATCGCCCTTGGGTAGTCGCTGAAGGATCTGGGCAAAGCTGTCCATCATCACATTACTTTGTCTCTCGAGGGCTTATTCAAGCAATACTTTAATAGGATCTCCTACCCCCTCGTCTTTCTTTCATCCGCCATGGGAGGCCATCAAGATTTGTGAGGTCGGTCTTGTAAAGGTTCGACCAGTTCAAGCCCTAACCCCTTATATCCTGACATCGTTGGAGACATGGAAAGAAAAATAGAGAAAAAGAAAACTGCTCTGATACCACTGATCCAGAAGGAGGAACCTAAAGATTCGGAGTAGGAGGAGCATCTCTTCCACTCCTAGATGTGAGTAAAGGGCTCCCCACTATAGTTCATTGTCAACAACGGGAGCCAAAAGAACCTCATTTCAGTAGAGGTCATCAAGTTGTTGGCCTTGCCGGTTACAACACATCCACAACTGTACACCATCTGATGGCTATACCAAGGATGGGATCTTCACGTGAGCTAGCATTATCACCTTCGATACAACATCAAGCCCTTCATGGATGAGGTATTGTGTGGCTTTGCTCCCCTTGAAGTTTGTGATGTATTATGAGGAAACCATACTTGTGGAAGCGACATGTTGTGTATGAATCAAGGCCCCGTGTTGTTATTGTTACTTTGGGAAATAGGTTGTACAGGATATCAGAGGTAGCATCACCTACCGCCATCTCCTTGGTTACTACAAAACAATGCAGTAAGCTCATTTCCAAAACTAGGAAATTTGTTTACTTGATGATACACCCTTAAGGAAAGAAGAAGACGGTGGCCACTACCTCTAGACAGGGCCCCTCCACACGACAACTATAGATGGACAAGGCCATGGAGGAGTATGAGGACATCTTCACCTTCCCCACAGGGGTTCCGCTGCATTGTTAGGTCAAGCACACCATCGATCTAACCCAAGGTGCACTACTACATAATGGATCAATATATCGATGCTCCATTCTAGAGAATGATGAAATCAAGAGGCAGATTCAGGAGCTTCTACAGAAAGGTCACATCCGTCTGAGTTCATCACTCTGTGGTAGCCTGATTGTTTTGGTACAGGAGAATGATGGGACTTGGAGACTATGTATTGACTATGTATTGACTATCGGGTGTTGAAAAGGATCACTGTCCATATTAGGTACCCGATCCCATGGATTGATGACATCCTGGACCAATTGAAGGGGGAAAAATATTTCAGCAAGATCGGTTTGAAGTTATGATATCACCAAGTACCAATCGAACACTCTGATGTGCGGAAGACTACCTTCAAAGCCAAGGAGGGCCTTTTTGAATGGTTGGTTATGCCTTCCGGATTAACAAATGCTCTTGCAACCTTCATGAGGCCAACGGATGACATCTTGCGGCAATTCACTAACTCATTTGTAGTGGTATACTTGGATGACATCCTGATCTTCATCCAGAGTCCGGAAGAGCACCTCCACCACATCCGACAGGTTCTCCAAACACTACAACAACAAAAGTTATGTGCCAATTTGGAGAAATTCACTTTTGGCATGACCCAGGTTCAGTATTTGGGATACATTTTTTATGAATAGGGGGTGGATGTGGATCCCACCAAGATCCAAGTCATTTGGGATTGGCCATCTGCAACCACTCTAATAGATCTCTGCAGCTTTCTAGGACTTGGCAACTTCTACTGCAGGTTCGTGTTGGGATTTTCTCATATCACTTAGCCCTTGAGTCAAGTCACCAAGGGAGGAGCGAAAGAAAAATTCTTTTGCTCTAAATCTCAACAGAAGACATTTACAAAGTTGAAAGATCCCCTTTTCTCGGCACCAGTGCTCACATTACCAGACTTGCAACAACCATTTGAGGTCGAGATAGATGCCACTAACTATGCTATTGGGGCAGTCCTTACTCAACACAGGCATCCACTGGCATATCACAGTGCAACACTTTCAGACAGAGTCCGGAAGTATCCAACTTATGACAAAGAGATGTATTCAATTGTGTAGGCCTACTAACAATGGGAGCATTACATTTTGGGGAAGGAAGCAGTCATCCACATAAACCACCAACCCCTGTAGTTCATACAGACCCAAGGGAAATTGTATAATGATTTCCATCAAAAGTGGTCCACATACCTGCAACAGTTCCATTTAAATATCGAGCAGAAGAAGGGCAACGCCAATAATGTTGCAGATTGCTTTAGTCAACCACCAATCATGGTGTTAACCACCATGCTCAACAGTTGCGGGCACAAGACTTCTGATTGACCACTTCTCTATAAAAGCGACCCAGAATTTGGCCACACATACTAGACACTCTTGGAGGGTCAGCTTGTTCCAGATTTTCACCTCTAGGATGCCCTATTATGCAACATAGGTCACCTTTTTATTCCTTCAAGCAAGCGTGACAAAATGATTTGGGAAGAACACTACAGTCAAGCTGCTGGACATTTTGGGGTCGAAAAAACAGTGGCAGTACTGGAGAAGTATTTCTATTGGTCGAATCTTTGATAGGATGTCAGGAAGTACATCATATCATGCACTTCCTGTACCATTGCCAAACCAACCATCAAGAAGCAAGACCTCTATACCCCGCTACCTATCCCTAGTGGACCTTGGGAAGCCATCTCCATGGATTACATGTGAGGCATTCCTTCCACTAAGCATGGAAACGACTGTGTTTTTGTGGTCGTTGACAGGTCCTTTTAGATGGCCATTATGGCAGCCCGCAAGAAGAATATTATGGTAGAAGCCACTGCTAAACTCTTCTTTGAATGAGTGTGGGTACACTTTGGAAACCCACAGTGTATCATCTCGGATCGGGACAATAGGTTATGCAGTACATTTTGGTCCAGTCTTTGGTCGATGTTGGACACCAAACTCACTAAGTCCACGACCTTCCATCCTCAAACCAATGGCTAGACAAAGGTTGTCAACAAGATGATCATATGCATTTTGCGCATGTACAACTCCAAGCAGCCACGCACATGAGATGAGAACCTCCCCTATGTTCAGCACAGCTACAATCGGGCTCTCCATACCTCGGCTGGCCACAACCCTTTTCAGGTGGGCTTGGGATTATAGCCACTATGTCCCATTGATGTGGCCATGTCATTTGCAGCTACTCATGCAGATTCGACTCATGTCTAGTCCGAAACAGATAAGGCAAACAACTTCAATGAGTAGATCCAACATATTCACCAATAGGTCTATGACATTCTAGAGAAATCAAATGCCAAGTACAAGCAGTGACATGATCAACATTGGGTGCCATAGAAATTTCAGGCGGGTGACAAAGTTTAGTTACATTTGAAAAAGGAATGCCTTATGAGAGCCTATCGAAAACTCAGAGAACTCTTATATGGTCCTTACACCATTACCAACACCGTGGGAGACAATGCATTTGAGCTCAGCACTCCCCGATTCCTTAGCCTACACCCAATGTTCAATGTGGACCGCCTTCGGCCATACTTTCCACCATTACTAAACACATCTAACATTGCAGAACAACTCACACCCACAGAGTTAAATTTAGATTATGTGGAACAAGCTACAACTGATTAGATAATAGACACACAGATCAAACAAAATCGCCAGTAGAATATCCAACTATATCGAGTTGTCAAAGAAGGCCAACTCCTTCACGAGTGTAAGTGGCTCACCAGAGGGCAAGTGGCTCACCAGAGACCAAGTTCAACCGAAGTTTTCTCATCTCATGGAGGAACTCAACGCAATGGGGACCATTGCTTCCTAAGGGGGAAGGAATGATCTAGGTGGATATTGTGGCCACCCGCCAAGTCCACTTGGACCCCCACCATTGTTTCTTTCAACTTTTCAGTTTCATTAATTGTAGGACAATTTACTATTTTTAGCAGTTTTTCGAGTCGTGAACTTTCGGAGCCGTTTTGAGGCCATAAACAACGTTTTTTGGGAAAACTGAGAGCAGCATGGATCCATGCGGATTTGGCGGGTGGCCACCAATATCCACCTGGATCATGAAGGCAAAAACAAAATATCTCTTACAGATGATGACAATGTATTTACATTAAGATAGAGTGAGAGGGATGAATAGATCAAGGAAGAATGATGAATGAGATGTCAATGATCAAATCAATAATGTCCATAATACATGAATTCAAGCTAGGATTCAATAAGGCATGTTGCCCACAATTTTTTTTTAAGTTTTTATAATTTTGGATATACCAATATGATAGTAGGATGATATAGGCTTTTGTTATATGAGGGATTTAATATTATGGAAGGGTTCACTGTACGACTAAATGATAAGAGCCAATGAACTCAAAATGATTTAATCTTTAAATGTCAAATGAAACTAGTAGTTGTGAAATTCATAGTATTAATCATGAAACACCTTTATTCTTATTTAATATTGATAGGAGGTTTGAACCTCAAATCACAAGGAATATAGCACACACTTTATTATCAAGAAGATCACCAATTGAAATATAACATTTTATTATCAAGATGATCACCAATTGGAATATAACACTTATTATCAAGATGATCACCAATTACAATATAGCACTTTATTATCAAAATGATTACTAATTAACTGGGCTAAACCATTAAAACTTATTAAATTAAAACACCTACAAATATTAAAATAATAACCTTTTGATATCTTTTAAGGGTAAGATTTCTATATAAAAAAAATTAATGGAACATCCATATTTAATAAATTATAAACTACGAATCCCACCAAGGTAGATAAATCATATGTCCAATCTAGTCATTGTGAGTTATAGGCAGGTTTGAACCCCTTGCAAGCGCGTATTTAGGTGAATCAGAGTCTACCAATTTTGAATTATATTTCTAATAATACATGTTTGAATCCCTTGCAAGCGTTCGATTTTAGTTCACCTGACGGAACCTCCCATGTTTATAGGCAGCGAACTCCACCTATATCTTTTCATTTTAAATCGATTGTGTTACGGCCCAAAACTAATATGAAAAGATTTTGGGTGTAGGTTTCGTTGGCGGTTTTCCTGAAGTTTCCACAGAGAGCCGCTGTCCAATCGCAGTGGTAAATAGCCAGCCCATTGCGGAAATAGAAGGAAGAAATAAGAAAGCTCACTAACGTATAAAACATCGGCAAGAGAAGATGTCGGGACCAGTTTTAACTACCTACCCTGTGGAGAACTACAGATTGGGGTCCAAAGATCCCAATATGGAGAAAGACACCTCTGTTCCAGACAGGCTTGCTAGAATGAAGGTCAAGTAAGTAAATGCTTCAATGCCGATTCTCCTGTTTTGACTAAAAGTGAAAAGTGATCATGATTACCTCGATAGTTGGTTTTAACATAATCTAAACGCTTTTTTCTGGGCATTGATCCGTTATTCCCACGCACGGTTACCAAACCAGAAAAATTATATCCTCCTGATTAGCCCTCGTGAACCCTAACTGGCCTAGAGTAGTGTTTACGGTTTTATTTTTTTTACAGGTTGTTATACTTTGTTGTTTTATTATGTTGATGTATATGAAATTCCGTTTGCACATTCTATTCATGTACCTTTTTTATAGCCACCAGTGCCGGCTCTTATATATTGAATTAAATTTAAAATAGTGAATGGCGAAGGCCGAACAGGTCAATGATGAAACATAAGTGTTGAAGATATTGGAAGGCGTTGTGCACCCGAAGTCTTCCCCCAACAGATATTTACCCAAACTGCACGCAACAACCGTTCTTTTAATTATATTCTAATTGCTTTGAATTCAAATTGGTTTGCCATGATTTTTTCAGTGGTCCATCTCGAAATGATTAATATTTTATCTATCGATTTCAGATATTAAATATCGACCAGATAAAAAGAATCAGTCGAATTTTTTTAAATAATGGCCCCACCTTTGTATGAGCAGGCGGAATCCCCACTAAATATGATTTACTATAGGCCAATGATTATTGATGGGTTTGATTTAAAAAAAATATAGACACCTTAAATTATAATTATTATAAAACATTGGTACAACTTAACACACCAGTGGTCTCCACTTCAAGTCTCTGAGGCGCCACTTTTGCGATGAGGGGTTATGGAGAGCTTAGCTGTGGGATCCTTTAATTTTTTCCGCAGCTACAGGTTAGTGGAACAGGTCTTCAATTTTTATCACAGTCCCAGGTTCAATTGTTTATAGGTATCTTTATTTGAAGCTTTGTTCACAAAAGGATTTCGCAGCTACAGGAAACTCGAGGAGGCATTAAAATTTTTTCGTAGATACATGTCACTGGAGGAGGCCTTTAAATCGTTTCGCAGATACATGTCACTGGAGGAGGCTACTACTCCGTGCCAATCATGATAATACGGCTACTACTCCGTGCGAATCATGCTGTCTATTTTCTTTAAAAATATATCACCATGTCCCTGAAGATAAATATCTTCATATTTTGGCTGCCATGGCTGTTGTGGTTTTCAAATTGGAAATTTCAAAAAAAATGTGATGAAAAAAAACTGCTTACTTTTATTGTTCAGATTAACCAAAATTAATTTTTGAATCTTAATCATCGGAGTCAACGAGAACTTGTGGAACATACATCAAAATACTATGTGAGAGGCCAGCATGCTTTCCCTTTTAGTGGAAGGTTAGACAGAGAGTGAAAGAAATAATATTGAGATTTAGGTAGCCATTGACAAAGTTGCTCAAAGATAAGATGTAATCTTGAGAGGCCTTTAGGATATCCTCTATTTGTATGGTGTAGAACTCAAGAGATAGATAACTTAGAAATGTGTAAGTTGTCTTAAACCTTTTGTCCCACTATGGGTGTATGTTGAAATGTTGAAAGCAAGTTGTCATTTACAAAGTTGCTCAAGGACGATGTAATTTTGAGAGGTCTTTAGGATACCCACTACTTGTATGGTGTAGAACTAGTAATATAGCCAACTTACGAATGCATGGGTTGTCTTTAACCCTTTGTCTCACTAAGTGCACATGTAGTATTGTAGAAACATTTAATTCTCTAAGATGTTCCAACATTGAACATAATTTGGCATTTCCATGGAGGATGTGAAGTTGGCTCTATGGTTAACCAAATATGTCAATTCAAGTACATTGAGAGTCTCGGGATTGTGGATACCTCAACATGTACAGGTGGTCTTAAAACCAACCCACAAGAAACCTTTATGATACTTGATAGGTAATAAGAATATTCATAATAGTTCAATAGGGATTCTATCTCTATTTTGTAGCTATGACATATATAAATGAATGGGTATCGAAAATATTGTTGTTGTTGTGTGTGTATGGAAGTACATATGAATGAATATTCTCCAAGGTTAGATCGAAGGAAGTGCACTTTCCATTGACATTAGCAGAAGAAATGTTAGTTTTACATAAATAGAGTCTCGAGAGCCATTGTGTCCTATGTCACATATAACAGTGAGCGGTTTGGTTTTCGTTAAGAAAGATTCTTGAGCACATTGTCACCTTCGTAGCTAGGCTATTAAATTCATTTTAACACATTCAGTGTATCATTTTGAATTAAATCTCTAAGTGAATTATGTGCATACAATGCTAAAATTATTCTTCATACACAAGCATAAAGATTAAACTTTAAAAAGAGCACAAAAAGAAAGGGAAAAAATTTCAACACATAATATTCTATTCGACATTCCCTTCCATCACTTCGAGGGCATGCTCATATAATGTTCATGAATGACCAAGACATGGTAGTTCTTTGGACTCAAAGTACGATCAAGTAGTAGCAAATTTTGGGAGTGCCAAAGCAACTCATATAACCTAAAAGTAACTCAAGAAAAAGTCATGGTTCATATTCTTAGTAGTCTTAATCCAATAGCTAGTTGAATAGAATTAGGGATGTGTTCCATTGAGACTCTCTACTAGCATGTAGACTCTGATTCATTAGTGTAAAGGTCTTGGAATAAATTTGTGAGATTGTAAATTATGAAATTTTCTGAAATCCTAATAGAAGTGTGCCAGTGGGTTGGAGTTTTAAGGCATCTGATGCGATTCAGTTCTTGTTGTGGTTTTCCCGATCCCATTGAAATGGTTAAAGGAGGGATGACATTATTGATGTTAATAGGTGAAGAAGGTACATTTGTATACACCTAAGTGGTTAGGCATGCAGAAGTCACCTTACTAACCCTTAAACTTAGTAATTATTTTAATAATTAAACTAATTAAATTTTATATGAAGGAGTGAGTTAATTTAATGAAATTTGAAGGTTATTTGCATTAGTGAATTGGGTGAAGCTCAATTGTTGATATAAAGTGATGTTGAAATATAATCTCAACCATTAATCACATTGGATATTATCATTATGGATATGATCAATAGCTCAAACTTATAAAAAGAAGGGTATGCGAAGGGATAAATCACACCTCAAGCACAAGACATAGTGAGAGTGAGATCTCAATGATTGGGGGAGCAGGAATTTAATTAAGTTTTGCCTATTCCTTTTGTACTTTAAAATATTTCTCGTGTGCTTTTCACATATATTTATAATCCATAGTGGATCTGTACAAAGAATACCAAATAATACCAAATGCTTCAAATATAATAATAAGCCATAACATACACAATGTGCACTAAATGTGAGCATGGAGCACAACTTCAAAATAACATGATAAATAAGTTATATAATAACTTTTTAAATAATAGGAGAACCTCCCGCAACTCGCTCAATGCATTCATATATCCAAATCATATCTACCCTTAATAGCACCTACATGACCTCTATATATGTCTATTCACTCATTACACATGTCACCTGTCATTCGATCAATCACTAGTACATATATTTACCCCATTACATATACATTTAACCACATATCTGATTTCATTGGGGACATATTGTGTATTCTTTAGCCCCCAATATATGCCTCTCTTGGGGTCATATAATAGTATCTTCTTTCGAAAATATTTCTTTGCAAATTTTTGTAGTAAAGGAATTTACATGTAATGAAACTAGGTAATATGATTTCCATAAATTCATGTTTGCATGCTCCCATGAATGGTGATCCATCCTTTCAAATTCAATTCTTTTCAATGTTAATACTTGATCACTAGTTGTTGCATGGTTTTCTTTCCTTCCATTCCACATGTAATTGTTATGGCTTCTCCAAATTATCGTAATAGCTATTCATTCATATTAATTTTTTGTATAATGGTTTTGTCATGTTTTCTATGAATATTGTTGACTATTCCATCTTCTTCCTTGATCATGTTGATGTCAATTTTTTTGTCTTCCTTGAAAAATTTCTTGGTAATAAGGGTGTTGATATAGTTTCACTCATGATGGTTTTTTTTTTTTTTTCATTTTTCACGTCCATGTCATCCATATTATTTTTAGAGGCATGAAATTGTCTATCCTTTTCACTTGGTATTAAGTACTACCTACCTTTGAAATAATCCCATTATATTTTATTTTCAAATTTTCAACATGATATCAACTTGAATTATTTTCTACTAACCTTACAGAATTTTGTATTTTTTTCTCTTTTTTGAAGTTAAAAAGCAATGCCATTTGTCAAATCCTTATGTATTTTCTTAATTTTGGATTTCATTTCTAATTTTATCTCAATGATATTTTCGATTTCTTCAACTTGTCAATTTCCTCTACAAGTATTTCGCTAGCATTCCCTTCAATTGTTTTGTTAGTATCTCTATCCCTATTCTTTAATTAAAACTTTTGTAGATGCTTTTTCATAATTTTAACATCATTTATAATTTATCCATTATGCTTATGAAACCTTTTGATTTTACCATTTCTTTTTAATTTTTAGTTCTTCCCATAATGAATCCTTTCCTACTTTCCTTTGTCAATATTTTCTTGCTTCAATTTAGGAACCTCCTTAATCAGTGATTCATTAAAGGCCTGTATCTTGTACATCTTAACATATTGACTTTGGTTTCTTATTTCTTAATTTGAATTTATGCATCTCTTACAGTGTTTTATTCTTGATTCATTTATCAAAGAGGAGATTATGTAATTTTTCCCATTAGTATTTTCATCAAGACCAGCCTCTTACTTAGAAACCCCGTCCCATAAACAACTTTGTACCAAAAGGAAGTTGAGAATTATACCTCAAACAAAACCTTTCACATGTGTTCATTGTGAATATGTGAGAAGTAGGTAGAGATATTTGAGAAAAATAATTCCTTCTTTAGAAAATTAATTGTATTTTGTGAAATCCCATGCATGACTGAGACTAACAGAAATATTAAAAATAGATTCTTTTCTAAAAGTGTTATGAAAAGGCATGGAAAATGTCTTTACCTTACATGAGTAGTTGAGTACACTGAGTGATCGAAAGAACACAATGTGTGCAAGTAGTTAAGAAATATATTTTTCCAAGAAGTGCATAGTATCATAAAATGTACATATAGAGTACTATACAAATCCATGCAATATGGATATATGGTAGCTATATAGTTCTTCCATAGCATATGTGTGAAATTAATTTTAATTTTTCCACTATTTAATTTTTATCTATTGTGTGGTTGATGCTATGATGTAGAATTTGTTTTCAAGATTAATTAAATTCAATGATCTAGTGGTTCGATTGAGATCATAAGGACATAATTACCTAGGGCTTGAAATTTTTGCATATTATGAGAGCTTGATATTTGATTGAGATTCTCAATAATTTAAAGTCCTCATTATATTGTAGGGAAGGAGGACCAACAATAAGAGAATTCTGAAGTTTTAATTATTTTCTAATTTAGGAGTTTGTGCAATAGATATTAGAGAGGGCAATTTGAGGATAGATTTAATGGTGCCTTCAATTTATTATTATAGGAGGTAAGGGTTTCACTCTTAGTAAAGGTTAATGATATCAAATATATTTTCAAGAATGTTGCAAATTTGTCCACAAATATATAAGACTTGGAAACTAACAACAAAAATTATGTCATGGCTAAGCTAATGATATTGGATGTCATGACACACCATTTGACCCCTCGTATTTGAGAAGAATACTAAAATCAAGAGGTTTGATTCCTTAGTTTTTTCAATAATAACATAAGTGAAGATAAGATCATGTGAAAAACACATATCCATGTAATTTATTAGGCTAGACACAATCACCAATTGCCTTGTGAAGATCAACAAATTCTTAATCATTTTGCAATCATTTGTAAGAAGGTTGTAGATGCATATTTATTGAAAATGGAACCCAATGGCTTTTTACCTTCATGGGAACATTTTATAGGTATTTTCCCTTTGGAAAAATGTTTTGACTTGATAGGATTTGGGATGATAGTTTGTATAAGGAGACTGAGATGGAGTCAAATAAAAACAAGAAGGGTGTTAACTAGAACCTAGCTCTAATTTATTAGTCAAATAAGGGTAGAATTAAAGGACCCAATCAGGGTAAGGAAAAGAGTGAGGATTCAGGAAAGGACTTGATCAAAATATAGTGTTTTGTTTATTGTAAGCATAATCATTATACATCACAGTGTTTAGAGAAGGGCAAACAAAATTAACAAAAAATGAAGTAGTGGTATTTATAAAAAATCAGATGATTGGGTTTATTACAAAGTTTGAGAAGGATTCTCGATGACATCTTGCCTTTCTGCTAGCATAATTCCAAGGGACATGTGGTATGTGGGAAATGGGGCATCCCAACATATTACATCAACCTAGAAATTATTTTCAAGTTTGAAGAACAAATTCTTAGGAGTATAGGTTGAGGTTGGTGATGATTCCAAGTATCCAACAAAAAGAGTTGGCATTATTCCCTTCTAGCTCAAATTAGGAAATCAAAGTATTCAAATCGAAAGGTCACATCATAGCTATTGTCACAAATCTAGCCAACACTGAGCATATTGTGATTGAAACTTTCGACATAGAACACATTTTAATCTTTTGTCTTTTGATCAAGACTAACCACTCCTTTTCCCTTGATTCGTGCAAGAGAGTTGTTTCCAAAAGTGACATTGACTCCTCTGTATTTTTCTTTCAATGACAAAAAATTGCTTTTGTACCCAGTCATATGTTTGGAACAACCACTATTCGCATACCATTTGTTCTCTTTATTATGAGCCGATAAGGCGAGTGAACATGGCATGCTATTTTTGGTCTTTGGTTCCTAGCTTCCTTTATCCTTTTGGATATGCTTGTGTCCATCATTTTGATACTTAGACAAGTATTCAAACTTGCTTCTACACTCAAGGGACTTGTGCCCAAAATTATTATACTTGAAGCATTCGACTTCACATAGTAGGGGAGAGAAGACATTATGATTCCTAAGTGATGAATCATGAGACTTAGGAGTTTGTGTGTATTATATCTGAGATTTTCATCTCTTTCTACCTTGAATCTTCTATAATCAATAGATTTGTGTACAAAGATATGACACTTATAACAGTGACCATAACTATAATAGGTATGCCTATTGTTAAAAGAATTATGAGATTGAGCAAGAAAATACCTTGGTCAATTGAATAATTGGTTCATTTTCCATTTACAATCTCCTCTTTGTCTATTTGATCTCTTGTCTTCATGAACTCTTTCATGATACTTTTTCCAAAGACTTTGTTGTTCTTTAGCTCCTGCAAACCTGATTTTATCTTCTTCTTCCCAATAGAATATTCTTGTTTCTTAGAGTATCCCACTATAGTTCTGATTCCTGAGAGCCTTTGACAATTAAGGATATGATTTAGTCTTCTTGTCCCTTCAACAAATTTCTCATTTAGACCATTTTCAGTATTTTCTTCCTGAAAATGAGTTCTAAGGGATATAACCTCTACTTCAAGACACTGACAATTTTCTTCCCATTCTTCAATCATAACTTGAAGCACCTCTTCCTTTCTTTTGGTGTCCTCCAACGCAACTTTCAAAGACAAACAATCATCTTTGCATACTTTTGAGGTCGTTTCCTTTTTTAACATGAGAAACCCTTGTTTCAACTGCTTGTTCTCGTCTTCTAGAATCTCATGATTTCCTTCTTCTCCTTCAGCAGAATGGCTAGAATATCCTTTCTCTTGATATCTTCTTTAAGATTTTCTTTCTGATAGGTGAACTCCTCATTATCATAGTTATACGTTCCTTCTTCTGCAAACTAGACTTTTCCTTCAGCTGCTTATTATTCTTCCTTTCTTTCTTCAACTCATGAAGGGAACTGATGAGTTCCCCTTCAATGTATACCACTCCTTCCTCTTCCTCCTCTTTAGAGTCCATAATACCCTATTTCTTAGTGTTTTTTTTTGAGTTCCATAAGAAGATACTTATATGTCTCATTTTCTGATGAGTCTTCACAATCTAATTTTGGTGTTGAGTTATCCTCTTTGGAATAAAAGCCCTTCTTCTTGTAGGGTTTCTTCTTCTGATATGTATGAAATATTTCTAAATTTCAGGTCTTCTTCTCTTTCAACCTCTTCTTTGTAATGGAATTTGGAAGAGAAATGTCCAACTCTTCCACAGTCAAAACACTTAAAGGGAAACTCCCTTTATATTTTCTTGAGCCACGCTTCAGTTTTTTGGTTGTTGAGCCACCTCCTAATCAGATTCGTTATTGGATAAGTCTTGATGACCTTTGTGCTCCTTTCCATTACTAGATACTCTGAATGTCTCTTCCTTCAATTTAGATTTCTCCATTCCTGCTGTCATCTCCTAGGTTGTGAGAGTAACATGTAGCTTATCCATTTGAGATCTTAGAAACATCCTCAAAAATTGATATTTTGGCATTAAATCTCATGGGTAGAGACCTCAATACTTTCTGAACGATCATCTCTTCCTTTACTTCTTCATCAAGTCCTCTAATCATATTACCCACTTCATCAACTTTGATGAAGTATTCTACTATGCTTTCATTACTTACCTTCAAGCTCTCAAACCTCATTATGAAAGTCTGAATTTTTGCTTGCTTGACTTTGTCATCTCCTTCATGACACTGGTTAATATTTTCCAACATTTCATAAGAAAATCTACAATGTATAACTTTCAAAAGTTCTGATTGTCTAAGACCAACAAGAATGGCATGCTTAGATTTACCATTTCTTAGTAACAATTTCTTGCCATCTGCATCATTGGGGATAATCTCAAGGACATTGTAGTTTACTAGTACCGAGGTACAAACATCTACCCCCAGGGACATAAGATATGCCTCCATTTATACTTTCCAAAAATCATAGGTAGCCCCATTAAAGACCGGTACCCTGCGTCAATAAACTTCTTGACTCTTTCCTATTCATAATTCATTATGGATCTACCTTCCAGTCTTTAAACTGTTGCTGAAGGAACTTGGCTCTGATACCAATTATTGGAATAAGGAATTGCTAAGAGGGGGGATGAGTCAATAATTCAAAAAAATGGTAATTTTCTTCTCTTACTATACTTATAGTTCCTCCTTATGTTCTTTCAAATGTGAGAGGATTCATTCATGAAATAGTGACTCAATAAATTTGTAGACATAAATTAAGCACCAACTTAATTACATTTGTTTGTTTGTGATAACCCACTCACTGGAGGCACAGACCCCCTTTCTTTAGAAAGAACCAACTTTCCAAGAGGTGCCTACCTCTTAAGTATGTAGGAACCAACCTACCACGGCCATTGTTCTACTATTCCATACAATTTTCAAACTGAAAATAGAGGCATACAATTTTACAAGTAAAATACCAACTAATGGTTGTCTGCAAATTCAACTTCTATACTCTACTCTCTGTGCTCACTTATAGTATATCTCCTCATTTTTCTCATAGAAAAATTCCTTTGTGCTCTTCCATCACTATCCAGAGCTCTCCACTATCTACTCCTCAGCACTATGCTTGCAAAACACTGCTTAAATGCACACACTCACTGATTTTCTCTCTCACACATATCCTCACTATTCCCTCTCTGCTTAACGGAGGTTCTAAGTTTTTCTCCAGTGTTGTACTTGACTCAATGTATCTAATGTCACCATAAACACTTCCGAACCATGTACCCCTAGCATGGTAGTCCATTCTTTTGTTGTTTCATAGTTTCTCTAGTTTTGTCACTATATTAAGTCATGAGGATGGGCATTGATCACTTCTTTGTCTCACTACATGAATCTCCATGTTGTGTATTTAATTTCAATCCCCTTACACATTTCATAAACACTCCTTGTGCATATTTATGGCTCATAGAGATCTAGTTGTACATGCTCATGGTTTCATTGTTCTTATTTTACATTTGCAATGTGTAAACCAAAGGTCTTCGACCATAAACTCTATTGCTCCGTATTCAACACCACAACTACTAATTCATACATCTTTAATGGCTCAATGTACCATCATATCAAATATTTTCCAACATAGTATTGTGTAGTGGTGTAGCACTAAGAAAGAATTGATTTCCTAGCTCCGACTATGTCTAGCACCTTTTGATTTATCACTCATAAAACTTCCACGATAGGATAGAGGGTAGTGACTGAGGGCTTAGCCTTAAGGCTCTAAGAATTTTAGACCCTCGTCGAGGTCTATATTTCCTTTGTTATGCCCTCCTCCTTTGATTTTTTGTTTTTTCCACAACCAAGCACTGACACTATCAGAGCCCATTTATTGGGGATTTTCACTTATTTCCCATATTTCAGCAACCACAAATCCTCGAACATCGATCATCAGTAGGGCCCTCTATTAAGCGCTAGCCATTGTTTCCTTAACACTTTGTGATTGTGTGCTATCCATCATATCAAAGCCCTCTAATCGATGATTTCCAAGTGTGGATAATGTGAAAACCGTCGCAAACCTCTGATCGTTTATCGCCAATGTGACATCATCACCTGCCACATGGAATTTTGTGATTGGTGACATGTGTGCCTCAGATATGGCCTATTAGTTCATCCAAAACAATCGAAAACACCTTCCATGTGTCATTCTATACTGCCACATCATGATGTCATCAACAACCACTTGGCCTTATCGGAACCAATCAGATCGTGCCATATGTCCACTTTGGAGCTCATCTAGGACTGTCATCTATCCTTATCATTTCCAATCGGATTCCTCCATGTGTCTTGCCTAGAGGAGAGAGAAAGAGGACTTGCCTTCCTTAGTTCTTCAAATAATTCCATTATAAATTCCTTTTTGGCCTCCTTGGCGATTTTAATAAAGAAAACTCAATCCTGATCGTTTAACTCAATCGATGTTCACAAATTGCAACATCCCAATGCTTGTCACTTTTGAAAGTTCCGAACACCAATCACCAATAATCCATGTTGTTTATCATCGAATACGAAATTTTTGACATCACATAAGACTTCTGATATTGCAATATCAATAACCACTAATCGATGAATTTCTTCCATTGTGCACTGCACCTTGGAACTTTAATTTCTGATATGTAATATGCCAAGACCTCTGATATTGCGATATCGGTAATCACTAATCGGCCAATTTCTTCTACTATGCATTTCACCTTGGAACCTTCAATCACCAATATGTGATATGACAGGACCTCCAATCATCGATTGGAGACGTGTCAGAAGGACACCAACTCAAACTTGGAATTTCACAAGGTTTTCCTTTGCTTTTTGGTTTGGAGAGGCAAAAATTCAACTAGCTCTAATGTTCTTTTCCAGAAGTCCATTCTAGGACTTCCAGATATGATTGGAAAGATTTTTTTGAGCACTATCCAACAGAGGGGTTGTAATTAGTCCTCAATCCAATTTTCTATCTCAGAGAGGGCTCCAGAGTCTCTTCATAACTTGAATCAAAACCACCAAGACATGAAGCTCGCAGCTACCATGCACTTCCTTTTGGACACTCAATCATCATGTTGAGCCTTGTTTGACATCAATGCCAACACTTACACAACTAACCACCAATGCCTTGTAGAACGTTATAGCCACATCCACCTACTCCTCTAAAGAGATGTACTAGCTTTGTGCAATGGAGAAGCCAAGGCGCGTTACGATACTATCCAAGCCTTCTTCAAGATAGTCTTAGTAGAAGATTCGTTGACCAAAAGCCTACGGGACTATTTATAGCAAAGGGTGGGGTGACCCTTTAGATTCCCCTTTGTGATAGTTCAACTACCCTCATGACTCTTCACCTACTCTATGACTATTACATTCAACTGTTGACACTCGACTTACACTAGACATGACTCAACATTACAATGAACAGGTGCTCATGTGAGACGATATGGCTTGAGCAAGCCTTGCGAGACATCACTGACGCTCACTCTATTGTGGTGAGAGCCACTCTTTGACATGCTTGTGATGGTGAAGCTGGTGAGCTAATGCCAAGCTTGGTCATTCATGATGGTGTGCATCTACCTCATGGTGACATCTTGTTGAACCAAAGCCTTCATTGCAATCAGTGCATTGGTTTGGTCCCTTCATCAAAATTATTTGCTAACATGTGCATGGTCTTCGTGGGTACGGTTGAACCGACAACACACTGATGCACATTGCCCATGCTGATCTCTAAGTGTGTGCTGGTGATCATATACATCAACTTGATGAAGTACATGTTAAGACCAATTATACTTTCTTCTTGTCTTCTCCTTGGTGAGTGTGTTGAATGGGTTAGATTGCATGCGCGCATTCAATGACATGCATGTTGTTGGATCCTTTGCAAGTGATCAACAACACTACTCACCATGTTTACTCTATGTCAATTGTGGGGATGGATCCTTAACTTGTACTGGCGTAGTTTGATCCATGATTTCATGTTCCACCCATTGTTGTTCCTGTTCCTGTTGCAATTCATTTTACTATCTATGTAGTTTCATTTTCTTCCTGAGTTGTTGCTTCAGCACATGCAACTCCTTCTTTGTTCCATCGTCTACCTTCGCATGATCTTCATGTCACACCATGATTTGGATTTAAACAGGAACACAAAAAATTACATATATAACCATAAGTACAAAGATGCAGTAGACATAACACTTCATTCCATTAATATCAAATACTTAAATATTCTTACAAACAAAATGGAAATAAGTCTAGCTTGGGTGATCGTGCCTTATCTCAGAGAAGAGATGTGGTGTGTACATGCCTTTGAATTGCATTACAATGAGGCTCAAGGGCCTTATTATTATTGAACAATGAGAGAAAACATTAAACAACCAAAACCCTTACCTAAGGAGATGTAACACCAAGAGTTTATGGCCCCATTGGGGTTAGTTGGACAACCAACTTCCCGGGGTCGCAACTTGGTCATATTATCTTCATTTGATGCGCATGATACCCAATTTGAATGATCTCTCCAAGGACTACAATGGAGAAGATGATTTTATGTAGAAAATCGTCAGTGGTAAATTGCAAAAAAAAGTTGTTTAGGGCCTCAAAATGACTTTGAAAGTTTAGGAACCGAAAAACTACTAAAAATAGTAAATTGTGCTACAATTAAGGAAACTGAAAATTTGAAAGAAACAATGGTGTGGGTACAAGTGGAATTGGAGGGAAACATTGTTTAGGGCATCGAAACGACTCTGGAAGCTTAGGACCTGAAAAGATTCTAAAAGTAGTAAAATGTGCTACAATTAAGGAAACTAAAAAAACTGAAAGAAACAATGGTGGGGGTCCAGGTGGGATTTGCAAGTGGCCACCAATATCCACCTAGATCATTCCTCCCCCCTTTGGAAGAAACTGTCCCCATTACATTGAATTCCTCCATGAGATGAGGAATCTTTTGTTGAACTTGGTCCTCGGTGAGCCACTTGCCTTGGTGAAGGAGTTGGCCTGCTTTGACACCTTGATATCGTTGGATCTTCTGCCGGAAAGTGTGCTTGATCTGCATGGGCACGATCCAATAAGTTGTGGCTTGTTCCACGCAATCTGGATTTAACTCTATAGGTGTTAGTTGTTCAATGTCTGATGTGTCTAGAAATGGTGGGAAGAATGGTCGAAGGTGGTCCACATTGAACACTGGGTGCAGGCCAAGGAATGGGGGAATGCTGAGCATAGATGAATTGTCTCTCATGACCTTGGTAATGGTGTAAGGATCATATCAGAATGGTTTGAGTTTCCAGTAGGCTCCATTAAGGTGTTCCTTTTGCAAACACAAGTAGACTTTGTCACCCACCTAAAACTTGTGTGGCACCTGATGTTGATCATGTCGCTGCTTGTACTTGGAATTTGATTTATCGAGAATGTCATGGACCTTCTCATGGATATGTTGGATGTGCTCATTGAATTTTCTTTCCTTATCGGTTTTGGACTATACATGAGCTGAATCTTCTTGAGTAGCTGCAAATGGCATGGCCATATCAATGGGACATAGTCATTGGAATCCCAGACCTACCTAAAAAGGGTTGTGTCCAATCTAGCTGTGGAGAACCTAGTTATAGTTGTGATGGACATAGGGGAGGCTCTCATCCCATCGGTATGGATGCTTTGAGTTGTACATGCATAGGATTTGTACGATCATCCCATTGATGACCTTTGTCTAGCCATCAGTTTGGGGGTCAAAAGCTATGGACTTAGTGAGCTTGGTGTCCAGCATCGACTAGAGACTGGACCAAAATCTACTGAGGAACCTACTATCCCTATTTAAGATGATAGACTATGGGATCCCAAAGTGTACCCAAACTCATTTAAAGAAGAGTTTAACAGAGGCTTCCACTGTGATATTCTTCTTGAAGGCAACCATAATGGCCATCTTCGAGAATCTATCGATGACTACAAAAACATAGCCATTTCCATGCTTAGTAGAAGGAAGGATCGACATGTAATCCATGGAGATGGATTCACAAGGTCGACTAGGGGTAGGTACCAGAGTATAGATACCTTGCTTCTTGATGGTCAGTTTGGCAATGGCACAGGGACTGCAGGATCTATTGTACTTCACGACATCTTGTCAAAGATTCGACCAATAGAAATACTTTTGTAGTAATTCCACTATCTTCTTGACTCCGAAATGCCTAGTGGCCCAACTGTAGTATGCTTCCCAAATCATCTTAGCATGCTTTCTTGAAGGAACACAAAGGTGTCCAAGGTAGCATAATAGGGCATCCTGGAGGTGAAAATCTCAAACTTGCTGACCCGCCAAGAGCGTCTGGTATGTGTGGTTGAATTTTGGGTTACTTTGGTAGAGAAGTGGCCAATCATAAGTCTCATGCCCACAAGAGTTGAGCACGGTGGTTAACGCCATGATTGGTTGTCAGCTGAGGCAATATGAAACATTATTGGTGCTACACTTCTTATACTTGATATTCAGATGGAACTGTTGCAAGTATGTCAACCACTTCTGACGATGATCATTCTGCAATCTTGCATTTGTATGAACTGCAGGGGCTTATGGTCTGTGTGGATGACCGTTTCCTTCCCCAAAATGTAATGCTTCCATTCATGGCAGGCCTACATAATGGAATACATCTCTTTGTCATAAGTGGGATACTTGCGGACTATGTCTGTAAGTGTATCACAGTGATATGCCACTCGATTACCCTTTTGAGTAAGGACTGCCCTAATATCATAGTCAGAGGCATATGTCTCGATATCAAATGGTTGTTTCAAGTCTGGTAATGTGAGAATTGGTGTAGAGGAGATGCCATGTTTCAACTTTGTGAATGCCTTCTATTGAAATTCAGACTGAAATATTTTTGCTTTCGCTTCTCCCTTGGTGACTTGACTCAAAGGCCAAGTGATATGAGAGAATCCCAACATGAACTTGAGATAGAAATTAGCAAGAAGAAGGAAGATGGAGAGATCTATTAGAGTGGTTGAAGCTGGCCAATCCCAAATGAATTGGATCTTGGTTGGATCCACATGCACCCCCCATTCATCAATAACTTATCCCAAATATTGAACCTGGGTCATGACAAAAGTGCATTTCTCCAAATTGACACATAGCTTGTGTTGTCGTAGTGTTTGGAGAACGTGTCAGATGTGGTGGAGGTGCACTTCCTAACTCTGGCTGAAGATTAGGATGTCATCCATGTATACCAGTACAAATGATTTTGTGAATGGCTGCAAGATATCATCCATCAGCCTCATGAAGGTTACAGGAGCATTCGTCAACCCGAAAGGCATAACCAACCATTTGAAAATTCCCTCCCTGGCTTTGAAGGCAACCTTCCACACATAGGAGGGTTCGATTAGTACCTATTGATATCTTGATTTCAAGTCAATATTGCTGAAATATTTTTTCCCCTTCAGTTGGTCTAGAAGGTCATCAATCCATGGGGTCGGGTACCTATTCTAGACAATGATCTTGTTCAATGCCTGATAGCCAATACAGAGTCTCCAAGTCCCATTCTTCTTCTGTACCAACACGATCAAGCTCCCACAGGGTGATGAACTCAAACAGATGTGACCTTTCTACAACAGCTCCTAAATTTTCCTCTAGATTTCGTCATTCTCTAGAACGAAGCGTTGATAGATTGGTCCGTTGGGTAGCAGTGCAACTAGGGTTAGATCAATGGAGTGATTGACCTAAAAATACAGAGGCACCCTGCAGGGTAGGTTAAGATGTCCTCGTACTCCTCCATGGCCTTGTCCATCTATTGTTCTCTTGCGGAGGGGCCCTCTCTAAAGGTCGTGGCTACCATCTTCTTCTTTACCTGATGGCATATCATCAGGAAAACAAATTTCCCGATTTTCGAAATGAGCTTACTACATTTTTTTCTAATAACCAAAGATATGGTCTTAGGCGGTGCTACCTCTGGTATATAGTACAACTTATTTCCTAAAATAACAATAACAACATGAGGCCTTGACTCATACACAACATGTCCTTTCCATAAGTATGGTTGGCCTAATAATACATCACAAATATGAAGGGGAGAAACGTCACATAATACCTCATCTAGGAAGGGCTTGATGTTGTATGGAAGGCAAAACAGCTGGCTCACACGAAGATCCCATCCTTGTTGAAGCCACCTGATGGTCTATAGTTGTGGATGTTTTGTGGTTGGTAAGCCCAGCTGCTTCATGACCTATACCAAAATGATGTTCTTTTGGCTCCCGCTATCGATAATGAACTGTAGCAAGGAACCCTTTACCCAAATCAGGGAGTGGAAGAGGCGCTCCTCCTCCAATGGATCTTTCGGTTCCCGCTTCTAGATCTTCATGGTGGCAATGATGACGTTGGGTTCCGCATCAATAATCTACTTCCCTTTATCATTCCCCTTGTCAGGTTCTAACTCAGAGTCAGAACATGCATCTGATTTCGAAGCCTTTATCTCAGCCACCAGTGACTACTTGGCTTGATACTCACTTGCGTTGTGAGTGGAGATCTTATGGAACTCACACCACTTTCCCGTTTCCTTCTTCGGTTTCACGATTTTGTTCCTTGCTTGCAGCTTTGGCGGGTTGGCTTGGGGAGCCCTGCCTTGGCTTTGTCCTTTTTCTATGGTTTGGGGACACCTTTCCCTCGCTTCAAATTCACAAATCCAAAGTATCGCTTCTTTTGTTTAAAATTTTTCTCGATCTTGACAACATGTCGGTATGTCGTGCCGAGCGAGGAGATGTCCAAGAAGTCCATCTCATCCTAGATGTAACTATATAGGCAGCCGCGGTAGTTGAGAATCAAATGCTTCTCAGAATCCCTGATACCCAACTTTATGCAAAGTGTATGAAAAACATTGGTAAAATTCTGCACATCTTGGTCCCTTCCCTATCGCAGCATTGTCCACTTTATGTATTTATCCCCATAGCTCTTGACAGGGTAGTATTGCTCCTTGATGGCATCTTGGAACGAGTTCCAAGTGGGTGCGACTGAAAATAGTGAGTTCGTACTTTCATCCTTCTACTCACAGTAGGTTTCCCACCAGTCCTTGACGTGGGGGTCTGCTTTGAGAAGTGCAAAAGAAATCCTTTCTCGGTTTGAAAAATCATGAATGGAAAGGTATCCTTCTAGCAGATTTAACCATTTATCTACATCATTTGCATCTATCTGACCCTAAAATATGGGAATGTCAAAGTTAACTTGTACCTTAAAGTGTGTGGTGCTTCCAAAGTAGTTTCCAAAACTAGATGCGTCGCCATTCGGTAGACCGTGAAGGATCTGGGCAAAGTTTTCCATCATCACATTCCTTTATCACTCGAGGGATTTGTCGAGAAAGATTTGATAGGATCTCCTACCCCCTTGTCTTTCTTTTCATCCACCATGGGAGGTCGTCGAGATTCGCGAGGCTGGTCTTGCAAAGGTACGACCAGTTCAAGCCCTAACTCCTTATATCTAGACCTCGTCGAGGACATGCAAATAAAAAATAGATAAAGAGGATACTGCTCTAATTCCATTGATCCAGATATAAACAGGAATGTAAAAAATTACAAATATAACCATAAATACAAAGATGCAGTAGAAATAACACTTCATTTCATTAATACCAAATACTAAAATATGCTTACAAATAGAATGGAAATAAGACTAGCTTGGGAGATGGTAGCTTATCTCTGAGAAGAGATGTGGTAGCTACATGCCTCTAAATTGCATTACAGTGAGGCTCAAGGGCCTTATTATTATTGAAAAATAAGAAAAAACCCTAAACAACCAAAACCCTAACACGAGGAGATTTAACACCAGGAGTTTATGGGCCCTTTTGGGGTTAGTTGGACAACCAACTTCCCTAGGTGACGACTTGGTCATATTATCTATGTTTGACGTGCATGAAACCAATTGGAAAGATCTCTCCAAGGACTATAATGAAAAGGGCAAATTTAGCTAGAAAATTGTTGTGTAGATTGCCAAAAACATGTCGTTTAGAGCCTCAAAAAGGCTCCAATAGTTTAGGACCTGAAAAACTGCTAAAAATAGTAAACCATGCTACAATTAAGGAAACTGAAAAAATTAAAGAAACAATGGTTGGGGTCCAAGTGGAATTGGTGGGTGGCCACCAATATCCACCTAGATCATGTCGTCACTTCATAGCTTGAGTCTCCAAAGTTGTTTTCATTATCGGTGGATCTACTTGATCTTGCAACTTTGCTCTGCCTCTGTTTTCAAGAACCTTCCTCTTGCATTCATTGTGTTTGTTGCATTCGGTATGTTTCCTTCAGTATTTTTTCATGTTGTTGCTTGATTTCCTGGTCCACGAATTACTTGATGTCTTCGTGAGTAGGTAAGTCCATAGACACTTAATCGACTGCATCCCCATGCGTGCTTTGAATGATATCTTCATCTCTACTCTCTTGGAAACCATTGTACCTATACTGCTTAGAGGTAGATGAACACCTGTGATACCTAGAGACATGGAAACACTCATAGCAAGGAATCTGTCAGTTGAAAAAAAATGAACATGAGAACTGACTTGCAACATACTTTGGGTGAATGTTCATGAAGGTTGAGAAATTTTGGTCGAGAGGTCGAGGGACCAACTACCAAGACTGTATAAGGCACATTTCAAGCTGCTCAGAGACTAATTGACGTTGGAACTACAAAATGTGAGCCTTCCTTGTCCAGATTGTGCAATGCAGCCTTGGTTGAGGCAGAGACCAGGCCAAGCTTGGCCCAACTCGCCGATGGGCAACTAAAAGCAAGTAAGTTGATGAAATGCATGGAGACACTAAGTGATAGCAGAAGTGATAAAAAGTGCATGAAAATCATGAACGGAGGATTGAGAAAATAGATCGACATGCACGTGGGTGAGGTAGTTCCTTGGTTCGGTGAATGTCCGTGAAAAACAGTTTCATGCATGTGACAACAGTGAGATAGCAACGGAAATTGAAATAGAGCTAGGACAAGCTAGAATATATGTAAATGACAACTGGTGTTCAAATAAATAAGGAAAACAACACTCACACAGGCAAATACACAAAAAGTGACAAAAATGTTGAAAAATACAAGTTCAGGCCACTTACCCATGAATAACCTAGTTGGATGTGTCAAAGAGTCCTAAATGTGCTATGGGATGTCAGAGCTCCAAGATCGATGTGAATGAATGAGCTTTGAATCGTTGAATAACTAAGTTTGGTCTCAAGACGGGCATGCCAAAAATCTAGGAAGAAGCGACACTACGAGGGAAACTTCTAAAACAACTTTGCATGTAACCCCTGACTGCTAAAAATAGCTCCCTAAATTATTGGATTCCTTTTTCATGTTCCCTCTTGCTATTCTGGGAAGATCAAGTCATGCATGCATGCAATTCTAGTTTCCTCGGTCCCAGGTGAAACATGAGTGATTCACTGGCAGAGCAATACCATACCACATGGGTTCATATTGGGGGATATATATTGAGGAGAATTTGACTTAATATTTTGGGGGATATATAGGAGGTAATGGGTTTTTATATTGGTAAGTATAAAAAATGGAGTTCAAGGTTAATGAAAAATATAAAGGGGTATAAAAAATGTTCATGAAAAAATGGATACTTACAATATCTAGTGAAAGTAGGGATTTTTAAAATTGGGGAGCTGTATTGGGTTCATATTGGTAGAGGGTTAAATAATGTGAATTTTAGAGGTATTTTCCAATATGTAGCCAAATTAGGGGTATTTTTTAACATTCCAAGAACACAGGTGATATGTCATAGGTTCATTGAGTGAAGCCCCGATGGGGTGGAACTTGTCAATAGATTGTCCATGCATGCCAATGCTCAACTGCTTGGAAAAATGCACATTAATGACTATAAGCTAGGCTGACTGCCCACGGGGGTTACACAAATTATGGGCCCAATAGCTGACTACTGCCCAAATTTGCGCAAATGCTGGGAGGGTTGGCTAGCAAGATTACACAATTCTGGAGCCCGGTATGTTGTCATAGGGAATTGCGCAATTCCTAGAAGAAAAGACTGTTTTCCCTCAGAAATGCACAAATTTCATTGGGAAGCTGCTCAACTTGCAGTTGGACCAAGTCCGGGTGAGTAGCCTATGAAGGGAAGACGTCAAACTGTGATCGATAGGTTGCCTTTGAGCAAGAAAGACACTGAAACTTGAGGACTTGATGAAGCAAGGTGATCTACTATGTAAGGTTGGTAGGGAGGCTCCAAAATAGGCTAAGGTAAAATTTTGGAGGGTGTTTGTAGCTACTACAACACTTGGCGACACACTGGTAGAACTCCATCTCTCTGTATAGACCTTGTTCGTGAAAAGCAAGTCTAACACCTTTGGAGGTATTGTTCAGTTCTTAGTTCATCTTGGTTTCACACTAACTTGATTGTAAGATGTAGCATCTACCAAGCCCTTGGTCGATTGACACACATTCTAAGCCAAGGCAACAAAGTTTCTTCATTTGGGGTTAAGGGTATATAGTTTCACAAGTAGTATAGTAATCAGAGTCTTAGTTTTATCTCTGGTATTGCTCCACTGCCAACAATCCTGGACAATACCCAGTGAAGTCACATAGGAACAAAAGAATGGCTTCACCACTAGCAAACCTGGTCAGTACCCCGACAGAGTTACCTGCATCACCTGCCTGCATAGGAAGTCTTTCTCTTTTTTGACTTATTCATTTTTCATTTTCAATTTTCAATTTTTTTTTTTTTTTTCATTTTTCATTTTCACTATGCATAGCACTTATTCATTTCAGACGTGGAAGAGGGATCCTGACTTATTGAGTGAAGAGGAGGTTGTTCTAGTAGAGAAGTAGTTTATTGTATCTTTGATGTGCTTGTTAAGGTTTTCCCCCTCCCCTTACTCTACTTGACTGAGATGACAAGGGTTAACCGAAAAAAATTGACTCGAGAAGGTGACACTAGTTAGTGAGCAAGCATTTTCTTTTCACCAAGGTTCACTTTGAACAGTACATATTTTCCTTCAATGTATCATGGACTTACGAGTAACAGGTTTATCATATAGAGGCAAGATTATAGATAACCAAGTAATCATAGTTGTAAAATCTCTCTTGTACTTTACCTAGCTCGTTTCATGAGTCATAGATGGTTTCATGCAAACTAACCTACAAATTAACGAAACAAACAACAAAGCAAAGCAAGAGTAGAAGTGAAAATGAAAGCGAAACAAGTAAAAAAATAGACAAGCAAAAAATCAAGCAATCAAAGCATGTAAGAAAACAAGCATGCAAGAAAACTCTACTCCTACTCCTACACTAATGGTTTATGGGCTTGATCACGTGAAGTGATACTTCCTATGTAGCCACTGATGCATTGGTAGACCCATGTGAGTGAAGGCTTGGTTTGCAAGTAACCCAATTGTGTGGACCAACATACAAGAAAGATATGACAGTGAAGACAACCATACTTTGTGTTCCAAAGTGTGATCTAAAATTGATCTAAGACTATTACTAAGGTATTACAGACTCATGTGCATGGGTGTGTCTATGTTATTTTATGCAACGGATCGATAGGATTGAAAAATACACAAACGCTAAAGCAGTTAAAGAAAACACAATAGCCAAATGTATAAACACAACAAGTTTAGTAAGGAGTTCACCCAATACTCCTGGGCTATGTCTCCTGGTCCAACCTTCAATGGTGGCCTCTCTATTATATTTTTAAGAAGATTTTTTACAACAGTGAGCTCAATCTGAGTCTCACTCAACAGATATAAATCAACAAGATTGTACTTGGATCCCCCAAGTCTCTAGAGTACACTGACTCTCCTTACTGAATTTTGACCTCTATTGGTCACAATAGTATGAGTCCAATCTGAGACTCAATACATGATAGGCATATAACGAGGAGTTGGCTTGAACCTCTCAAGCCTTCTTTGGAGTACACAAACTCTTTGACTCTCTTTGGCTCTGTCTTAACTCTGGCTCAATGCTTCCTTTGCTTCTATAGGTCAGCTCAGCTTCTTCTCTTTACTCTCTGCTCTTAGCTTTTTGCTTCTTAACTTGCTTGCTTCTCTCTCTGTCAATTTGTGGCTTTAAATCCAATTTGATTCTTGACTGTTCGTTTCCACTTCCTGGCTTTTCGGTTCCCCTAACTTTGTTCATTTGAATCCTCTGTCTTGCATCATCAGTCACTGTATAATGCCTCACAGGGAGGTGGCCACCTATTTCGTAGTGGTTGAGTGTCAGTTCTCTTGGATATACTCAAAATGACCATTTTTACCGTTAACTCCAAGAATACCCGCGAAACATGATATTTTTCCAATGCATCATCCATATCGGACTTCAAATCCTATATAAATCTTCTTGTTAACCTTGTCAAATCTATTAATCCATCGAAACACGTCTCTGTCATTGATTTGGAGCCTCCAAATCCAACGGTCATCATTCATATCAGGCAGATAAGTAACATGATGTTTACCATTCTGATGTGAGCAGTTTTCTCTCTCTTCCATTGGACGCATGGCAACCATTCTGTGGCATCGGGTGGGACTCGGTTGAAACCGCTTACTGCTCGAAGCCTTTCCGATATTCTGCCAGTTTTTATGGGACCCCACTTCTAACAGAATCAGAACAATATCCATTACATTTTATGATATTTCGGGTCCCGGTGCTTGCGGCTTTTCCTTCTTTGAGGGGTTTACCCTACAATATGCGATTAACGACTTGTGTCGCTAATCACATATCAGAAACTACCCCCATTTCCCAAAATGGCCTCTAGTTTTGCTAATTTGCGATAGCGCACCTTACCAAGGGCTGACGGTCTACATGCTTGAACAATGGTCCTTATTTCTATACGTTGATCACAAATTGCAACTATTACGAGGATATCTCTGATAAGCTTGATCTTGATAAGACTTTGAAACTTCGGCATGATTTTTTAAAGATTTCATGAAAACTTAGAGAATGTTCTAGGATCCAATTTGGATCACGGCCTTCCCTCTGAAAAATATTTTGGACCACCAAAAGTTTGTTTTTAAGCATCAATCAAGTGAGGGTATATATTCCTCGCTTACATAATTTCTATCCATTTCACACTGCTTGGTTTTGAACCTTTGAGTCCAATCCTGAGGTACTCAACATCCCCTCTACACATAGTTCTCACCTTCTTGTCTGGAACTATATCTTCCTGCAATTCATTGAGATATTCAAGAAACAGATCATCAATAGAAGGAAATTGGATTTTCTCTTTGCGATCTTCAATTAATGAAGGTTCAAATAGTCTCAAGCTTTCTGCATTAACTAACGAATAGATGTGCATGTAAGCTGGCAATTCAAGGCAAAAAGCATTCTCACCAATTTTCTCAAGTATCTTGAAAGGTCCATAGCTTATTGGCTTCAGCATCTTACCTTCAACTTACATTCTGTCTTTGCTGGTATAAAACCAGACTTGATCACCAACTTGGAAACTATGCTCAATCCGATGTTTATCATGCCTTGCCTTATACTTGGCTTGGCTCTTTTCTAGTTGTTCCTATACTACTTGGTGAATCTTTTGGATTTGTTCAATGAACTTGGTTTCCTTGTCCACATCACTCTATCCATCATGCGTTATGTCTTTACAAAGACAAAATCCAAGGGAGACCTTGCTGTGAAACCAAAATAGGTCTGGAAAGGAGATCTCTGTGCAGAAGAATGTTTAGCATGGTTGTAAGCATGTCGCACATAACATTAATGTTCATCCCAAAGCTTGGGATGCTTGCTGCAATAGTCTCTAAGTGACTGGATCACTGTCCTATTTACCACTTCTGTTTGGCCATCTATTTGTGGATGAAAGGTTGTGCTATTCTTCAGTCCGGTGTCCATCAATTCCCATAGAATTAACCAAACTTTCCCCACAAATCGGGAATCTTGATCAGATATAATGGCAGTGGGTAATCCAAAATGAACCCATACATGCTGAAAGAACAATTTTGTTGTTTGTTCATCTGTAATCTATTTGTTACAGGGTATTAAAATACACATTTTTCTGAACCTATCCACAATAACATATAAATAGTCATGAATTTTTCTAGATTTAGGTAGTCCCCCAACAAAGTCCATGGAAACACTTTCCCAAGGATGAGAAGGAACTGGTAGTGGAGTGTACAAGCCTAGTTTTCTATTGCTGGGCTTGCTTTTAGCACACATGGTACACCCTATTACATATCTAGAAACAATTTCATTCATTTTTGGCTAATAACAAAATCTTTGCAGCTGTGCAACTGTTTTACTTACACCAAGGTGACCTAATATTAGAGAAGTGTGTGCTTCTCGAATTATCCTTACTCTTTCAGTTTGAGGGATGCATAGCTTTCCAAAACGATACAAGAGATGGTCCTTAACATGATAATCCAATTCTTCTACTTGTTTTCCATGACTTAAAGTTGCATATACATCTGTAAAATCTATATCTTGAGCATACTATTCAATGTAGCTTTCATGCATACTAAATTATGCTTAAGTATAGTAGATGCATTTATGATTGGTTTGGACAACATATCTGCAGCTTCATTGTGTATGCCTTTTTATATTTGATGACAAGATGAAGCTGTTGTAAAAAACCCATCCACCTATAGTGTCTTGATTGCTACAACTTAGTTTGTGAGTGTAAATATTGAAGTAGTTGATGATTAGTATGTATAACTGTCTCTTTTCCCATTAAATAATTTTTCCACCTTTTCACACTCTGTACTAATGCATACAATTCTTTATCATATGTGGGATAATTAAATACTACAGAATTAAATGTCTCAGAATGATAACATATGGGTTTACTATGCTACATCAACACTGCTCCCATGGCATAGTCACTGGCATCTGTTTCAATCTCAAAGGGTCTTTGAAGATCAGGCAGTGCTAGTACTGGTGTTGTACTAATATTTTCTTTTAAGGTGTCAAAGGCTTTCTGTTGTTTGCCTCCCCACTGAAACACCTTGTTCAATCCTATTAAAGCATGTAAGGGAGTTGCAATAAAGGAAAAGTTAGCATTAAACTTTCTCCAATACTGTTCTGCTCCTAGGAAGCTTCTAACTTCTGTAGCAGATTTGGATTTGGGCCTGTTTACAATGACTACAACCTTAGAGGGATCTATCTTCAATTCAACACCCCCCATAATATGACCCAAATAATTCAAAGATGTTTTGCCAAATTTATATTTTGATAGCTTAACACAGATATTTTCTCTTTTCAAAACATCTAGGGTCTTCTTTACATGCTTCAAATGTTCTTCCCATGTTTTACTAAATATAAGAATTCCATCTAAATATACAATGACAAAATCATCAATAAAAGGCCCGAGTACATCATTCATTACTCTCCTGAAAGTAGTAGGAACATTAGTTAAGCCAAAAGGCATAACTAACCACTCATACAATCCCTACTTTGTTTTGAAAGCAGTTTTCCATGCATCTCTCTTTGTAATTATGACCTGATGATAGCCACTACGCAAGTCCAACTTGGAAAAGTAAACAACTTCTTTCAACTAATCTAATATATCATCTATGCGAACAAGGGGATGACGATTTTTAATCATTATCTTATTCAGTGCTCGGTAATCAATGCACATTCTCCATGAGCCATCTTTCTTTCTCACCAAGAAAATTGGAGACCCATATGGCGATGTGCTAGGTCTTATGAACCCTTTATTGAGCGACTCATGTACCTTCTTCCTGATTTCTGCATTCTTTAAAGCGGACAACTTTTACATTCCGATGTTAGGCAATGGAGCGTCTTGCTGCAAATTAATATCATGTACTATTTCCTTTTTGGGTGGCAGACTTTTAGGTTCTTGAAATAATATATCATATTCGGAAACAACTATTTCTAAATTAGCTCGTTGTTTAGCATTACAACCCTCAAATACATTAGTTTTATCAGGTTTCTTTTCCTTTACAACCATCAATAAAAATTGTTTACATGAATTTAAAATTCTTTTCATCTGCCCTGAGCTTATGAGAGTAGTTATTCTTGAGTTTATGAGCTCTTAAAATATATTTGATTCCATCTTTAATGAGTTGATACTTGTTTTCGGCTCTATAGAAAATGGCTTTTCTATCGTACAAGTAAGGAATTCCTAAAACAATTTCACATATATCCAAAGGAACTATATCTAACTCAACCTCATCTAAAAATGTTGACCAAAAATAAAACCTAAGTTTACATTGTCTAATGACTTGTAGCTTTGCTTTATCACATAACCAACCTAATGGATATGGCTTCTTGTGAGGTGTCGTTAGTAATACCAACTTCTTTACAATTTCTTCAAAAATTAAGTTTACTTGTGAGCCACTATCAAACAAAGTATCAATATTTTGATGCTTGGAAATAACTCTAATATGAAAGAACTCATGTCTTTTCCTCTCATTTTCTTCCTTATTATTAGATTGAGCAGAATTACTATTAGATGCTTCAGAATTTTTACCTTTTATACCTATGGCTGTGATTGGTGTTTCATCCCCTGAGTTTGACCCCAAATATTTTTGAATAGCTGCAACAGTCTTCTTATTTTTTTCATCGAACTTCTTGGGTCTCAGCTCTAAATGCAGAATCTAGTAGTGTTCATCATCATGCCCATCCTTCTTACAGTGAGTGCATGAAGGTTTGGTCTTTTGTACAACATTTCTCTCTTTCCATTTATGCTTTCTCCTTTCCTTGTTCTTGCTTGCAGTGGGTTTTTATGATCCCCCAACTTCTGGGTTCACATTCTTACCTCTAGCCTCTAGATGTGTAGCTTGAACATATACCTCATCTATGCTAGTGGGATTAAACATGAGAATGGTGTGCTTTAAATAGCTTTGTAGACCACCTATATACTTTAGTAGTGTTTCAGGTGAGTCTAACAAAATTCCTAGAATGATAGCTCCTTTTCTAAATTCTTGGGTGTAGCCTTGTAAACTTTGCCCTTTTAATTGGCGAAGAGTTTGCCAACTCATCATGGCTTGTTGCATATAAGCTAGTGGATAGAACTGTTTTTTAATTGTAGAAACAAATTCACTCCAGACAGAAAGGATTTTACCATGCTTCTTCATGTCAGCTTGTGTCTTGCCTTCCCACCATACCAATGCAATGCCTCCAAGGTGTAGGCTGGCTCGCTGAATCTTACTTTTGTCTGAATCAATGCTCTAGACCTTGCAATATACATCAATTCATCTAATCCAATTATCCAGCTTCTCTATATTCAACTCTCCATCGTATATCGACAAATCAAATTTAACATCTAATTTAATCAAAGATGTTTTCTTTTTATTTTCAAGGCTATTAGGAGGTGTGGGAAGCTTTTCTTCTTTCCCTCTGCCTTTAGAAAGGTCATGGAGGAGAGATTCCTCTGCTCCTTTATCTTTTTTGGAGTTTGATGAATCTTTATCTCTACCTTTCTTAAATTCTCTATACATTTCTTCTACCATGGCTCTCATGGTCATGAAACTATCCATGAACTGGGAGTCTGATTCTAAGGGACTTTCTTCTGCCATTTTCCTCCTAGGAAAGGCTCTTCCAATTTCTGGGTTAGCTTCAACCAATTCTCCTTCTCCTAATTTGAGCTTTGTCCTAGTTAGCACCCAACAACAAAATCCAACACAAGCTTGTCTAAGCTTAGCAACCTAGAGCTTTGATACCACTTGATCTGAAATCGATTAAGACAATTAATAATGTATTACAAACTCATGTGCATCGATGTTTCTATGTTATTTTAGGAAACAGATCGATAAGATTACGAAATACACAGACACTAAAGTAGTTAAAGGAAACACAACATGCAAACGTATAAACACAACAAGTTTAATAAGGAGTTTACCCAATACTCTTAGGCTACATCTCCCAGTCCAGCCTTCAGTGGTATCCTCTCCATTATGTTTTCAAGTAGAGTTTTTACAACAGTGAGCTCAATCTGAGTCGCACTCAACATATATAAATTAGCAAGACTGTACTTGGGTCCCCCAAGTCTCTGGAGTACACAGACTCTCCTTACTGAATTTTAACCTCTATTGGTCACAATAGTATGATTCCAATATGAGACTCAATATATGATAGGCATATACCGAGGAGTTCGCTTCAACCTCTCAAGCCTTCTCTAGAGTACACAGACTCTCTGGCTCTCTCTGGCTCTATCTTAACTCTGGCTTAATGCTGCCTTTGCTTCTGTCAGTCAGCTCGACTTCTTCTCGTTGCTCTCTACTCTTAGCTTTATGCTTGTTAACTTACTTTCTTCTCTCTTTGTCAGTTCATGGCTTTAAAGCCAATTTTCTTCTTGATTGTTGATTTATGCTTCTTGACTTTCCGATTCCCCTGTCTCTATCTATTTGAATCCCTCTGTCATGTGTCATCAGTCATTGTATAATGCCTCACGGGGAGGTGGCCACCTATTTCGTAACAGATGAGTGTCAGTTCTCTTGGACACACTCTAAACGACCGTTTTTATCGTTAACTCCAAGAATGCCTGCAAGAGATGATCTTCTGCCATCGCATCATCCATATCAGACTTCAAATCCTATACAAATCTGCCTGTTAACCTCATCAAATCTAGTCATTCATCAGAACGCGTCTCTGTCATTGATCTGGAGCCTCCAAATCCTATGGTCATCATTCATATCGGGTGGATAAGTGACATGATGTTTACTCATCCGATGTGAGTGGTTTTCTCTCTCTTCTAGTGGAAATGTGGCAACCATTGTGTGGCATCGGGCAGGACTTGGTTGAAACTGCTTATCGCTTGAAACCCTTCCCATATTCTGCTGGTTTTTGTGTGACCTCGCTTCTGACGAAATGAGAACGATATCCGTTACATTTTATGATTTTTCAGGTCCGGGTCGTTGTGGCCTTTCCTTCTTTCAGGGTTTTCCCCTTTGATATGTGATTAGCAACTTGTAACTAATTGCATATCAAGAACTACACTCGTTTCTCAAAATGGCCTTTGGTTTTGCAAATTTGTGATCATGCATGTTACCATGGGATGACGATCTATGTGCTTGACTGACAGTCCTTGTTGCTCCGCATTGATCAGAAATTGCAACTGTTACGAGGATATCTCTGATAAGCTTGATCTTTATAAGACTTTGAAACTTTGGCATGATTTTCTAAAGAGTTCATGAAAACTTATAGAGTGTTCTAGGATCCAATTGGGATCAAAGTGCCGCCAGGACATAAGTGTGTGTAGGTGCATGATAGACAATCTGTGGAATTATCATGGTGATGTGTGTCACTACATGAAAATTTGAAGCATGAGAAAAACCTTGACTGAGACATGCAAGCAAATGAAAGAAATAAAGATAACTTGTGTCATGCATGAGTGCTTGCAATGTAAGACTCCAATATAAGAGCAATGGGATCATAAAGTTCGAGTGGAGGAAGTGTGATTTTCCTGGGAGGTTGATCATCAATGCATAGAGATGAGTGTGGAGGAGCCTTGGGTGATTGAATAGTTTCATGATCAGAAGTTAGACTAACTCCAAGAGAGTGAGGACCTAACATAACCATCAGCTCGGGCTGAAGTGCCTCGACAGTCTTGGTTGTCTCAACTTCATCATCCAATAGATCATCATAAATCGACGACTTCAAAATATCAACTGTGATAGATTCATGATCGTGATAAAAAAATGGAAGCAAGTGGATCACAACTGCCATGATCAGAAAAATCAATGAATTCTTCGACATCCACATGATCATATGAATCAAGCAGACGGGTAGATGAAAAGCGAATGAACTCATCCTCCATGTTTCCAAAAAATACAAATGAAGGATCAAGTGGATCTTTACTGAATAACTTATCCTCTTCATTGTCGAATGGTGGACTACCATCTAGTGAGTCTTGCGAGTGATCAACACTGGGTGAATCTATAGATGAAGACACACATAAAAAATCATGGATGGTAGGTTCACCAAAGAAGCTAGGAAGGAACGGAGGGGGCTCGAACAGAATGGAGGCATCCTTCATCGAGTGATGTTAGTGGGTTGTTCCTCGTTCACAACAAGTGAAGAGTATGGAATGGATGAACACAAGACAACATCATTCGAAGGGACACCTGGGTGAAAAGATGGAGGTCAAGGTAAAGAATACATATGGGAACTCAAAGGACTCACAACCAACTCGGTGTGAAAATTAAGTCAAGCGATGTTGGGAGGGTGTGAAGAATGAACGAATGTGTAAACATGATCATCATCATCACAGGGAAATGGTGGAAATGTTGAATGAAAGGAAGGCGGACAATCCATTGAGATAGTGCTTGCTCCCACATGGGATTGTATAGTTCCATCAAGGAAGAAGGTTGAGCGAGGCTTGACATCAAGCTTTCTCTTGGGACAGGAAAATTTCTGAAGACAGTCCTCGAAATGGTCCTAGAGATAAGTGAACATCATCAAGCTCTTCGGAGCTTCAAACTGTAAGTCACGAAAGCGCTGACAAAAATCAATAACGGATTTAGGTGGGGCCCTCTGTTATTGTAACAGTTTCTAGTCAAGATGGTTTGGATCAAAATGATTGAATGTGTGCTCAATAATATCATAGAAGTGCTTACATGAGTGCACGGTGTTAGCTAATAGGCTGAGCACTCAATGAAATGCAGATTCGCGAAGTGTGAATGCAAGCAACAGACTAGCCTGTTTGTCAGTAAAGTCAGCTTCCTCATAAATCATGGAAATAAAGTTATGTAAGTGCTCAGGCCAGGCCACTTTTCCTTCACCATCATATGTGTGAGTGGAAAACAGATTGAAAGGCTTCTCCAAGATGGATATATCTTCACAATTCAAAAAACCCCTCCGGGGAAGAAGAATGCAAGATTCCATGAAATATGCAAAGGTTCAAAACTATATGAGAGGACACTACTTGTCATCAGGCCCTCCTTCTAGCACCAGAAATGTTGACGGTGCTAGACCCACCAACATGTCAAGGGGACCTACTTGGTAAGAAGTCCCAATTAGACCTCAAACTATTTGGTGTAGGGGTCCCAGCAGTGGGTCATAAGGTAATGCCTTGACCACGATGTCACACAGAGGCAATTAAGATAACTCTGTCAGTAGCAAGTGTGTGACTGATGTAGTGAGTCATGGAATGAGTATGAGAGGTTTCGACACTTCAAAGGGAGATAAAGGTGAATGTGAGTTCTAGGTTGAAAGGGATCGCTGGCAACTCGGCTAGGAACACAGAACACAAAGGCATGCATAGGTTCCGACATAGCAGTCGACACAGATGTGACATTCCAAACATACAAGGTAAGATAACACGAACGACACTCACAGATTAGTATAAGACAAGTGTGATGGTTGATATAACAAGGTTCAGAGAAAGGTTTGTCTGGCGTTTGACAAAGAAGTTGACACATATAGTGACAACATTAATAACATATGAAGCATGCTAACAACAAGATTCATATAATTACATGTGTATTATTTCATATACAAGTACATAAGCTAAATATGATATATCATTAAGGAAACCGGAGCATTCCAACTACAATAACAACATATTCATGAAAATGTGTTGGCTTTCATTATATAAAGAAGTGTAAGTCACAATCATACAATACACCATGTAAACCTACGAGCCTTATTAGTAGAACCTTACAACCACATCTGCCTCTTCCTACAAAGAGATGTACTAGCTTTGGGCAATGGAGAGGCTAAGGCACATTACAATATTGTCCAAGCCTTCTTGAAGATAGTTGTAGTAGAATCTTAGCTGACCAAAAGCCTATACAATGAGTTATGACAGACTATTTATAGCAAAGGTTGGGGTTACCCTTGACTTTCTGCTTTGTGACAGTTCAACTACCCTCATGACTCTTCACTTACTCTATGACTGTTACATTCAATTGTTGACACTCCACTTACACTTGACATGACTCAACATTACAATGCACATGTTCTCATGTGAGATGACATGGCTTAAGCAAGCCTTGCAAGACATCACTAACACTTGGTCTACTTTGGTGAGACCAACAATTTGACATGCCTGTGATGGTGAAGCTGGTGAGTTGATGCCAAGCTTGGTTGTTTGTGATGGTGTGCATGTATGTCATCGTGACATATTGTTGAAGCGAACTCTTGCCTCCGTTGCAACCGGTGCATTGGTTCATCCCCTTAATCCAACTTGTCTACTAACACATGCATGGTCTTCTCTGGTACAGCTAAACCAAAAATATACTAATGTATAATGCTCGTGATGATCTCCAAGTGTGTACTGGTGATCATGCGCATCAACTTTTTGAAGTACATTTCTAGCACCAGTTGGACTTGCTTCTTCTCTTCGCCTTGGTGAGTGTGTTGAGTGGGTGGGATTGCATGCGTGCACTCAATGACATGCATGTTGTTGGATCCTTTGCATGCGATCAACAACATTGTTCACCATGTTTTCTCTATGTCATCTTCTGGGATGGATCCTTAACTTGTACTGCCACAATTTCGTCCGTGAGTGCATTTTGCACCAACTGTTGTTCATGTTCCTACTGCAATTCATTAGACTATCTATGCAACTTCATTTTCTTCTTGAGTTGCTTCTTTATCACATGCAACTCCTTCTCTGTTCCATCTTCTACCTTCACACGATCTTCATGTCATGTCATCACTTCACAACCTGAATCTCCAAATTTTCTTTCATTATCAGTGGATCTGCTTAATATTGCAACTTTTCTTCGCCTCTATGTTGTCAACAACCTTCCTCTTGCATTTGTTACATTCATTATGTTGCATTCAATTGTTCTTCATCATGCTGCTCACTATGACATTGCTTCTTGATGTCTTGGTCCACGAACAAATTGATGTCTTCATGAGTAGGTAAGCTCATGGACTCTTGATTGACTACATCCCCAAGCATGCTTTGAACAATGTCTTCTACTCTGCTCTCTTGGAAACCATTGTATGTTTATTGTTGAGAGGCAAATGAACACCTATGATACCCGGGGACATGGAAACACTCATAGCAAGCAATCTGTCATTCGAAAACCAAAATCAACATGAGAAATTACTTGCAACATACCTTGGGTGAATGATCACGAAGGTTGCGTAATTTTGCTTAGGAGGTTAGGAGATCGACCACCAAGACTGCACAAGGCACACTACTAGTTGCTGGGAGACTAACTATCAATTGGAACTTCAAAATGTGCAATCTAGTTGGTCAGTTGGCTATTGCGATTGTAAAATGCATGATTCCAGCTGGGAAAGACTACAGGCCTAGGGATAGATTTGTGCAAATTTTTTAGTCTTCGTTATCTAGATTATGTAATGTAACCTTGGTGAAGGTAGAGACTAGGCCAAGATTTGCCGAACTCACCGACGGGGAACTAAAAGCAAGTAATTCGATGAAATGTATAGAAACACTAAGTGATAGCAAAAGTGATAAACAATGCATGCAAATCATGAATGGAGGATTGAGCAAATAGATCAACATGAATGTGGGTGAGGCAGTTCACTGATTGGGCGAATGTCCATGAAAAATAGTTTCATGAGAGCGACAACAGTGAGATAGCAATGGAAATTGAAAAAGATCTAGGACAAGCTAGAATATATGTAAACGACAATAGAAATTCAAATAAATCAATCAAACAACAGTCAATCCTTAAAAAAGAATGGAATTAATGAATGTCTAGTTTCTGGATTCAAAATCTTATGAATTCATCTTCTAAACTTCATTGGAAACAATAGATTATATCCTTGTTTTTGCTTACTTTTGATGTGCTTGTCAGTAAAATTTTGCAGGTATATTCTATAACGACTAAGATTCCAAATATAAAATATTTCAACTATATTCACTGGGACGCTTCAAGGGGAATACTTAGGAAATCATGCTAGGTTTGTAAAAGGAGGAATTCTAGTTATGCTTAAGACCACAAGATTTGTAGCTAATCTTCTTATTTATAAGGTAAATTCAATTTCTAATTTTATTTTTATTTCTAACTCCCTTAAGTCTAGGGATTTGAATCATACATATCATTGTTAGGGTGATTAATTTCTATATTGAATCTACCCTGTTCACATCATTTTTGTTCATTTTTGTAAAACCCTAACATTTAGGGTTCACTCTAAAATCCTAACCTTTTGATTCTTATGATATGCTGACAACAATGATGAAACCCTATTCTATTGAGGGTTTGTTGATAAAATATAAAACACATGTTGATATCCTACTCTCTTGATGTTAATGATTTTGGTAATGTTTTGGTAAAAACCTATTCTTCTACATATTGTTATTGATGTTTAGGGTATATGATGAAACCCTATATTTTAGGGTTTTATGAATAAAACCTCCATTTTAATAGTTAAAGTAAGATGCTATGAATGAAACCCTAGGTTTATGTGCTTTTGTAAGATTGAAACCATATCTTGGTCAAAATTGTTGAATTCTTGATATATGTATCTAGGGTTTATGAAAAAACCATAATAGAGTTTGATATGAAAGTCTAGGGCATAATATGAAGACCCTATATCTAAAATGGTTTTTCCATTTCTAACTTCACTTAGCTATTGATATATGAGGATTTGAGTCTCATTGAAATGATCTTGGGTTTTGTAACAAATCCCTAGAATTTTTTTGTAAGAATCTAAGGACTGAAAGTGAAACCCTAAATGATTGTTGACTAAGTTTAGGGTTTGGATATCTAAAGTTCAATTATTTGTGATAACCTTAGATGCTTCCATTATAATTACATTTTAACCCTATAGATGACTTTATTCTATTATATAAATATATTTGTGCTTGGTTATACTTGTTATGAAGGAATTGTAGGTATATGGTCTTAAATATGGTGAAAATGTTTATCTAATTCATACTTGATGATGACTTGATGATAATGTTGTACATGATGAAAATAGGGAGTTATAAGGATCTTGGTATAAGAATAAAATAAATGGTGTTCTGAAGGTTGTAGTTCTATGATGATATGATGATGTGAAATAAAAATCCTGTGTGACTCAGTTGCTGATAGACTTGTCCCATAGAAGATAATAATCCTAGATAAAAGTGTAACATTCCGCAGTTAAGAAGGAGGGCATAATTTCAAAACTATAGTAAATACCTTGAATATAGAACGGGATTGAAGAGTGGATAGAAAAATACAAATGGATGTTCTTGATTCAGTAAGTTGCAATCAAATACTTGGTTGTGTTGAGAAGTGTTGAGGTTGGATTTGGTGTTGCTAAAGATGTTAAAGAAGAGAGGTTCCGATGAGATGTGTTTGGATAATAGGATGATGATATAAGAAAAATAATAATGATTAAGGACCCTTAAGGTTTGTGCTACACACACACACGCGCGCGATCTTCTTATGTGAGGTTGTGACCCTTCAAAAGGGTCGACTTGGTAGTTGTTTGAGGCCGACTTGAAAGGTCTAGCGTACTTCTAACACAACATAAAAATAATTTTGACATATAAAGCTTGGCATAAATAATTTTGATGCACCGTTATAAAGTCTATATTTGGAAAATAAAATATAGAGCGTATGTTGTTTAGTAATTAATGATTTTCATAGATTACCC
Organism: Pinus tabuliformis; assembly: GCA_031772625.1. NCBI lineage: Eukaryota > Viridiplantae > Streptophyta > Pinopsida > Pinales > Pinaceae > Pinus > Pinus tabuliformis. The sequence continues at coordinate 722,478,275 of CM062819.1, forward strand.
TAATATTTCCTGTGCATTTGTTTCGTCAAAAGTTTTAAATTTCCTTTCTCAACTTTCATGATTTATGTCATAATTTACGTGTGGTAACGTTTGTAAAATTGTGTTTCTAATATGTATTTCACACAGATATATGCATATATATTTAAGAAGTCAACTCCCTTAATCATCAAAACACAAAATTTTAAATATTATTAATATATATTTTTCCCCCTTTTAATGGACATTATATTTTTAGGATTTATTAGTAATAGTAATAATATCTCAATTGTGTTTAGTCACATAAAATAGTTAGTGACATTTAATCTTTTAATTATTTCTAATTTGAATTTATATGTGACACATAGAATTAAAAACATAATAAAGTGATTCATATGCATATTTATAGTGTGGCATTTCCTTAATTCTTCTTAGCTATTAACCCTACATAGGTTTGTTCTAATACATTGTGTTAATTTAACTTTTGTATCTTAGGGACTCGAACTAAGCGAGACAAAACTAAAAAAGGGTTGCTTGGGTGAGGGTGCATAAAGGTAGCCTAATTTTTTGAATAGGGTTAAAATGAATGGGAGGTAGGGAGGCAACCTAAACCCTAGATTGAATAAGAGCATCATCATCTGGGGGATTTCCAAAAGAGAAATGAATTTTTTTTCCTTAAGTTAAAAACATTGGTGGGACAGACTTGGGTGCCTCTCACACCTACTGACTCATGATAAAAACCCCTTTCGTAAGTTCTTTTTGACATACTTAATATTGAAAAGCTAATCCTACTCAAGAATTGAAGGTGGGGAGACCAACAGTAAGAATGTACTAACCTAGTAGTATAGGGAACAAAGGGTTATGTTGGGTTTTCAATCTTGACACAAAGGTGACGATTGCTGTGGAGAAAAAGGTGTAGAACGACCAACAGGGAAACTAGTTAGAAAATGAGATTGAAAGCTTGTGGATAGGTGTATTTAATTTATAAATACCTTGATAAATATAGATAGGACACTCGTCACAATTTCAATCAAATAAGAATATATATTCTCTAATATCGACGTAGCATCCCATCCATCGGGCCTAACAAGTGGGTTAAGTTTGTCACATGTTTGTGCCAGATGCTCTTATAAACCACTGATTATGTGAATGATAAACAGTCAAACCTCATCAGGCAGAGGGGGGCATGTTAACACCGTTACTCCTTTGTACCCAATGGGAATGAGAGCCATCATATGAGAAAAAATATAATAGATACAACTTATGGGGGTAGAATGAGCTATTTACCTATTGAGCATGTTCATCCTGATGTTATATATCAACCGTTAATTTGAAACAAGAGGGAAAATATTTGCATATTAAGGTCCTGGGATAAAGAATCAAACAAATGTGAAGATTATAAGGAGTAATTTTTATCTCAAAAATATAAGAGGGAGTCATATGGTAAGGGAGGCACAGGGAAAAGCTAACAAAACTAGACAACATCTAATTGGGGTGAAATTGGCACCAACATAGGGTGTTGAAGAGAAGAGAAGTCAAAGAGGACTATGATTCTTTAAGGATTTTGGGAATTTAAGATTAGAACAGTCTGAAAAGGACATATCTTGTGAACATATGAATGGGGTATGTTCGTTGAGACTTTGAGGTGTCCATATGTGTGTGCCTCCCCAAATTTTGCTCTATGTTGCTATTTGACAATGCTAGTTATGGTATTTATTCTTAAAGATATGGGTTCTCAATCCAACTCTTCTTATGAGAAATTTTCAATTTGAGAATTCATGTACCTTGTTGTGGAATTCTGAATACCTCTTTAGTTAAGAGGGAGTTTTAGAAAAATGTAAATAGGTTCAGACTTGACAATTATATTTGTAACTTTATCAATGTAAATTCTATGAAAAAGAAAAGAAAAGAGAAAAACAAAAATTATTATTATTATTATTATTATTATTATTATTATTATTATAGATAAACATGTGATCATGCTTATAGGCTCTCTTGAGTCAAGTATCTTTATCTTGAGTGAAGGAATTTTTTCCATGAGTCAAAATCTCTTTAGGGAATTTTGTAATCAAAATAAATATTCTTTTTAAGTCTAGAAAATCCTATTTCACGCCAAGACCAAGTGAGCCCTACCAAAGTGAAGTTGGCCTAAAGGAGGCCTAATTCGACCACATGGAAATCTATATAAAGAAGAGAGTTTGACCTCATTTGGAAACACAATCAAAAGTTCAACCTCTAAGAAAGAGAGGTAAAATGAAATTTGGACTTCAAGGACAATAAGAGCAAGGAAAGTGAGAAGAGGAATGCTTACTCTTTTGACATATTTTTGTCACATGTGCGAGATTCTATGTCATATTTATAAGTTGTTGGGCCGAAATCTTCTGAAGTTGTAGGGCCAATTTTTTTTTGAAGCTACAAGGATGAAATTTTTTTAAGTTGGGCTGATTTGAAGCTATTGATATTGAGAACTTTGACTTATTTTACGAATGGTTTTTTGGGAGGGTTGACTTACTCCTTGAGGAGGTCTTGATCTTAGTCTTTGGGTCTTGAATGTGTCACTTTTAATTGATTGTATAAGGGGAGAATAATTTCTATGAGTTTTCCCCTTGGAGGAGCTTTGAGACTATATCTTTTGATCCTTTTTTTTGTGATCTTTATACACATTATGGTTTTGGAAATAGCTTGATGAAGAAGATAAAAAATAATAATTAAACACAAACAAATCTCACAAGCAATTATTATGTTAAAAGTAATCAAACCCTATTTAGAAATACCTTTGATTTATCAACACCAATAATTGTTGTGTTATGGTAATAAGTCACATCCCCTTCCAAGGACCACCATGATATTAACACAATGAAACAATAGAAGCTATACTTAGGTTTGAACCTCAGGCATGTTGTTAATAATTAACATGAGCAAGACAAGGCAAGAAAATGATGAAAAGGGCTTTATATCATCTTACGTTGTATTGATCTTAGGATCTAAATTGACAGTACATCAACTGAACAATTTTATATCTATATGTCACTAAAAATGCATCAGTGGATGATGAAAAAACCTGATAAAAAATAAGGTTTACAACTCATATCTATGCGGGCTTATATTTGGTGATTGTCTAGGGACTTTTAGTTTAACATTCCCCCCTCGTTTAATCAAAAATCTAGATAACTTTATGAAATAAATTTTGTCATATTCAACATAAAACTATTTAACTATGAGCCTTGATGAAGATATCCTTGAGAAAATCTCAATATCGAGGAATAAATGACTACTATGTTTTAATTTTGAACATTCCCATTATTTTTTATTGGAAGTGTTTTTGATTGATTTGACAAGACTAGTTTCTATGTTGGAATTTCCAAATGCTAATTGAATTTTGATTGAATTTGAATCTTCAAGCTCGATTTCTAATGTTTCCCCTAATAGGTGCAAGTTGATGTATGGTATTTTCCTTGTAGATGCAACCCTTTTCCACCTTGAACTACCATCACAATTCATTTTTTTTGTCAACTTAAGATTTGGTAATTAGAAACTATGGGTTTCTATTTGTAGGTGGTTTGTTTGTTGATTCTAACTCCACAAAAGATAGAAAAAGTAACTGCCAATTGAGAGATGAAAAGATAATTGGCAGTTGGATGTGGCAACTTGAAACATTTCCCTTTATGATTTTATTGCCTTCAAATATGAATATTTAATTTCACTACTGTTTTTTTGCAATGGATCTATTTAATTTTTTTTCCCTAGTAGTTCACTAGGTTCATTTTATTTGGTTTTCAAATAATTTTGATAATATTGGGAAACATAAAGTATAATTCCCCATAGAATTTCTATTAATGAAAATTTGAACTTAGATGGCCAAAAGCCAATGTAAGGTTAAATACCTAAATCATGGAAACCCTAAAAATTTATGCTACCAAAAGTTGGATTAGGATAACTTTTAGACAAAACGAAAAGGATCAATCTAGTTCATATCATAAATATTAAAAATAGATGGTATCACATTAAAGAATTCATAAAGGAGCAAGTGAGGCTAGTGTTGTTAAACCAAGTAAATTCCCAACTAAAATATATCATGTTTTCATTGATGCAAAAAATTTAGGGAATTTCGGCTTAAAGTAATTAAGATGTTGGGTGAAGTGGGAGGGTTTCCTTTGAGGGTCAAAGGCTTCTATGGTTTGACATATTTATCAAAATGGAGACACAAGGAGGTGCTTCCAAATGCACAACAAATAAGGGAGGTTGATTCGAATTTCGTTTTGGTTGATGCTATGGTGTCAGAAGTTGCAAGGTCCATTGTGGTCACCGATGAGGAGCCCAAACATGAAGAAGGAAAAGGGTGCTTATGTAAAAAATTAGCCACCTGGCAAAAGAAGGGTCTATAGGCAGAGGTGAAATAGGAAATGATAACAACAACAACAATTCTATATTGAGGAGGAGTAGACCAGACACCTCTTCAATAGTGGGAGCTCTGCATGACTCGAGGGCATTAGAGATTGCGTTTAAGCGAATTGACACCAATGGAAATCAAAATATCTCATCCTTGGTGTTGGGAGAAATTCAACATTGACTGGGCTACGATGTAGGTCGTAGGTGTTAGGGAACATGATGGAGGTTTTTGGTGTTCAGGTTCATCAACATGAAGGATGTCATGGTTTCTATGTGTCTTGTGGCCCTATTTCTCCCTCCTTGTTGGTCTCTCTTGTCATCAATGCATGGTTTTCACTAGCTTCAGAGGAGTCATTGGTTTTTATTGATGGGGCTTCATGGCCATTTTGGTTATCAGATCCACTATGGGCTATGGTTAAATGGTTGTTCTATTGGTGGCCTTATGCCATTTTCTTAAGTTTACATACTAGGGTTTTTACCCATTTTGTAATGTTGTGATGCTTTTTTTTGGACTTCTAATAGATGCCTTGTTTGTGGTATATAGGGGTTGTTTTATGAGTTTGTTAGAGCATCTCCAAGCTTTTCCTGCCAATCAGAGCATCTTTGAGTGATTATATGTTTTTCTTGATCATCTTATCTTCTAGAGTTTCTTTTATAGTTGGTTAGATTATCTTCGAGTGTGTCAACTTATTGGTTAGTGATCTTTAAACTGTCGTGGATATTCTACTCGATAGTTTGCCACAACGGATCTGATAATATTATATTAAAAATATGAGATTCTACACTATTACAGTTTTATTTAATTTCTAGATACGTAAAATTAATTGTAATGAGTGCATGCATTTAAAAATAAATCAAGAAGAAAAGTAGAGAACAAAAAAATAATATCACACACCCATAATAAGAAATATATGCTCTCTAGGAAACCCTTTCGGGAGAAAACCCAGCAGGAAGGTCAGCCCGCTTCACTCTCTTTCTATGTCTGGAAATATGACTGCAGATACAAAGAAGTAATGTTTGTGGCCTGTGGGCTGCTAGAGTCCATAGATTCTCTCTGTGTGCTCCACCTCCTATCTCTCTTAGCTAAATTTTCTCAACTATAGAAAATACTCTTGAAAGAATGGAATGCCTCTTCCTCCAAGTGGCCCGGTTATAACACAGCCCGATAGCCTACTAGTGGTTAAGTTTGACTACATCAACTCTTAACTAGAGTTACAATATAAACACTTCTAGGGTATTTCACATCATAAACACATAACTAGCCCATTTTCCATGAATAATGGTAGTTGATGTGACATCCTCCCAGCCTATAGGTGTGGAAACAGGAAGGTCAACTTCTTAGTGACATAATTTTTGCATACAGACTCCGATTGACACAATTCTTGCACCATTGGAAAGATTTATGTTTGTTGAATAACATGAAAATATTCCGCACTTTGGAAACAAATATTTACCCCCAAAGAATGTCGTTTGGTGCCTCAAAATGCTCCCTGAAGGTTTCAGGCCTAGTTTTGCCAAACTGAGTCCTGCCAATAAAAACAGATGCATCAAGATGGATGAAAAACAATATAATGATCTAATTCAGATAAGTTAGAGTACTTTCTACCGTTGTTAGTTTACTGAGTGGTTGCCCATTGTTTGAGTTATATCTAGTTGTCCGTATGTGCTTTCTTTGAGTGGCATGTGTGCCCATATCTTGAGGTAAGTCATATTTATTTTCAAAGTTATTTAGGCACATATGCTATATCCATAATTATGTAAACATCATTTTCTAGTAGTAGAAAGTTGTTTTTTCTTTCTTGAAAAAAAAAAAAACATTAAAGAATCTATCTAGATTACAATATTATATTGACTGAAATATATGAAAGATTATAGAAGATAATAGAATTACAATGAGGTGCCAAATAAATACCTAACCATGTGTCTTTTTGTTAGATGTCTCTTCATTAATAATTAATTATTATTATTATTTTTTACTAATACTTACTAGGATGCCTTCCTTCTCACTCATTGCTCCATTCCTCCGAGACCGTAGCTATTTACTGCAGCACAGCCTTCAGAGGCTGGGCCATGGATGGTTCTGTCCGAGTTGTTGCAGAGCCACCTCAGTCATTTGCTTTTTCTTTTTCTTTAATATTTGTGATCAGCAGGTATTTTACTGACATATTGCAGGCAATGTAATTTGTAGTCACAGTGGCTCTTATTTTGCAATTTGGACATCATTGTACTTTATTCCTTCTAGTTTAAAGATGTCGTGGTCGTAGTTTTTATAGTGTTTTATGCTTTTTTGTAATTTCTCTTTATTACGTTTTATTTACTAAACATTGAGTAATCGTAAGACTTCTTGATGCCAAGTTACCTTTTGGTTAGTTGAGCAGGAAAAATAAGACATTTACATCGATATTCAATTCAATATAATTCGAAGTCATCCCTTCTACATTAGTAATTTCTAATACTTGTTGTGTTCAAACTGGATTATTCATTAGTAACTGCCACTATAGACTTCTAGTAAAAGTTAAAACAGTAACCTTTCATAACATAATGCTCGGGCGGTTCTTGGATTAACAAACAAACAAGAAACACGAACCGTTTTACTTGTAAAAACAAATTATATTTTATCGATTTTGTTCTCACAATAACAATTGACTTGTTGGCTTTTTCTCCAGTTATATGAAAGAAGGCATGCGGACAAGCGTGGAAGCTATCCTTGTGGTTAGTTGTTAATGTTGTCCACTATTATATCCTTCCATATTTTTTTCGTTGTTTTGTAATTGCAGTTGAATTGTATTAGCATTGGCATCGTTGACGTAGAATAACTAGTTGAGTGATCCCTCTTTCTACATTATAAAAGTTGTCCAGGTTTATTATTCTGGTTCCTTTTTAATGTTTATCATTCACCTTTGGGATGTCGCAGTGGTGCTCTCTGGTGCTTTATGTGATTTTCTGCTCCCTTTTTAATGTTTATTGAAAGGCCATTGAAAGCAGAAGAATAGCGTTTTGGTCCATCAGCAACATGTCGCAACCCTGTATCAAGGTGTGGCAGGTTTAGGTTTAGGTTTGGGTGGGTCTTATTGTTATCAAATAAGGATGCATACTGATTTAAAAGAAAGAACACAGGTGAGATTTTTGCAAATGGATTTCAAAACACCAAAATTTTAGAAAACTGAGTTGGTGATGCGATTTTTTTCCTTCTAGCTTGTATCTTTCTACACTATGCACCCTCCAGGAAAAAAGTCAGATGTGAGACTTATACTCTAAATAGATGAAACAAAATTGTGCCTTTCATAGAAGTGGTTTCATAGAAGTGGTCTAGGGTAAGTGATCATGTCTGTGTCTTGATTGCACGTAATTAGCATCAATCTTATCACTAACTATATGGTCCAGATTTTGTAATGGAATCAATCGACCATATGAAATTAGGTGATGCCAATATTTATGAGGTTTTGTCTGTACGGATTTTACTAGTCGTGATTTATTCTAATTTTAAGGAAAGCAGGTACATCAGCACAACCATCCGCATATACTATTACTGAAAATAGGAACCTTCTATAAGCTTCCTGGAGGACGCTTAAAGCCTGGTGAAAATGGTAAGAACCTTAGCTAAGGGACTTATTGTTTTTGGAATAAGTAATTGAAATGAAATTGTGAAGCAAACTTTGCTTTCCGTTTCTAAACAAACTATAAAATTTAAGTTTTGAATTTTTTCATCTCATCATAGAGTTGACATGGTCTGTTCGGAATTCTTCAGAAATTGAAGGCTTGAAGCGCAAACTGTCGAGCAAACTTTCTGTAGATACAAGTACTCTTCAACAAGAGTGGCAGGTATGATATGAACTTACAAAGTTTGTGCCAGTTTCTTACGTGGTGCAGTTTATGTTTCTCATTTGCGAAGGATGCTTACATTTTCCTCCGACTGCAATTTATGAGCAGGTGATTTATTTTTTCCATGGATTAAACATGAAAACTTAGTAATACGTTCTTCCCACCTCGAACGAAATTTGCATGCTTGTGCAACATTATCAAATACATGGTATGAATAAATTATAAAAGCAACGCCTATAAATATTGCAATAGAGTTTTATATGGACATAGGTCTTATAAGAATAGTCTTGCTATAAGTTGGAGATGTTAAACTTAGCAATATGTTCTTTCTAAGTCGAACCAAACAATGGTTCATCTACCATTGTATCCTTCAAATGGTTAGTCTAAACTTACTGATTTAATAGGGACGTTATCCACAAATGTGAGAGACCTTGTGCTTCTCCTGGAGGTTTGTTTATTTATTTATATATTTGGGGAGCCGGGGGCTGGTCTGGGCTGTGGAAAATCAGCTGTATTAGAGTGGAAAATGTGTATTATTGTTGTGTAGTAATTATATGTTTACTATGTGACGTTGAAATAATTTTTGAATTTATTTATTGTCTTTCCTTTTTTTCAGTTACTCTTGACCTTTTTTTTGTTTAGTGATGGAATCATTTCTATGCACCATTTGCACTATGCATGGGTGGTGGTTTTGTTTATTATTTCATTCATATCAGCAATTTTTCTACCTCTTCCTTATCTAGAAAGGACAAGTCAAGAACGAATTATTTTCATGACAGATTGGACCGTGTGTTGGTGTATGGTGGAGACCTAATTTTGAGACAGTGATGTATCCTTATTGTCCCCCGCACATTACAAAACCAAAGGTAAGGAAATGTTTCAAGTGAATTGTTATCTCCTTCACTACTGCCTCGCATTTTACAGCGTTCATGCCAAATTTGTTGAATCACCTTTCCTGCAGGAATGCAAGAAGCTTTTCCTTGTTCATCTACCCGAAAAAGAATATTTTGCAGTCCCCAGAAATCTGAATCTGGTCGCTGTTCCACTGTTTCTGCTCTACGATAATGTGCAGGTATATCGCTTGGTCATAATCGGTGCCCAAATATGAAGGCTTACAAGGTCTACAATTCTTACAGTGTGTTCATTGTTCTGGAATTAAACAAAATTTGGATACTTGCAAGTTGGCCATGTAAAGCTTACATTTTCTGCCTTTTTAGTTCGTAATACATATACTAATGCTACAGTACCTTCTTGCAGAATTACGGTCCGGTTATCTCAACTATTCCGCTGCAGTTGTCAAGGTTCACGTTTAACATGGTTAAGGATGAACTCCAATGAGGTTCTGTCAATAAATTATTGAGGACTGCTTTGTTGACGGAAAACAGACTTTGTAATATGGTTGAAATACAAAGGGTCAAAAAAATTTGGGACACCAATAGAGCCGGGACTTTTGGAATTGGTTGGGAACATAAGGTTTTGCCTGCGTATTATTTATAACTTATGGCCATCAGCATTGTTAATTTTTGGACTGTGGTCTGCTTATTCAATGTTATAAATTTCACCTTTGTTATTCATTATGGCTCTTACTAGTGAGATTTCTAGTGGAGCAATGTTTAAACATTATAACTACAGTATACAGTATAAAGGTGAAGACATTATTAGTCACAGATGGAAGTGTAATGGTATTTTGCTATTGGCTACCTTCCCAATGCTTGTTTCGCTATTGCCATAAATTTTCATCATATACTAGGAACATGGGAAATTTCAGGGGCTTATTCATGGTTATAAAGCTTGCATCTTCTTTTTTTTGGTTCACTATGGCCCTTACCAAAGACATCTAGTGGACCAATGTTTAAATATTAAGTACATAATAAAGGGGAGAACGTTATCTGTAACAAATGGAACTGTAATGGTATGTTGTTATTGGCTACTTTCCTTTCCGCTTGTTTAGCTCTCGCAATAAAAATTCATCATACATAAGAATTTAGGCAAAGTATCTCCATGTTTATAATTTGGCTTCAAAATAATGCATTTTGACACTTTAGCTACTGTTGAATTGTATGCTTCTGTTGGTAGAAAACATGTAAAGCTATTTTGTTTTAGATTAACTATTTCGGAATAAGTGGATGGGTTCATTTATTCAGTTCGTTGAAGCCTCCTCGTAATATTTGCATTTTAGGCAGTTCACATGGAATCCGCAGTTGGACACTTCAAATTTGTGTAGCATGCGATTAGATTGTTGGTCGGAGCTTATAGCATTTGCTGCAACGATTTTATAGCTGTACGAGCTTTCAAACATCATGCAGGTGTCTTTTAATATAATTCAAAAACTGCAAGTTGACTTTGATTTTTAAGTTGATCAAATGCTATCTTCTATTTTTGAACTTCCCACGATCACGTAAAAGCATGTTTTCCTGGATCAGGCTCGCATCTCCATATTAGTCTAGCATATCTTGAAACTTGGTTTGTACTATGTATACCATGGTATTCTGAATAATTTAAAATATGAATGTATTACATTAGAGTATCTATTACTAGTAATTATGTTTTAATTTTGATTGTTGATCTCTAGAGAGGCTATGGTATTCTGAATAATTTAAAATATGAATGCATTACTTTAGAGTATTTATGGCTAGTAATTATATTTTAATTTTGATTGTTGATTTCTAGAGAGGCTATATCTAATTTAGACAATCAATTACTTTGAAGATTAGGGATAGGGATTTAGCTCAATGAGAAGTTATAAAAGCAATGCTAAGGAGACTAACATGACACGCTATACAAAACATGACATTGAGAGAAGCATCTTAGGGGTGAGTGGAGAAGGTCTTCCATTCTAGTGTGTCAGCTAGCTACAAGGAAGGTGCAAAAGTGTAGCATAGGAGATCCATATCAACAAAGAAGATGAAGAAAAAATCTAGGGCTTGATCAAGTGGATCAAATCTAGGATATGTAGTAGTTGTAAAATCTGAGTTGGGAGATTATCTCAAGAGGAGAGCCCAAGTCAATTCTGATTTTATAAATAATTGATTTTATTTATGGCGTTGAAATTGTTTGTAATTTTTCTTCTATTGAATAATTATGTTAAGAACCGAGTTGTGCATTTATGTTAATAAATTGTCTTGTGCTAGGTTCAAGATATTAGTAGTCCTAGTGTTGTAGCTAGATTCTTGGACATGGGGACCATGGTGGTGGTTGGGTGGCATCTCAACATGTTTTTTATTGTCCATTGTTTTCCAATACCCGATTTTATTCAATATTTTCAATAACTTATTTTATACCAAGAAAATTGCATTCACTCAATATATTATTTTTCTCAAAATAGTTGAAATAAAAATACACCAATATTTAAATTAAACAATTTGGAATATATATTAAAATAGAAAATCACTCAGAAAACATAATAGGAATTGAACCTCAAAATTCTCCTTAACTTTTTTATTGCTTAGGAAAATTAGTGTTCCCTTAATAGGGAACATTACCCTCATAAAATACACAAATAAATATAGCTAACTATAACTTTGGTTTTCCAACCCGAAACTTTGGCCTCCTTAAGAATTTGGCCCAATAGAAATTCTTAGGCTTGGGAAATATTTGATTCTTCACCTTTGAATAGGCCTTGTCTTCCTTGCAATTTATGACCCCTTGTGCACTTCAGGAAATAATTTATCCTTCTACCCATATGCAAGCCTAGCTGAAAATTGCAACTTTATTCATAGGTATCATCCTTTAAAATTCTCAATCTCTCCACTAACCTAACTCCTTCTAATCCTTCTCCCAAAACATCATTTTTGTACAAATTTGTCTTCTATTGGTTCTTTAAGTCTCTAACTCCCTTGAGACAATTTTCATCCAGAACATTTGATGTGTCTCCCACCTATGCCTTAGAATGTGTCTCCCACCTATGCCTTAGACATTTTATAATTTCTCATTGAGATAGATCTTTAACCATATATCTCCAAAATTTCCTTCGGATTAAATCCTAACTCACTTAGACTAAACTCACTAAAGTAAATTAATTTACCTTTCATTAAAAAACATTAGTGGAATAGCCAACATTAATTATATAATCAATCAATGTGTTTTTCCTAGGTTAGGAAAGAATCATAAAATCACTTAATAAATTAAGGAAGTACCTAAAGATACTTTTGAAGCTCATCTGCATGCTTGACACCTAGTCTTTGTAGAAAACTAGCTATGAACAACGACATCCATAAGGGAATTTTCTAATTATTCTAAAACCAATACTCCATCCCACAAATTATCCTCCTCTAGATTGGCATTATCAAATTTCTCTAAAGCCAATACTCCATCCTCCAAATTATCCTCTAGATTATAATCCATCCTCCAAATTATCCCATCAATCTTAAAAGGTGTAAACTTATGAATTCCACTAAATTTTGAATGGGATATGAAATTCTACTTTGTCCATGTGAATTCTACTTTGTCCATGTGAATTTTGATGTGGTTGGAACTATTCTCAAACATCTAGAAATAATTAATGGTAATGCTAAAAATTGAAATAAAAAATAAAAATGAAAGATAAATATTTAAAATTTAACATTACTATTATGGAGCACCCATGGATCGCTTAGGGAGAATCCAAGGAGTTCCTTCGGAGCAAGCGTTTATGATCTATGAGTATAATATGAAGTGACCAGTTGTTAAATGAGTAGAAATAATTTCAAATTTGTCTGCAATGTGATTTGGGTTGGGTGATGGGGTGTTGGGATGGGAGTTGTATTGTTAGCATTTCCTTGTCTCGCAATAATTAATTCCTAGGAACACATGATTCCTAAACTTTGATACAACTCCAATTGTCACAATGTATAAGTATAAATTCTAAGTACATATGAACAATAATTCATTATGTCGTATGCTGCCAACAAAGGCCATATTGTAGTCTAGCATATTGTGGTAATATTTAATCTTCTGAAAGGGAAGAAAGGCTCACCCAAGGTGTACCAAGAAATATTTATGATTTTTAGGGTTTAGATGGTGAAAATATAATTTACATCCAATTAAAACATTCATTACAACCATTAACCTTTGAAAAAAGGATAAAAATACACATTACACAAAGCTTAACATATAATCTCAAAATTTTTAATGTGGGCATATACACACAAACACATCCATTCATAAATCATAAAAAAAAAAACAATGTTCCATATAATATATCTTTTTATTATATCATATGGGAGAAAAATCTCATAATATATATCCAACATTTGGGTCCAGAATAAATAAGGCATTACAATGGATCTCAATTCATGATCACAATCAACCACAATTGAATGAAAATATATTAGATTCATATTTTCACAATAACATATTTGTTGAAATATTTCATATCATGAAATATTAAGGACACTAAGGAAATATATATAGGTACATATGGGAAACTTTTCAAATTTTTGTGCGCTATAATTTCATAAACACTCCTTGTGGATGTTACAGTTTTTGAAGTCATAAAATCAACATCAACCAAGTTAGTTTAGAATTTCTGGTATAGCTTAGCTTCTCTGGAACTTTTAGATGCATATGGAGACATATTGGAATGCCTAAGGTAAAAAAAAAAAAATACTTCGTTCCATTATATAAGAGATATGCCTTATAGAAGTTAACTTTTTTGAATGATCTCACTATTGATTTCTAGCAGGTCAGCTTGGAATTTTTGTTGGAACTTCTTTTTTAGGAACTAGAATGTGAAATTTTCAAAGATATGAGAAGACATATATAAGTACCTTCAATAAAAAATTCTGAATCATATTTAAAATTTTGGATACATGGGATGTTCTACAAGTATGCTCTTGGGAAGATGCCAAAAAGAACAAGATTGGGAAAACAAAACTTGGTGGAGCTGGAAGAAATCAGTGGACCAAGTGAAGGTAGAAAAAATGAGTAGACCTGGTGAAGGCAGAAGTAGAGGAAGACTTAGTTAAGTAGGTTGGTTCCTATGAATATTTGTAGCAGTGGGGTTTTGTGTCTCAATTAGGTTGTTACATATGGATATTTGCAGTGATGGGGATTGATGCCTCTAGTAGGCTAGTTCCTACAAATATTTAAAACATTAGGGATTGATGTCTCTATTAGGTTGGTTCCTACACATTTTTTAAGAATAGTTTGGTTCCTACAAAGGATTATGAAAAGAAATTTTGTGGTTGTCTCCTGAAAATGATTCTACAAAAATCTTGTATTCCATGTTCTTCAACTTATAGATATCATATATGTAATTATTTTATTATGTTTCATAAATGTTTGAATAAGAAAAATTGTCTCATATTGATTCACCCACACTTTGAGTTTGTTGGTTCCTTTAAAACTAGTCTAACTTTTGGAATGTAGATTGTGGGATCATCCATAGTTAGTGAAGAAGGCTTCTCCCAAAAAAGAACCCAATATTTTTTGGAAAAAACGATGCATTATGGAGGACAATATGCAAAATTAGATAATGACTCGTGTGTTCGATATTTGGAAATTAGTTGTGACTTGTTATACAATCTAGGAAAATAAATGAATTTGAAAAATAAATCTACGAAAAACTTTAAAGTTTTTATGAAGGAAACAGTAATGCGAAGAAGGTGAAGCTCCAAACTCATAGAAGATAGTAGAATAGTTTGAAAACGAAACAAAAAGAAAATGTTACAACCTATTTTCTCCGTGGATGAAATTTTTAACATTATCAATGCACTTTGTGAGAAAGAGGAAGATTGTGAAAAAAGTGCTAAGGTCATGCCCCTAAATATTTGATTACATGTTCTCCACCTCTTACGAAATGAAGGATATAGAGAAACTAACAATGGATGAGTTGTATGGGATTCTCTTTGCATATGAAACCAGAAAAGAAAGACAAAATACATCATAAAAGTAAGCATTTTTGAAAACATAAAATAAGGAAAAATGACACAAATCTTGTGATTGTTCTACTTTGTAAGAAAGTCGAAGAACCGATGATTGTGAAAAAAGTGCTAACATCATGACCCTAAAGATTTGATTACATGTTCTTCACCATTAATGAAATGAAGGATCTATAGAAAATAGCAATCGATGAGTTGTATGGGGTTCTCTTTGCATATGAAATGACGAAAGAAAAACAAAATACATCATAAAAGTAAGCATTTTTCAAGCATAAAATAAGAAAAAATGACACAAATCCTATGATTGTTCTTGCCATGAATCATATAAAAAAGAAGCACAAGTTGTGGAAAATCTAAAAGGAGGATCTAACAAATACAAAGTTAAGCCGCTACTCAATGTTTTAGTTATGGTTGTTACACATCATTCTGTCACATCCAAGCAAATGACCTTGAACACGGATATATCATTATCCATTTACACTCTACAATCAACCGCTACAAATCCAAAGCATTCACTTTTCAAAAGTTACAAAATCCTCAATTAGATTGGCTAAAAACCATAATTTTGTGGATCATTTCACCTACTTTTAAGACAAACTACGATGACATAGGTTGCACACATAGAAGCTGTGCTAGGAAGCACATGTTTCTTTCCAAAAAAGTGCAATGATAACTGGAAATGAGTAAAAATAAAAATGAAAAATTTGAAGTTTCTCTCCCTAGAAAATTCGGAAGTGATTTTAACCATTTACTATATGATCATATATCAAACTCCCAATATTAAGGTCTTATCTCTTTTCTCCTAGAAATTTCCTCACCCTTATGTGGATCTAATCCCCAGAATGGTAAATCCAAAACCACCTCATTTTCCCTATAAATTCATTGCCTCCCATAAAGTCTGGGTTACCTTTTGGAGACTCCAAATTATCGATTATACTGCTCATTTGTGCCTAGAGGTCGATAATCCATCCTTGTGATTGAGGTGTGATTGAAGGCTTACCATTGTGGAAAAATAAGGATAAGATAGGTAGGAGAGATTCACAATGTCAAGGCCTACAAGGGTTGTAGTAATTTCTTACTTTTATTAATATAGAAGTGCTTTGTTTCTCCTATACTGATGTCTCATTTATGCATATGTAGAACATGAATCATTGGATTCTTGTTCATAGTTGTTTGTATATGTGATTTGTATGTTTTGGTTCTAGCTCATTTTGGATTATTTTCAAGTTCTACTTATAGAAATTAGAGTTGGAGATGGAGCTAGCAAGCCAGGAGAAGGAGTAAGCTTATATTGGATTCCAAGTAGGTTTTCTTGCCATATTTCAAACATCTTTAAGGAAAGAATTATATTTTTGTCTCTATTGTTTCTACATTAAGACATTAGGTCTCGGGAGATTACCTTTTTCCACAAAAGGAACTTATCCATAAAAAAACTTCGTGACTCTGTTAGGGAATATGATGTTATTTAGTGGTTTTATTTGCCTAACATTTTCGGACCTCTAAAATCGACTTTATTTTTCTTGTTCGGACTTTCATTAGACCTAGGGAAACCTGATTTTTATCTTGGTTAGGGTTTGATTTGCGTATTTTGAGAAAAATTAACTCCATCACACTTTTTATTTTGTGATAGAGCATCCCTATGAATTTTCCCAATTCTGTAAGTGTGATGCATCACACTGGTTTCCATACACTACATGAGATGATCCTGTAAGTGCAAAAAAATTGCATTTTCCCTACCTTGCTTTGAATTATGTTTTGTTTACAATGTCTTCCTAAATCTATGGTATTTCCAAGGCCTCTGTAAAGACAACAACTTGTTGGAAGTTGAGTGTGATTTCCTTATTTATGAGGTTTTTTTTTTTTTTCCTCTTGTCAATTAGGATTTTTAATTGTTAGACTTGGTTATTAATTTGTTGAAAGAAATTTTCATATTACAGTAGTATTCTAGTTGAATTATTTTTTATTCAATAACCTTAACATACTTTCATTTTTATTTTCTTTGAAAATTGAAAGGAAAGAAAATTTTCATTTTCTCATGCATTATGGCTTTGAATTTTTTAATTAGAATAGTAGTTTTGGAGATCTTGTTTAGAAGTTATTTTTTTCCACATTAGTGTTTGAAAATCCTTCCCTTCTTTAGTTAGATCTTCATTGAATGAAAAGGGTTTCTTCTCGTGCTAGCTTCACTTTAGGAGTTCAAGTGAATTAATTTTGATCCTTAAAATTGAAACCTGTACCAAGATCTACATTAAATTTTATCAAATATTCTAAGGGGCATTAGCAACATTAAAGACACATTTATTCAACCTCTATGCTAGAAGATGTGTTCCAACGTCTCAAAATGTAGGAACAATATTTACTTTTTAGTGTTACATCCAAGGGATGGTTGGATTTCCACGTACAACGAGTATATAGGAATGACCACATTAGTGTTTGAAAATCCTTCCCTTCTTTAGTTAGATCTTCATTGAATGAAAAGTGTTTCTTCTCGTGCTAGCTTCACTTTAGGAGTTCAAGTGAATTAATTTTGATCCTTAAAATTGAAACCTTAACGAATATCTACATTAAATTTTATCAAATATTCTAAGGGGAATTAGCAACATTAAAGACACATTTATTCGACCTCTAGGCTAGAAGATGTGTTCCAATGTCTCAAAATGTAGGAACAATATTTACTTGTTAGTGTTACATCCAAGGGATGGTTGGATTTCCACGTACAACGAGTATATAGGAATGCCCCCATTGTATGGTTACACACTATACAACACTACTGTAGAATACACTTCAAGTACCTTAGGGTATATTTTGGAAGTCCCCACTGGGTTGCAAACATACCATAAGTAACTAAGTCGGATGCCTTTGTAACTATGATACACTGGACACAACATTCAATGAGATTGTTTACACATACTTAACTATATATTGCAATTCAGAGTGAATTGGTAATCCTTATGTGTGTAGTTGCCCCTTTTTATTTTTATTTGTGTTTTTTGTATTCAAAATTAATTAATTAACAGCAGAACAACACCCTCATGGTTTGTGTAGGATGAAAATATTTCATCCATTACCTACCGAGGCAACAACCCGATGTCTTAAACATAAGAAAAACAATCTACATCCAAAATTAATCAACCAGAATCATCACTTCCTATTGGTATTGAACCCAAAGTTACATCTTTGGAAACTAGAGAGTTTGCGACAGTTGAAACTTCTCAACTAGAAATTGATGAGACATCATACCCTAAAGTTATAGAACCTAAAATTGTAGAATCGAAAAAATTGCAACCAGAGGTAATTCAACCTGAGGAACCAAAAGTTATCCAAATAATCACTTCAAGAACTTATTCATACACTCTTCCTTTCTCTTATCCACAACCTTTATCTGCGAGTGTTGAAGAGGAAAAACTTCCACTTGGTTTATTAAGTTTTTGTAACATCTACAACCACCCTCCAAAATTTTTCCTTAGCTTCGTTTTGGAGCCTCCCTACCAACCATGCCCATCAACATGTCTTGCATTGTCAAGTACATGACCTTCAGTGGTTTTCTAGTAGATTGCCATCCTGTGTACGATAACATATTTTACTCCCCTCACAGGCTATTTCTCTAGACTTGGTATAGCTGCATGTTGAGCATCTCCCTCAAGAAATTGTGTAGTTTTGTCTTCCCTCCAGAAATTGCATAATCTTGACTGGCAGCCTGCTAGGCTTAGAAACTACATAATCTTGTCAGTCAACCTTCCTAGTGAAAACTACACAATCTAGCCTAGTAGGATAGCTCAACCTGGAAATTGCATGATCTTGGGCAGCAGTCAGTTAATCCTCCTAGAAATTGCGCAATTCCTCTGGGCAACCAGCCCAACTCCCTCCCAAAACTACACAAATTTCTCCCTCCGGCAAGCAGGCTCTTACATGTGCCCTCGGGTTGACCGGTTCCACCCAGGACCGAGAAAACTTGACTTGCATGCATGGGCTTCTTTTTCCCGAAATAGAAAAAATAACATGAAAAAACAATGCCTAGATTTTAGGGAGCTATTTTTAGTAGCTAGAAGTTACATGCAAAGATTTTTTTAGAAACTTTCCTCCAAGTGTCATTTTTTCTTAGATTTGTGGCATGTGCGTCATGAGCATCAAGCTTATTTATTTGATTCTTTAGAGCTTACTTCTTCACATTGATCTTGGAGCTATGACATCACACAACACATCTAGGAGTCTTCAGCACATCCATCTCAGCTATTTCTAGGTAAGTCTGCTTAACTTGTCTTTTGCAACATTTTTGTTGCTTATTATGTTTTTGCTTGTGTGAGTGTCATATGCTTGATTTCTATGAATGCTTGTTTTCATTTGCATGCATATTAGCTTGTGCTAGCATCGCTTCAGTTTTTGTTACCATCTCACTGTTGCCGCATGCATAACACAATTTTGCACAAACAGTTGTTGATTTGATGACTCGCTTCACACACATGCATGTTGTTCCATTTTCTGAATATTTCATTCACTATTTGAATGAATGATCATTCACTCCTACTTATAGTTAGTATCTCCATGCATTCACTTCTTCATTTTCATTTAGTTTCCCATCGACGGGTCTCGGCAGCCTTGGCCTAGACTCTACCTCACCAAGGCAGTATTATACAATCCTAAGAGGGAAAGCTCTGCCTTCCTCCTAGAAAATGTGCATTTATGCCCAGTGAATGTCCTCCAGTCTTACATTGCGTAATTCTCAGAGGTAGTGACTGCTAGCCCAAAAAATTGTACAATGCAGCCACTGGGCCAGCAACCCTAACCAATTGAAATTGCGCATTATGCAATCCTAGCACCCAGAAGGCTAGTCTAGATTTTGAATTGTACAATTCCAGTAGCCAACCAGCCTCCCAGTAGTATGTTCTTCCTTTTGCGCCTCCCAGCCTCACACAAAAAATTGCGCAATCCTTGCAAGTCAATCCCTCTGAATGTTGCATGTCGTTCGTCAAGTTTGCTTTTGCTTTTAGATGACATATTTCTTGCCATGCATGTCGCCATGTCTCCAGATCTAGTAGGTATTTATCCACCTCTTAGTAGTTCAAGATCAATGGCCTCCAAGAGAGAAGGATCAAAGGACACCGATGGAAGTGAAACTCGAGCAGTAGTTGAGCGAGTTTCTACAAGTTTTCCGATCTATGAAGAAACCAAGTTGATTGTAGACAAGGAAATCAAGTTGAAATGGAAATAGGTCAATGATGCATTTGCAGGAACATTTGGGGAATACCTTGAAGACTGCTAAGTTTATGCAAACATTCACAAGTTTTGCTTGTACAAAATTGCATGCAGGTGGCCCACGTTCCCATGTGTGGACATGATACATTGGATCATCTTGCACACTGATCTCGAGATGATGGACATTAAGCAGTGTAAGTGGGATGGATATTTCTACCTTCATATCAGAGGATTATGAACAGATGTACCATATGTAAAATTTAGTGATCACCATGGAGACACCCTCCAGCATACTCAGTAGTAATGCCAACTCCAGGGATATCTTGAAGAACTAGGTAAAGGAGCTGGCCAAATTTAGGATGACACCCTTCCAGGTTTACAAGAGAAAGATACTGTGGAAGGAGTATCAATAATTGGTCATCTTTGCATATTTCTTGTATGGCCAAGAGACCAAGGAAACCTTCCCACAGAGTTGGGTGATCACATTGGACCAACTGGCCAATGAAGGAAAATCATGCAACTGGTATGACATGTTGGCTCACAGGATGAAGAAATAGGTAGCAAGAGCTTGCTAGCCACCCAAAGGTCAACAATCAAAAATCTACATGTCCACTTACATCTTGGATGCAATCTTTGCACGTCAGGAGTTCTCGGGCTTGAAGTGGTCATGGAAATTGGTGGAAACCTCTGTGGATACTTATTGCATAATGTTGTCTGAATACAGCTTCAGAGGAGTTATCACACAACTATCAGATCATTTGTCACCTTGGTGTTCAAGATGATACTTGAGAAGGATCCACCTTGTATGTCGAAGGAAGAAATGGTTAAACTGATTGATATTGTCGATTGGTATGCCTCACCATTCAACATATTCATACAGATGTACAACACGAAGAAGCCTCCACATTTTTTGCCAAAGTTTTCCATTGACAAGCTCGTCATGGAAGAAGTATCATACCACATCTCGGCAAGACTGTCAACCAAGCTACACTGGAAGAAGAATGCACCCTGGCCCACTCTTCTATTGTGGATCAAGTTATACGAGATACAAAATTTCAAGAATGTGGATGTCGAAGTAGAGGAGATCAGGAAATATCCTTTTGATGCCCGAAGCTACAATTCATATGACCCGCATTATTTTGTAAAAGATCACTGTGCAAGAGCACAGTTCCAATGGATCCATGAGGCATGTCATTAAGCGGAGGAAGACCCATGGAGATACTGTTACAACTTCTCCAAGCCCAATGAACCGATTGACATCATTATGGAATGGTTAGTGATGCAGTGTGATGTAGCATCCAAGAGAGCACCAACAGCAGCAGAGGTAAACATACCGGTGCATGAAAAATGTAAGAGGAAGATTGTCGATAACGCAGAGGTAGAACAAAGCTTCAATTTCAGAGCGGACCCACTTGTGCAGAAAGAAGATTTCACAATAGAGGTGAAGAGACAACAATGTGACAAGAGGAATGTGCAAAGGCAGAGAGAAAAATGGAGAATGGACAAAACAGAGAAGGAGTTGCATGAGTTGAAGGAGTAACTCCGAAAGGAAAAGGAGATGTGCAGACAGGAGAAGGAAGCGCAGTAGGAACATATACAATAGGGGATGAAACATGTACTGATAGATGAAACTTCACCCGTACAGGTAGTCAACTCATCTGAACAAATTGCACCAAGCAAATAGGGTGAGCAATCGTAGGAGCGGGACTTTGCTCAAGAGATTGAACAAACACTTGAGCATATGGATATGGATATGGAGCAAGAGGAGTTAGAGCAATACATCGACCTCATGCATTACCACCAGGAGGTCGACTTACCAACTTCACTTGATTTGGAAGCGGAGCAAGTCCTAAGAAACCAAGGAGACACTAAGATCCTTGGAGACAATCCAGAAGGATAGATGCACAACATCTCATTCGCCGAGAGGAGAAAAGGTGCACATGAGTTCCTTTCTTCAAATAGAGGATGGAGACATTTTGGTGTTGGAGTGGATCGCATATCTGAAATGTGCTACCAAATCTTGAGTGAAGGATTGAAGCGTGCCATCCAGATGGAAAAGTCATAGCTCCAGAATTCTTATCCATAGTAGAGGTTGAAGCTTCCTCAATTCTTTTTGACCTTGACTTGCCGGAGAATCTTAGGGCCCTTGTGTTGGAGAGACCACAGTTGAGGGACATTGGCTGCCTGCAATTTGATAGACAAATTGTCCTTTGCAAGCTCCATGATTAGCTACTCACTCTTGTAGAGAAGCTCAAAGCTAGGTTTTACTAGTCCTCAAAAACGCAACTAGCCGCCGACAATTTGGAAGACTTGGCTACCACAACACAATGCATCCTAGGTTTTGGCATAGACTCAGTCACGTTGAGCTTAGTGGATTACAAGGGATCACACATCTGGGCCTCCCTTTGGAAACTGTTGAAGGACAACCCTAAGCCTGCAAAAAAGACTAAGAATGGTAGAGGGCTAGAGGAGTTAATCGACCCTCTCTATCAGGACAAGACTACATCATGGAAAACATAGGGTTTGATATCTGTGGTTACGTATTTTCCAATAGCATCAGCTGAGGATGATTTCCAATCTACTGACCTAGGCATCAAGGGCGTATGGGTAGTTGTGTACAACCTTGCAGGAAAGCAGGCAATCACTTGCCGAAACCAGAAAATAGTGTATGTAAACCTAGTGGTAGAAAGACCTCTACAATGGTCATGGAGGACTTCCCCCCATCGGATTAGCGATGCACCCTACATATCAAGCCAAAGGAAAAATGGAGTGGGAAGCCTGAAGGCAGATTAGTTCATACACTGGCCATATCTAGCCATCTATAGACCAATCTCCCCTGTCTACCACCAGCTAGCAGACCTCGTGATAAGAGGAAAAGGTGAACCCTCTACGACGATCATGACAATGCAAAGGAAGGTATGGGGCACCTATCTAGACGTGCCTTATACAGACCTACTGCCACATCAAGAATAGGATCTGACAAAGACAGAAGTAGACAGAGCATCGATATGCTTAAATCTATTAGATCTAGACACATGGGCAATAGATTGAGCCCCTCCTTAGATAGACCCACACTCAAATGTGGAGGATCTGATTCAAATCTTCATTAAAACACTGGAAGGCAAGACTATTTGCTGGAGGATCTAGAAAAGGAGGAAGATTCAGGAGCTAAGAAACAAAATACAGAACCACCTCAGGTCACAATTTACAGGACAACCTCACACTCCAGGATTATGGCATCACCATAGACTCGACCATCATAATTAACCTGTGTCTCAGGGGTGGATGTGTTGGAACCAGCTCAAAAAGCATAGGATCATTCAAGGAAGTAGTCAAAGGTAAGGAAAATGCACAGGATCATTCAAGGAAGCAGTCAAAGGTAAGGAAAAGGCACAAACCAAATCTGCAACACTACCTAAGTTTCTAGGGCCCTACATTGTAGAAGAAATATCTGAAAATCCTATTATTGCCATCGCAATGCCTGGGGTAAAAGACCTGTAAAAAGATCTTTATACCAAACCAATTATATGCATATTTAATGGGTTTTGGCCTAAATTTGATGTCTTGCACCAAAGGGTTTATGATGCCTGGTCACGAGACTGTGAAATACACTTATGCCCCAAAGGCTTTTTCATATTCAGATTCATAACAGTACAAGAAAGGGAACATATCCTCAATAAGGGACCATGGTTATGGGGCAATGCAGAACTATTTATGACCCTTTGGTTTCCAGAATTTGATGCCAACACAATGGTGGTATAAAAGATGCTAGTATGGGTCAGGTTGCACAACCTCCCATTACACTTCTGGCATCACAATGTATTAATCACCATAGGGAATGTATTGGGAAAATTCCTAAAGATCGATAATAAATAGTGGACACAACCACTAGACTACGAAAATATATCCTTCTGATGCCGTGGATGTCTATAAACATGACACCTCCACAGTGCCTGTCCTAAATTAAAAAAAACTCCCAAATGGAACAAGAAGTAATAGAAACAACCAAAAGATGGAAATATACAACCTCCTTGGAGGAAGAAGTAGAAAAAACAAAGTCATCAACATACAAAGTAGAAATGAAGGATCAAAAGGACCAGAATAGCACACAAAAGGAGGAGGAAGTCCCCAACAACCCTATGCAGCACCAGACATATCAACTAACAGGAATGGAAATAACAAGAATTAAACGAACTCATGGATCAGAAGGATCTAATTCTGAAAAAGACACTCCCACTCATGCAAGTGAAAATTAGCTTTCCATTGTAACGGCCACTCCCAACACTGGAGGTTGGCGAAAGGTGAAAAAAATGAAAGGCAGAAAAGAACAATATTTGTATTTTTTTATTTTTTGTTCATGTATGTCTTGCTTCCTGTGAAAATAGGAACAAGTCATATGCATATGCTCTTCAGCATCTACAAATTGTAATTTTTCCTTACGAATAAAATTATGATTTTTCCAAAAAAAAAAAAAAAACATCTCATTCAACAACTCATAGCATAGAGTTGTGAAATCCCATAGAGTGTGTACTCCGGATGATCACACATCTCCCGCATAGTTTGAGCAACGAGTGATCATATTTGACGTGTGCAAGCATGCAACAACATTGGCCGATGCTACTAGAACATATGTCAAAGCCACTAGCTCTAGTGTTCGCTTCTTGATAGCTGAGAACGAGTGAATGGATAAGGAGATACAAACAACCAAGCAAGGAGGAGAACTTGTTACAACATCCACCCAACTAGAGTTAAAGAATGCAATATTGGATGAAGTATTTTCCCTTGAAGTAGTCATGCGGGCATTGTATTCCATGTTTGGCACCATGCATAAGGAAGTTTTCTATCTCAATGTTTGGCAGCAATGATGTGCTAGGAGAGCACATATCTTTTCAAATGTCCAAGCTGCTATTGACTACATGCAAACATGGAAAATGAGATACAAGGGAGCCCCATTACACTATACCAACATGATGAAGCCTAGAGTGATCGAGGTGAAGGCACGTATCCAGAGTTAGATCTAGAACTATGAAGACCTCCCATAGCTCATCACTAGTCTATAGGCTTCCCATGCACAAGTATTTAGGAGTATGGATGTTGTTCTATGAAGACACATGATCCCATCTATTAGGAAACTCACCTAAGCAAAGACAAAGGCACACGTTTGACTTGAGCTTGACTTGTACTTTGATGAGTTATTTTGTATAGACACCACCCCAGACCTGGTGATTAGTGTAGAAACCATGCATCAGTATGTCGATGGTCCTGCTGCAATCAAGAAAATGACGTGAACGTTATCGGACGAGTTGGACAGAGGAGCTCGATCTGTGTACCCAGATGTTATGGAGGAAATAGTTCATTTCCAGAAAGGTATCACCTAAGAGTACACAGACACCATCACGGACTAACGATCTTGGCATCAATTCGCTATTATCAACCACCATGAGGATATTGAAGAGCTAGTCTTCCCACAGTTGTCTGATTCATAGTGATGTCTTTCATGGTTTCCTCAAGCCTATTTTTTCTCAGATGGGTACATCTGCAAATTGTATGTAATGCCTTGTCAAGTGGAAGCTCAAGTGTTGATAGTTGGATGTAACAGTTAAATCCTAGATGAAGAGTGATGAGGGTATATGAACTTTGACAAGGGGGAATGTCAAGGGCCACCCCAACCTTTGATATATATAATCCCTCATAACTCATTGTAGAGACTTTTGGTTAGCCAAGCTTCCAATAGGAGTATGTTAGAGAAAGCTTGGAGAGTATTGTAACGAGCCTTGGCTTCTCAATTGTACAAAGCTACTATATCTCTATGGACAAGCAGGCGGAAGTTACTCTAACGTTCCACTGTTGGAACTAGTGGTTGGTCATGGTTGTTGGAGAGGTAAATCCCCTCTACGGATAGAGGCGATCCCTACTAGCCCAGAATGGGTCTAGCAACAATCAGTCAATGCTACTATCCAAGTTCCTAATTGTAATTAAACAAGAGGCAAAGAGCACCTACTTGGATTCCAGCGCTGTTGTTTGATGAAGAGATGCCACCTTCACTCCTTCGCTCTGGCTGGTCACGATCCTCCGCAATCTCCGCAAATAGACACCTGCACACACAAAGAGAAAACAAACACAAGCGTGAAATCTAATAAAAGCAACCATACATCAGTCAGAAAGGATGTAATTCACATTTAACCATTGCATAGACAAATGAGAATGGAACAATAATAGCAGTCATCTATTATTAATCAAGCAGAGAAGAGTACAACCAAATGTTTTGACGTCGGTATCCTTCTCAGGAGGGGCTAGTCAGCAAGTGTCTCAAGCATTCACCTTTGGAAACGATTCTCCCAAGACAAGAAACTCTCTCTCTCACACAAACAACACAAAACAACCTTCCCTAAGCTATCAAGCACTTCCACACTTATCACACCAACTACCTATAGTAGCAGCAATCTGAGCACTATAAGCTCTGCACAATCCAAGCTATTCCAAACTAGCTGCTCATGGTAATGGTGGAAGTTTATATAGGAGAAGGAGCCTCCTAAAAGGGTGGAAGGATGAACTTATCTTCAAGGGAAGCAGTTGCAAAGGGTCGAACAAACATGCCATAGAAGGGAGTCGATACTCACAAGGCCAACAACCAAGTCTGGAGTTATCTGGAAGGCTGGCTGTTGGAACAAATTCGCCAAAATTGGATCAGCGCGGGTGCATAACTGGTCTAGCGCACTGACGTCGCAAAGACATAATGGAAAGAGCCATGTCAGCGCGGGTGAGTACAAACAGAGGCTGCGCTGGTCATGAAATTCGATCAGCGCGGAAAAGTCGTGTGCTTCCGCGCTGGCAGCGCGTGTGGTCTGTTATGAAGCGCCAGTCATCGCGGATATTTTAGAAACAGACGCGCTGATGAGGAAAACTTTGGAAAAGTGGGTTTTTGGCCAGTTCAGAAGGCATGAACTTGATTATTGTGAACTCCTGACATAATAGGGTGACTGACAGGGAGACAGTGACAAATTACTGTGTAACAGATGCCCCCTAAAGCATGAAGCCCGAGAGAGTGGGAGGGGTGAAATGCTTTACAAAACTGCCGAACTGGAACACCACCAGGAAGGACCTGCACGTATGTACAAATGATAGCTTGATTACATGTAGTCTAGGCATGGGCGCAGCCATCCAAAAGACATATGAAGAAAGGTCTGTGGTATGGACGTAGCCACCCAGCTGAAGAGACCGTGATGATAACAAGGTATGGTCGCAGCCATCCATCAATGAGTCATGTAATATCAATCCACAAAAATCGCAGCCTGGCTCACAACAGACTAGAACCAGGGTCTTGCGCTCCATCCCAATCCGAGCAAAGTACAAGTTCAAGCACGTGAATACATGAGTTGAAGTCGAACATGCATGAACATCGTCTGATTACCAGTCAATGATGAAAACTGTTAACAGACGCGAGAGGGGCCACCAATAATGACAATGGTCCTCAAGGTACTATAGGTACAATCCACGGCATGCGAATCAATGAGCTGGCTTCGAACACCCACGGAATCATTCGATCGGAGGCCAATTATGAAAACCTCGCGTCGAACACGAAGAACCTGCCATTGAGGCATGCAAGCTCTAAGGCACCTGGAAGGGGTCTCTAAGTCACCGTCCTAGATAATGAGCTGAAGTCGACAGGAGGTAACCTTGATCGAAGGTGGGCCATAATGTTTCCCACATCATCGACACGAGACAAAGGAAGATTAGTGTGATGAATCAGAAGTATGTGAGGCGTCAAGGGTAGGTTGTAACTCTGCAGAGGTCAACTTCTCTTGAACATATCGGCGGCACGATAGCGGACTTGGCAGTATTTGACATCAAATGAGCAGGGGTCATGGTGACAAGGCAATGAGCAGATGAGAGGTAAAATAGGATAACCCAAACCCACGGAGGCCAGTGAAAAACAAGATGAGATGGTCCCACCCAGACACGAAGCAGAGGAGTGCCATGTTCAAGAGCGACAGACTGCCGACACGACTATGATTACAGTTCCATTTTCCCCACCATTTCTGGCAGGTACCCCAATTATTTTTGGATGACAAGCTTGACGGGGGTAGCATATGCTTGAAAAAGTGTCATTGTGACGATACCCGATGTCATTTAAGTTTTAACGAGTCTGACAAAGGAAGAACTCGGCGTCTTTTCCTGTTTAGAGAGTCTGAAAAGACAGTAGAAAAGAAAACTCCAGGGGGGTCCTTTTTCGTAAAGTTGTGTCTCTCGAGCCCGAAAAAGTATAAAACAATACTCAAAAGAACCGCCCGACCAAAATGATCGAGGAGTACTTTTCGTAAATAGTGACTTCGACCCGAAAAAGTAAAAAAGCGGTCAGAAGCACGTCGTTTTGGAGCCAATAACGAGTTCGAAACGACAAAAACCCGGCAATCTTTTTAGTTTAAACGGTCGAAAAAAAGAGCTTTAAAGGCGACCGCCTCTCATTCCTTTTAATGAGTTAAGGGGAAACTCGGAAATCTTTTCATCTTTAAACGGTCGGAAAAGAGCTGAAAGCAGACCTCCATTTTTATTCTCTTTAACGAGTCAAAAAGGGAAAAATACTCGACAATCTTTTCACATTTTACGAGTGAGAAAAGAGCTTAAAGTTGACTCGTCCTAGAGGAACGAGTGGTATAAAAGGTAGCAACTGGTTTCGGAAATGGTGGAACTGCTCAAAACATGTAATGGTCAAGAGGCTGGCTAATAAAACCACTCATCGCTGCGGTTCCTAGGAAAGGAAAAACAACCAAGTGAGAGCATATGATCAGCCAAAGAGATGGTAGCAATGGAATGAAACAACCAAGGCTCATCTAGCAGAATTCAGCGGATAAAAATGGCAATCACGAGATGTAAATCGGGTATGGGTTCATTTTTACACAAGCTTGGACCGTGGAGAACTTTGCTTGGATTCGGTTTCATGTTTACACAAGCTTGAAACGAGAAACTATGCTTGTTATAAGTTCGCATGCCCCTAGCAGAATAATGCAAATCGAGGTACATACCCCCCAAGCTTCATTGCATTCAACAAAGTGGATGGAATGAAGGTTCACTCTTGAGATCTAGGAAAGACTCGACTTGTATCTTACGAGATCTTAATCAAAAGACTCGATTTGGAAAGGGGGTTGTTTCATTTTTTAATGAGGTTGACACAGTAAAAGAACTATCCTCATAACCCTTATTTCATGATTTTAACGAGCTTGACACAAGACAAGGAACTATGCTCCGGATACAAAGTTGTTTCATTGTTTTAACGAGGTTGAGACATTAGCAAAACTATCCTCGAGATGCCTTGTTTCATTTTTTAGCGAGCTTGACACAGGGCAGGGAACTGTGCTCCATGCAGGCTTCATCATAATGAATGGGAAGCGGAGGTTCCCAAGAGTGCCAACCCGGAGGGAAAGGCAACATCTTGGAAATCAGGATCTAATGCCCCCAGGACACTATGCACGATGGTGTCATCACTGGGTACGGGCACGGGGTAGGTGGCCACGTAGTTGATTTGCGGCGAGGCAGATGCAACTTGTGGATGAAAGCCAGGAGGGAAGGACGAGTGCGTCGGAGGGGCTTGTGGACGAACGAACGATAATTGATCGAACGTCACGATTCTTCCATCGTGTGGAAAAAAAACCACACGGAAAAGTGAAGAAACAAGGGTCCCCATGGCATACACATAATCACGACCAAGGAGAAGATTGAAGTCTAAAGAACCTTGGGTAACTGAGATGTCTATATAGACAGTCTTGCCCCCCAAAGTAATAGGAAACTTTGGAAGGATCCCTAATGGCTGACTCGTTCCTCCGTCAAACGCGGTGAGATGCGGTGCGATAGGTACAAGCGATGGGGAACCCAAAGCTTGCCAAGTAGTAACGGGCATAAGACTAACCGATGCTCCTTCGTCTAACACAGCGCCGGGCAGCGCCTTATTGCAGGCATAGGCGGTGACCCAGAAAGGCACATGGGATGGGAGGGGAGGGGCAGTCAAACGACTCCAATCAAAGGAGATGACCGAACTACTTGGTGGGGGAACCATATGGTTGCCCCCCTGCTCGGGAAGAACAGAATCTGAATTCTCCGGAGAGGTTGCAATAGGAGAACCATTATCAAGCTCAGGAGAATCTGAGGAGACGAGAAGAACATGGGAATTTTGCTCTTCCGGAATAGAGTGAGTGAGCGGCGAACTCGAGTCAACACTCTGTCCGACCGATGACTGGTCTGGGAGAGGCTGGGAACAGCCGGGTTCGGGAAGAGGGGGCTGGACAAGAGAAGAATCTGAAGCAATCTCTTGGTCAGCAGGGACGCGATCTGCAGTCGCAGAAAGACGTTGATAACCAGCGGGAAATGGATTCGGAGGAGCAGCAAGACTTGCCAACACAGCAGAGGCTTTATCCATGAGTGGACAAAGGTGAAGGGGATGATTGCCTTCACAAAGTCTACAAGGGACTCGAAGTTTCCCTTTGTCTTTACCATTCCCAATTGATGAGGTAGCATCGCCAAGATCGTTAGTGGACGATGAAGGGTGGGTCGGATCGTGAGACCAAACTTCTAATACCCTGGGAATGCCAGGGCAATCACGAAGCAGATGGTCTTCCTTGCATAATCGGCAAGGAAACTTAACCTTCCGCGGAGGAGCAGAAGGTGACCCGACGTCAGGTATACTGGAGTGGATAGCTGGACTTGAGGGGGGGATTGTGTGTGTAAGCTCTCCCTTAGGGGACTTCTTCTTCTTGGTCTTCTTCTTCTTCTTCTTAGCCACCTGGTTACCCGCATCGAGAGTTTCACCAGGCGAAGTACAAGAGGAAGACGTAGAAGTAGGCATCGAAGGGGAGAGATCCACCTTAGGATCAACATGACGTTGTTCAGGTGGAGTGACTGATGGACTAACAGCCGATACGGTAGGGACCAAAGAAGTTGAAAACAATCACACAGGCAACCTGACAGTTAACCCTGGTAGGGACAATGTCGCCATATATGGAGCACCAACATTCCCAAGAGGAGGGAATTGACCTGGATTCCCATCAGAGGGGGAACCTGGGTTAGTGAATCCCGGAAAAGTTGCCATAGCAAACGAAAACGAAACCTACTCAAGCTAACGCACATGAGATCTAACCAGGTGATGTTATCCTGGCTGAATAAATTTTTAAGACACAGGAACCAAACTTGACCTTTTCATGTTTCAAGAGTCGAGAAAAGGACGAAAAGATGACTCCAATCTCCTTCGAATGTTTAATGAGCACGAAGTGACAAGACGCTCACAGGCACCTTTTCATTTAGGGAGTCCGAAAAGGATCAAAAGTGACTACTCTGGAGACTTCTAGGCCAAAGGTTTACCAAGCAATCCTTAAAACCGCTTATACACCTTGGCAATCATATGAGAACCAAGGACTTTACGTACTGCAGTCAATCTTCCCGAATGCTGTGTTCGGTGCGTTACGGTTCGCAAGGCGGCAGACTCGGCTTCCTATGGATCAAGGATAAGAGCCTAGTGGGGTCTCCCTATATACGCGACGGTACGTGGGAGCACAGTCCGTGTTAGACCACTATCGAGTCACAGAAGGAGGAATCACCCAACCATAATGTGAAACAATAGTGACTATGTTTAAAGACGCCGGAACACGTCTCTAGCCTAGACCTCTAGATATTTGCATTTAGTTCCAATGCATTTTTAGATTAATTCAGTTCATTTTATGTTTGATCTTGAATTAAGTCTCGATTTCAGGTCCTATCGTGTGTTCTCTCACAATTACCTAGATGCAAACTACATGCCAAAGAATACCATTTTGTTCGATGAATTCTAGCTATGAGAAGGTAAAGAATTTTTTATCAAACAAAACGAACACGAGCAATCAAACAGCCTAATGCAGCTAAAAGCAAGGAAAGGAAACTTTTCTTTTTGAAAATGCGAATCAACGAAATGTTCTTTTCCTTTTCAATTCTCGAAAGCAAAGCTACTGGTTTGATTTTCTTTCAATGGCACAAAGCATCCAAATGAATTTTGAGGAACAGGAACACCAAGCAAATCACTTAATGAAAGCACACAAAGTTCCCAAAACATCCAACAAGGATTTCCAAATCAAAAGGAAAAACCAAGTTCCGCACGAGCTATGTGATCTAAGCTCGGCAAGACAAACAAGAATTCAAGCAAGGAAGCAGCAAAAACCGCTCGGAAACACAACCAAAAACACTTCAACAATCACTGAACAAGTGTAAAAAACAAATCTGAAGTTGGCTGGTCAAACAAGAGAACAAGATCCCTACGGAAGGCTTGACACACACACGGCCACTAGATGCCCTAGGGCTAAAGTGCGAAATCAATGGAGAAAAGCAAACACCCGGAGGATAAGAGTCCCAACCAGTAAATTAGAGATTCAACACAATCCAGCAACTGTAAACGTGATGGCCGAAATACAAACCAAGCAGCGAAAGCAAAGAGGAAGGTATTTGCAAAACCGAAAACTGAGCAAAAACAAAACCCTATGGAACAAGACTTCGCAAACAAGCACTTCAGAGTTCAGGCAATGAAAAACAAGTCATAGACCAAGTGGAGAGAATAGGGGAAAGTCCAAGCAATAGGTTCAGGAGGCTAATTTGGACAAAAATGAATTCTACAGGATCAGCGCGGGTGGCCTTGAGCAACTCGGCGCTGACAAGAGAAGGCCTGTAGCAACTTTGCGCTGTCAGCGCGGAAGAACATGGACTAAGCGCGCTGTCTCAAAAACGAGGTCAGCGCGACTGTTAGTCGTACAGGAGCGATGACAGGGAAAACAGAGAAGCAGGTATGCGACGTCAGCGCGTCTGTTTTGAATTAAACCGCGCTGAGGGTAAAAAACGAGTAGAATCAAAGCAAAAACTCCCAAACCAAAGGTAGAAATCCTTTAACCAATTAAGACACTTCCCAGATGGACCCAGGAAGTCTACAAGCAGAGAATCAAACCCCAAATCTTGAAAAGAGAGAGCAATCAAATTCAAACACAAGAATGGACACAAGAGACAAAAGGCTGATCCCCAGCGGAGTCGCCAAATTGTTGGAGAGGTAAATCCCCTCTACGGATAGAGGCGATCCCTACTAGCCCAGAACGGGTCTAGCAATAATCAGTCAATGCTACTATGCAAGTTCCTAATTGCAATTAAACAAGAGGCAAAGAGCACCTACTTTGATTCCATCGCTGTTGTTTGATGAAGAGATGCCACCTTCACTCCTTCGCTCTGGCTGGTCACGATCCTCCGCGATCTCCGCGAATAGACACCTGCACACACGAAGAGAAAACAAACACAAGCGTGAAATCTAATAAAAGCAACCATACATCAGTCAGAAAGGATGTAATTCACATTTAACCATTGCATAGACAAATGAGAATGGAACAATAATAGCAGTCATCTATTATTAATCAAGCAGAGAAGAGTACAACCAAATGTTCTGACGTCGGTATCCTTCTCAGGAGGGGCCTGTCAGCAAGTGTCTCAAGCATTCACCTTTGGAAACGATTCTCCCAAGACAAGAAACTCTCTCTCTCACACAAGCAACACAAAAAAACCTTCCCTAAGCTATCAAGCACTTCCACACTTATCACACCAACTACCTATAGTAGCAGCAATCTGAGCACTATAAGCTCTGCACAATCGAAGCTATTCCAAACTAGCTGCTCATGGTAATGGTGGAAGTTTATATAGGAGAAGGAGCCTCCTAAAAGGGTGGAAGGATGAGCTTATCTTCAAGGGAAGCAGTTGCAAAGGGTCGAACAGACATGCCCTAGAAGGGAGTCGATACTCACAAGGCCAACAACCAAGTCTGGAGTTATCTGGAAGGCTGGCTGTTGGAACAAATTCGCCAAAACTGGATCAGCGCGGGTGCATAACTGGTCTGGCGCGCTGACATCGCAAAGACATAATGGAAAGAGCCATGTCAGCGCGGGTGAGTACAAACAGAGGCTGCGCTGGTCATGAAATTCGATCAGCGCGGAAAATTCGTGTGCTTCCGCGCTGGCAGCGCGCGTGGTCTGTTATGAAGCACCAGTCATCGCGGATATTTTAGAAACAGATGCGCTGATGAGGAAAACTTTGGAAAAGTGGGTTTTTGGCCAGTTCAGAAGGCATGAACTTGATTATTGTGAACTCCTGACACAATAGGGTGACTGACAGGGAGACAGTGACAAATTGCTGTGTAACAATGGTTGTATTGTATGACTGGAACTTACACTTCCTAACATAATAGAGCCAACACATTTCATGCATATGTCATATTGTATTTCAGCTATCTTGTTTACTCTAAATGATATATGTATTTGTTTGCTTATGCATGCATGTGTAGCTATTGTTTGTATATGTATGTATGAATCTTACTAAAATGTGAAGTTGGCTTAAACATCACTTTGGATTGCTATATTACTTTGCTTGCATGTTGTGATGTATCTTTTCTCGTGTGTTCCCTTCTTAACTCCATTATTTCATAGGTTTCCAAGGGGTGCACTCACCTCACCCTCCATGTGTTAGAACCACTCATGCACCTTCCTTGACTTGCTGCATATGTCACACCCTTGTTACCAACCGGGACATCTTACTTGCCTTTGCATGAAATTGTTGTCAAGGTGATATTGTATGACACACTATTGGGAATCCTACACCAAATGGTCTAAGGTCTAGTTGGGACTTCTTATTGGGGAGAATTCCTGACATTTTGGTGTGTCCAACACCGTCAACATAAGTATAGATGAAATTATTGAGGAATAGCCTTCTCGACCTCAAACTCATGTTCACATTATAGTAATCCCTCTCTATCAATATTTTATTTTGGTTAACCCTGATACTCAAATACATGCTCCTTTACATAAAACTCTTTGATTTAATTTATTTATTAACTCCCCTTGACAAACTCATCAATGCATTCGAATTCTAGCTGTGACAGAATCAATGACAATCACCCAGCCTATATCTTCCATTATGAGTGAATCTACTGAAGTTGCAGTGATTTCAATGTTTATCAATTCACTAGAAAGTCACCTATATAGTGGTCCATCAGTGCCACCTAGATACTAGATGATGTTAGGAACCTTTTCTATTGTGTCTACTAGTCCTTGGAATTCTCCTTTACCTTCATCATTTGGAATACCATCTCTTTTATCTTTACTGATCACCCCACAACCTATTCTACCCATTTCACCCTAAAATACTTTGGATCAATATTATGGTGTGTTTCTTATTGTATTAGGACGCCCAAAACAAGCCACCCCACCTTATATTAGATACCCTATTATTGGGGGCTAGTAGTCTACTTTCAATCCTTATCCTTGAGTTGGGGGGAAATATGTTGATGGAATTTCCCCACCAGTTGATTATATGTTATAAGTTGGTGTTATTCCTGTCACAAGTCCTCTTCCTACTCTCACTCTATTTCTAGGAATCAATACCACTCCTTGGAATTCTAACGTTCTTGTGTCTAGTCAACCTAGTTATGTCCTAACTTAAGTGCCAACCTCTCAACCTATCTAGGCTATGCCTCAAGTTCCTACTTGTCAGCTTGTCCAATCTACATTTCAAACAATTCAACCTATTCAAGCTATATCTCAAATACAAATTAGTCAAATAGCGAAAGTGACTTTTCAAATAATTTCAACCCAATGTGTCCAGGGTGTATTACAAACCTTACTTAACCCACTTGGTCAGACTATACAACATGTACACGTTGGCCAACTTGTTCAAGATATCCCACAAGTACAAACTAGTAGCCCAATCTAGCAATGATGCAAATTGAATTTGGACAACCTTTACAAGGTATAGCATAAATCTATGTTGGCTAAACAACAACCATACCATAAACATCTTACCAAGGTTAGTAAATCCAAATTAAACCTTTCCAACCTTATCAATTTTTTCCTACAACTGCGCCACCTAGTATGGGCTATCCTACTTTTCAAACTCCTCTTACCCCGATGGAATGTAAATACTAGTGGCTTATTTGATCCATATCATCTACGATATCCTTCACCAGCAGTTAACCTTTACCCACAAGGTTACCAACACCCACAAACAAACTTCAATAGGAAGTTGTCATTTATCATGACATTAGTGAAGATTTTTAGCTATAGATTCAATAGCTTACGTGATATGCTAAAACATAAGAAAATAATCTACTCTACTCTTCTGCGGAAACCAAAATTGATCGATGATAAAAATAATAAGAGAAGGAAGAATATCAATCGCACATAACACAATATTTCTATGGGGAAAGCGAGTGTTAAAAACCTTGACTATCTCTATTTCATTAACCAGAATATATGAAAAGAAAATAAAATGTTTTTTCAACCCAAACAATTCCTGTGCAAGTACAATCTATCTCTCTACTTCCTATGTTGAGTTTTTCCAACACTTAGCCAATTCACTAGCCTTCTAAGCCCCTACTTGCCTTGAGGACACAATCTCCATGCACAAACTTGTGCTCCTGATTACTTGGTCTAACCAACTTGTGCTCACCAAAACAATGATTAAATGTGTGCCTTCATTCCTCGTTTTAAAGGAAATTTCTCTATTTAAGGAAAGATCTATTTTAGGCTTTCTTCTGATTTCATGCACCATCTGTACAACTCGAAAAAATATACAATTGATAGTAGACTGTCCCTGAACTCTAATCTCAATTGGGTCTTCCTCTAAACTGAAATCTGTGAGTTATTTTTAGTGATTTATTAGTTATTTTGTTGATCACTGCATTTGAATTAATTACAATTTAATTCACTTGATTAGTCACTACTTCCTCCAACAATTAGAACTAATTTAACTGAATTTAACTTAGTTAAATTGAATTAAATAATTACAACTCAATAATAACTGAACCTGGGCCCCTAAAATTTTTGTATCACTCTACATGACTCTAGATAGAATTCCAACTCAAATTTCCAAATTCAATTAAGTTAATTTAAATTAATTAAATATTACAAGTTACTATGAAAATAGAATTACAACTTAATTCTCAATATAATTCAAGGAAAAATCAAAATTGGAATTTCTAGAAGCTATTTTTAATATTTCTTGTTGCTATTTTCAACACTCCCTCTCAACAAGATAAGAATTCAACTCTCTCTCGATCTTGTACCTTTGGAATTTTATAAATGCAACTCTTGTCCCTGTTGCATTAAAAAAGAAACAGAAGTGCATGAAAAAAGAAACGGAAGTGCATGAAAAAATACATCATTATATCTCTATTCCTTGGAGTGACTTGAAATTTGATAACTTAAATCACTGTAATCACATCACCAATAGATCCATCTCCTCCTCCTAGAAATTTTGACTGTAAACATGACCCACTTCTAAAAGGTGCATTTTTGTCTTGAACTTTGTGATGAACAATTAATGGAAAAGGAAGGTTTCTACCATGACCCCTAAAATTTGTTGCTTAGATGCAAAAATAATACTGCACCATTACAATCCTTACAGAATTCTAGTTGAAATGAGTGCAAATTCGTTCACATGAGGCAATAGTTTAGATTCCTCACATAATGAAAATGGAGTATTCTCACAACATATTCTACCTTTGGAACACGACTGTGAAGGTTTCGTGTTCAAGGTTCCCTCAACATTGGGTTTCGTTGTTTTGTCAACTTTTCATTCCTTTTACATTTCATGCTCCTTCGGCCTCTACGTGTCATTGGTTGAATATAAGGCATTCCTTTATAATATCATAGGTTCGACATTATTTACAAGGCCCACCCCGATGGCATAATGATTGGCATGATTTAAATAGTTTGTTTGTTCTCTAATGGGTGGCAGGTTTAAAACCCACTTGCCTATATTTTTATATAACAATGAACTTATTTTTACCACCAGATGAGCCATTTGGATGGAACTATTCTGACATATAAAATTGTCCTCGAATTTAAATGATCTGGCAACATTGCCCACCGGTTGTTAAAAAGAAACCCTTATGATATCTATTAATCCAATTCTGTCGATATACAACCATTTTGTGTGTTGAACATTGCTTAATAGAAACACCACCTGTCTGTAACTTCTTCCTCCCACATCTACCCAAGTAACCAGCTAACCAATGTAAACATGCGACAATAGGATACTATGATTAGATTCAACCTCCTATGTGACCTTTCAGGAAAATGAATCACCAGAAACACAACAAAAAGACCTTCCACATGAGCTACAAGACCCTTGAGAACCATCCGAACACTTTAAGCAGCTAGCCCCTGAGTTCCACTGAAGTTTTTGATCACTTGATCTCTAGATGCTCTCATAGTATAGGCATGCTAGCATCCAGAAGGCTCTAGACGCTCTCATGATATAGTCCTGCTAGCATCCAGGGAAAATTTTCTCCAATTATGTGCTAGTGTCCTTGGAATTTAAGCCACTTTTTCAGGCCCAAAGCCTAAGTCACAGCCGAGAATGGATTGACATCTCCAGAATAGCAAAGTGATATGGAAACAATGATGAAAATGTAAATATTTTAACAAGACCTTAGTCGAAACCCTACTTGCCGTAATAGGAATTTCATCAAAATTATCACAAATGTGTAATCTACAGGTGTAAACAACATATTTAATCATAGAGATCTCATACTTATTTGAGAAACACTAGGAACCATTGTTCCCTCATATCATTGGTTGCATTATCATCTATTAGGTCATAAATACATTTCCCATTCATTTACAAGTAAAAACATGATGAGAGCCATGCATAGCCACTATCATAAAGCACATACATAAAAAACAAAATAGTAGAAGAAATACCAATGAAATCACAACCATATGATCAACATATAAACCAATATAATACTCATTGAAATACAAGAAGAAATAACATTTCATTAATGATGCAAAATCCAAACCCGAGATGGGACTACCAAGTCCCATCCAACCATAGAATGGTTAAGCCAAATATCTCTTCAGTCGTTCACTCTCATGCCATATTCCAAGCATGAATGTGGGACTCAAACCAAAAGAACCAACCAGGGCATACTGATGCTAAACTGGGCACTGTAATCAATTTCAGATGACTAGGCCAAGACAATAAACATGTCATAACAAGATTTGCCATGATATTCACCCGATCACTAGGCCAAACAGGCATGGATGCCACTAGATTTATCCACCTACATTATGAGGAATTTTCCTATCTCCTAGTCTCTCAAGCTTTACTACAGTCGAAACCTAGATCACTAGGCCTTAAACTGAGACCCACTCACTAGGATTTACTGCATATCCCCAATCTTGTATTTCTAGGCCCAAAAAAGAGAACACCTTCTCTTTGATTTACTACATATCCTGCCATTCACTGGAAAGGATACCTAGGCCCACCAAGGAAACACAATCCTAGTTTTACTACAAGACACAATCTTGTTCAAGGGTCACTAAGCCAATGGTTTTACCATGATACATAGTCCAATTTAGGGACGACTAGGACATGTTCTCTATCATTCAAATATCCACCTCACTCAACTTCTAATCCATTTGAAAATCCAACTCAACCAAAACATGAGAACCCCATTACACTATGGCTAACAGGAAATGGCAAGCTAGGCTTAAAACACTATTACACCTGGAAAAATCCATGCCATAACAACAAAATAACCACACGCAATACCATACATTCCAACTATAGTAAGGAAAAAACGCATGCAAATCGATACCTACAAATAATCATGTTGTAGTTGCTTGATCCTATGCTTCTATGCTTGATCTCTGCTTCCTCTTGCCTTCTTTCCCTTTCTTAGTCTAATGCCAAAATGCTCCAAGAAAACTATAAGTGTCAAAGAGTGGGGAAGAGAGAGAGAGTAATGAGAGAACTCCAAAACTGAACTGAAAAATTGGTTACCAACTATTCCTCAAAAGCCTTTTTATCAATTAGGCCTCTATTTTCTTCAATCTTTTTTATTTTCCTTCAAATTCCTCCTCGCATGAAACCTATGACCTTTCACGTCCATTTTCTCCTAATTTCCATTATTTTCATAAATAAATTTGCTAAAAAATCCGTTTTGCCTTTCCAAAGCCTTAGTTATTGCCTCTACCAATTTACTTAGCCATAATAAATTGATGAGCACCTACAGTAGGATGTCTTTCCCAACATTCAATTTGGAATTAGTGTCCCATCAATTGTGGTTATTTTTTTTTCCTTTATTAACCTTTATTACATGGAATTTTCACTAGGATTGTTAAAAAATCCTCCCACCTTAGGGGGAACCATCCTTGGTGTTCAACCACACTTATACCTCAGAAAAACCCTTGAAAAACAAACATACTTCCCATGGAGCTTTATAACATAACTCAATGCAGTATTTACAATGATCACTCTGTTAAAAAGAAAACCAACATGACAACATAACAAGCATAACATCATAACGAAATGAAACCCATACCCTTTCTTGGAGCTTTATAACATAACTCATGGAGGTATTTACATCCATATATATCTAAATATACCAAAACATCATCAACCATGTACCAAAACACCATACCATATCTGCTTTGACTCAATTGACAAACAAGGAAGGATACATAGCCCACATCTAAGTCTCCATCTCCCATGTAGCTTCATCAAGCCCAAAGTGCTTCCCTTGCAATTTAATTTGCTCGATTTCTCGGTCCCCGAGCATGAGCACCTTTTTCTACAATATACACTGAGGCTCCGGCTAGAGTTCTCCATCTAGTTCCACCTGCAATACAAACCAATCAATCACCTCATCAACATCTTTAACATACTTCTTAAGAAATGATACATGGAAAACATCATGGAATTTCATTGTCGAAGGAAGTACATGTTGATAGGCTACTGGCCCAATCCTCTCAATGATACTGAAGGGTCAAAAAAATGTGGAGCCATCTTGGCACATGCTCCAATCTATAAATATCTCTTCTTTGTTTTGATGCACAAGTAAAGATTTTTCCCAACCTGGAACTCCCTTAAAAACCTCTATTGATATGGATATCTCTTCTATATATCTTGTGTGGCATTTAGATTCTTTTCTATAACCTAAATTTCATGTTCCATGTCTGCCAACATTTCTGGTGAAATGAACACCCTATTAACATCAACACTCCAACTCATGGGAGTATTGCAACTCTGCCCATATAATGCCTCAAATGGACTCATCCTCAAATATTCCTGAAAGCCATTATTGTAAGCGAAGTCTACCATTCAGAGATAATCTTCCCACTTTCACTATTGATGCATCACGTACATCCTCAACCTCTCCTCCACTATCTTGTTGACCCTCTCCATCTGTCAATCTATCTATGAATGATAAGCTATATTGAATGCCAACTCTATGCCCAAACCTATGAACAAATCCTTCAAAAACTTGGAAGTGAACATTGCATCTAACATAATATTCTTTGGAACACCATGAAATTTGAACACATCTCTAATGAATATGTATGCCACATCACTAGCTAAGAAGGTAGACTTCACTGGATTGAAGTGTGCAACCTTTGTCAACATGTCCACCACTACCATGACAGAATCATGTTGTATCATTGTCCTCGATAAACATGTGATGAAGTCCATGGAAATGACCTCCCATTTCCACTCTCGAATCACAATCAACTGTAGGAGACCACCTGTATGCTTACACTTTGCCTTTACATGCTGATAATCAAAACACCTAGCCACAAACGCTGCTAAATCCTTCTTGAGATTTGGCCAATAATAAAACTTATTTACTGCAGTCAATGTCCTTTGATAACCTAGATTACCTAAATATGGTTTTGAGTGGAACTCTCTCAACATGACCTTCGTGAGCTCACTGCTATCTCGCACATATATCCTATCTATTCATCTAACCAATCCATCAACTGTAAGACAACAATACACATCTTCTGCACCTATAGTTGTAGTTGTACTTGTAATACTACGTGTACCTGTACTACTACATGTACTTGTACTGCTACTTGTACCTGTATCACCACATGTATTTGTACTTGTACTCTGCTACAACCTATGCATAAGCTCCATATACCTGACATCCTCCTGGCCTGCATGCAAGATCCTATCTTGTAAGTCTATCCCATAGGATCTCACAGTTGCTAAGTGATTCACCTGTATCCGCCTGCTGAGAGGATTTTCCACCTTGTTCTCTTTTATCTTTGATGCATATCATCAAGAAATTCAAACTCACTCATCATGGAAAACCATCTAGCCTTCCTTGCGTTTAGATTCGGTAGGTCAAAGAAGTACCTCAATAGAATGTGATCACTCATCAGTACAAACCTCCTTTCAAGAAGATAATGCCTCCACATCTTTAATACATGTATGATCATTGCTAACTCCAAATCATGTGGATCATCAATGCATACAGATGAGTGCAGAGGAGCCTTGGGTGTTTGAATAGTTTCGTGATTGAAAGTGAGACTAAATATAAGAAAGTGAGGACTTGACATAACCATCAGCTCGTGCTAAAGTGCCTCGACAGTCTTGGGTGTCTCAACTTCATCATTGGTTAGATCATCATAAGATGACAGCTTCGAAAGATCAAATACAACTGATTCATGATCGTGATAAAAAACGGAAGCAAATGGATAACGATTGCCATGATCAGAAAAATCGATGAATTCTTTAGCATTCACATGATCAGATGAATCAAACATAAGGGTAGATGAAAAGCAACTGAAATCATCATCTATGTTTCCAGAAAATACAAATGAAGGATCAAGTGGATCTTCAAAGAATAACTTATCCTCTTCGTTGTCGAATGATGGACTAGCATCCAA
Source organism: Pinus tabuliformis (assembly GCA_031772625.1). Classification (NCBI taxonomy): domain Eukaryota; kingdom Viridiplantae; phylum Streptophyta; class Pinopsida; order Pinales; family Pinaceae; genus Pinus; species Pinus tabuliformis. The sequence goes on from CM062819.1 coordinate 722,521,233, forward strand.
TGAGTCGTACGAGCGATAAACAATGGGTGCATCTGTAGATGAAGACACACATACAAAATCATTGATGGTAAGTTCACCAAAGAAGCTAGGAAGGAACAGAGGGGGCTCGGACAGAAGGGAGGCATCCTTCGTCGAGTGTTGATGTTCAAGCTCCCACTCATACTCTTCATGAATGATAGTGCATGTTGGTTGTGCAACACCAACTCCATTAGTGGGTTGTTCCTCATTCACAACAAGTGAAGAGTCTGGAATGGACGAACAAAAGACAACATCATCCAGAGGAGCACCTGAGTGCAAAGACGAAGGTCGAAGAAAAGAATGCATATGGGAACTCAAAGGACTCACAATCAACTCATGAAAATTAAGTGGAGTGGTGTCGGGAGGATGTGAAGAATGAACATATGTGGGAACATGATTGTCATCATCATGGACCGATGGTGGAAGTGTTGAATGAAAGGGAGGCAAAAAATCCATTGAGACAATGCTTACTCCCACATAGGATTGTACAGTTCCATCAAGGAAGAAGGTTGAGTGAGGCTTGACATCAAGCTTTCTCTTGGGACGGGAAAATTTCTGAAGACATTCCTCGAACTAGTCCCAGAGATAATAAGCAAACTTCATCAAGCTCTTCGGATTTTGAAACTGTAAGTTACGGAAACGCTGCCAGAAATCAATAATGAATTCATGTGGGGCCCTTGGTTGCTATAATAGTTTCTGCTCAAGATGGTCTGGATCAAAATAATGGAATGTGTCTTCAATAAGATCATAGAAGTGCTTACGTGATTGCACGGTGTCAGCCGATAGTTTGAGCACCTAATGAAATGTCGATTCACGAAGTGTGAATGCATGCAATAGACCAGCTTGTTCGTTAGTAAACTCATCTTCCTCATAAATCATGGAAAGGAAGTTATGTAACTACTCAACCTAGGCCACTTCGCCTTCACCATCATGCATGTGAGTGGGCAAGAGATTGAAAAGCAACCCTGAGATGGATATATCTTCACAATTCGAAAAACACCTCAGGGGAAGAAGAATGCAAGATTCCATGAAGTATATGCAAAGGTTGAAAACTGGATGAGAGGACACTGCTTGTCCTCAGGCCCTCCTTGTAGCACTAGAAACGTTGATGGTGTTGGACCTGCCAACATGACAAGGGTATCTACTGGGTAAGAACTCCCAATTAGACCTCAGACTATTTGGTGTAAAGCTCCCAGTAGTGGGTCATAAGGTAATGCCTTAGCTGCGATGTCACATAGAGGCAAGTAAGATAACTATGTCAGTAGCAAGGGTGTGACTGATGCAGTGAGTCAAGGAATGAGTATGAGAAGTTCTGACACTTTAAAAGGGGAGGAAGGTGAAAGTGAGTTCCAGGTTGAAGGGGATCAGTGCTAGCTTGGCTAGGAACACACAACACAAAGGACATGCATAGGTTCGGGCATAACAATCGACACGAATGTGATAGTCTAAACATACAATGTAAGATAATAGGAATGACACTCACAGATCAGCCTGACATGAGTGTGACAGTTGATATAATAAGTTTCAGAGAAACGTTTGTCAGGTGTCCGATAGAGAAGTCAACATGGATAGTGACAACATTAACAACATATGAAACACATTAGCAACGAGATTCATATAATTGCATGTGAATCCATTCATATACAAGTGCATAAGTTAAATAAGATATATCATTAAGGAAACCGGAGTAGCCCATTTACAATGACAACATATTCATAAAAATGTGTTGGCTTTCATTATTTAAAGAAGTGTAAGTCATAATCATACAATACACCATGTAAACCTACTAGCCCTATTAGTAGAACGTTACAACCACATCTTCCTTCTCGTACAAAGAGATGTACTAGCTCTGGGCAATGGAGAAGCCAAGGCGCGTTACAATACTGTCCAATCCTTCTTCAAGATAGTCGTAGTAGAAGCTTAGTTGACCAAAAGACTATACAATGAGTTATGATGGACTATTTGTAGCAAAGGGTGGGGTGACCCTTGACATTCCCTTTTGTGACGGTTCAACTACCCTCATGACTCTTCACCTACTCTATGACTATTACATTCAACTATTGACACTCCACTTACGCTTGACATGACTCAACATTACAATGAACATGTTCTCATGTGAGACGACATGGCTTGAGCAAGCCTTGCAAGACACCACTGGCACTTGGTTTGCTTTGGTGAGACCAACTCTTTGGCATGCTTGTGATGGTGAAGCTGGTGAGTTGATGCCAAACTTGGTCATCCATGATGGTGTTCATGTATTTCATGTTGACATCTTGCTGAAGCGAACTCTTTCCTCCGTTGCAACTGGGCATTGGTTCGAACCCTTCATCCCACTCATCTACTGACATGCGCATGGTCTTCTTGGGTACAGCTGAACCGATAACACATTGATGCATAGTTCCTATGTTGATCTCCAAGTGTGTACTGGTGATCATGCACATCAACTTGTTGAAGTACATGTTCAGCCCCAATTGGACTTGCTTCTTCTCTCCACCTTGGTGAGTGTGTTGAATCGGTGGGATTGCATGTGTGTCCTCAACGAAATGCATGTTGTTGGATCCTTTGCATGCGATCAACAAAAATATTCACCATGTTTACTCTATTTCAGCTGGTGGGATGGATCCTTAACTTGTATTGATGTAGTTTCATCCGTAAGTGCATTTTGTGCCAATTGTTGTTCCTGTTCATACTGCAATTCATTGGATTATCTGTGCAGCTTCATGTTCTTCCTAAGTTGCTTCTTCAGCACATGCAACTCCTTCTTTGTTCCATCTTCTACCTTCCTGCGATCTTAATGTCACGTCATCACTTCATAGCCCGAGTCTCCAAAGTTTCTTTCATTATCAGTGGATCTGCTTAATCTTGCAACTTTTCTGTGCCTCTATGTTGTCAACAACCTTCCTCTTGCATTCGCTAAATTCAATATGTTCTCTTCAATTGCTTTTCATGATGTTGCTCACTATGATGGTGCTTCTTGATGTCCCGGATGATGAAAAACTTGATGTCTTCATGAGTAAGTAAGCTCATGGACACTTGATCGACTACATCCTCAAGCATGCTCTGAACAATGTCTTCTACTCTACTCTCTTGGAAACCATTGTATGTTTACTGTTGAGAGGCAGATGAACACCTGTGAGACCTGGAGACATGGAAACACTCATAGCAAGAAATTTATCAGTTGAAAACCAAAATGAACATGAGTAATGACTTGCAACATACCTTGGGTGAATGATCATGAAGGTTGCGTAATTTCGGCCGGAAGGTCGGGAGACCCACTGCCAAGATTGCATAAGGCACACTCCAGGCTACTGGTAGACTAACTAAATGTTGAAACTGAAAAATGTGCAATCCAGTTGGGTAGTTGGATGATGGGATTGTAAAATGCATGATTCCAGTTGGGAAAAACTACTGGCCTAGGGACATATTTGCACAAAGTTGTTAGTCTTCCTTATCTAGATTGTGCAATGTAGCCTTGGTGAAGGTAGAGACCAGGCCAAGATTGGCCCAACTCATCGACGAGAAAATGAAAGCAAGTAATTCAATGAAATGTATGGAAACATGAAGTGATAGCAGTAGTGATAAATAGTGCATGCAAATCATGAATGGAGGATTGAGCAAATAGATCAACATGCATGTGGGTGAGGCAGTTTGCCGGTTGGGCAAACATCCATGAAAAATAGTTTCATGCATGTGAAAAAAGTGAGATAGCAATGTAAATTGAAATAGAGCTAGGACATGCTAGAACATATGTAAATGACAACAGGCATTCAAATAAATCAATCAAACAACACTCAAACAAGAGAATACACAAAAAGCGACAGAAATGATGAAAAAGAAAAGTTAAGGCCACTTACCCATGAATAGTTGATCCGGATGTGTTGAAGAGTCTTCGATGTGTTGTGGGATGTTAGAGCTCCAAGATCGATGTGAATGAATGAAATCTGATGCATGGAATAACTAAGTTTTGTCTCAAGATGGGCATGCCACAAATCTAGGAAGAAATGACACTTGGAGGGAAACTTCTAAAGAAACATTGCATTTAACCCCCGTCTGCTAAAAATATCTCCATGAATCATGGGATTCCTTTTGCATGTTGCCTCTTGCTTTTCCAGGAATATCATGTCATTCGTTCATGTAAGTCATGTTTCCTTGGTCCCATGTAGAACTGGTCAATTGGACTGTCCATGCATGCCAGTTCTCAACTGCTTTGAAATATGCGCATTCTTGATTGTAAATTGTGTTGAGTGCCCAAGGGGATTGCACAATTTTTGGGCGCAACATCCGACTGCTTTCTAAATAAATGTTTCTCTAAATATATCTTTTAATCTCCAACCCAATTGAAATGTGTTGGCATTATGTTGAAGAATGTAACTAGTGTCGGTCTTCATAATTGTATTCGGAAAAAGAAAGAAAAATAAATTTTTATTTTAAAAGATAATAGACTTATTAAGGCATGTGTTTCATGCTTGGTTTATTGGTCAATAGTTCTTGCCTCCATTGAAGGCTTCTAGGTTTCTATCTTGAGTCAAAAACTGAAAATGTATTAGAATCTTCTTGGGAAAAGAAAGTTGTTTCTATTTCCTATGCTCCTCCATCATGCCAAACTCCACATCTTTCATGTTGGACTCAAACAAATATTAAGTGGACCTATTTGAAAGGCCACATCCTCACACAAGAATAATATATATATACACTAGTTCTATTTGATCTATTGAGCAATGAATATCATTGATCTGGAATTCGTACATCAAGAAAGAAGTTGTGTGAAGGTGTCTAAATAGTATTATTTTGTCATATTTATGAAATAATTATCACATTGAATGAAGGATAGGTTATTGAAGTTTAAATTTTTTCTCGAATGCAAATGGAATAATGAAACTAAAAGGTCGAAGGTACATATTAAGCTTGATAAGTACAGATCATACCAGTATTCTTGTCGACTTATTTAGGAAAAAAAACCTTTGTTGCCTTGTGAAGAAAATTGAAGGATAGATTGTTGACTAGGCTACATGGAGGTTCACTTGGTGGATGCAAAATACATATGGTCTTGTTTGTCTCAATTTTACTTGAATCTACTAGTGGAAGAGTTTTAATGGGTATTCCCATTCATAGGGGTCCCTAGCTGAGTTCCTACATCTTGTGTCCTATTTTGTGTTCTTCATGTTTTTGGTATTTATTTGATAATAAAAAACACTAATATAATCAAAATGATATAGATATAATATTACAAGCAAATTTTATGAAAGAGAAATCAAAATAAAATTTCCCTAATGTTTCCCTAATGGACTTCTCAACATGGTATCAGAGCTAATGTCAGTGAATAAGGAAACTAAAGACCTTTTTTATGTGCAAAAGATGAGGGTTTCTAGCTTGCTTTTAAAGTACGAGTTGATTAGGAGGAACAAATTACAAGATACACTTTTTTGGGCACATACCTCTCCAATTAGGGCTACAAATCCTGACTTAATGACTGAAGAACCAAATTGCCTCATCTAGGAATTTAAATGACTAGACTGCTAGACTCACCAAAGTCGAGTCCTTTGAAATAAAGAACAAAATTTTGGGAATAAATATTAAGATATGAAATGAACATGAAAATATGGACTTTGTATTATCTCAGAGATACGAAAAAAATCTCAAATCTGATCATCATAGCAGATAATCAATTCAACAAGTAAAGTGTCTAATCATGAACTAGATGAAGCCTTCTCAAGCCTACATAAAGTTTACTTGTTGACTAAGTCAAGACTGAATTTATTGAAAACCTTATTATCCTAACTAGAAGGCAAAAATTTGAAGCTACAGTTACTTGGGAAAAGGTATTGAAACTTCAATTGAGAAAGGTCAAGAATCTATGCACATATATGTAAAAGGTATGGGCATCAATAGTCACATAAAAGGAAGTTTAGTCACCAACATAGCTAACATTCTAGAAAAAGACAGACATTGTCAATAAATTCATATTGATCTTATTTCGAAAAGCTATATGAGTAGTTTGGTAATGCATTAATCAAGAGAAATTAAATCATTTCTATTTTAAGTCTCTTTGGAGGATGTCTTCAAGAAAGAAGTCAATATGAAGTGTATTTGAAAACATGTAGCAAACTCATCCTAACTATAATCAAGAGAGAGCATCAAACCTAAATTCCCCATCTAACTCAAGTAAGTATTGATAGTTATCATTTGGTTTTAAAGCCATCTAACAATATGTAGTCAAATTGTAAGAAAAGGCCAGAAGATTTAAGGTATGTTGATCCTTCAATCATCAAATACAAAAGGTATGTAAGCTTCGAGGTATGTATAGCTTGTTCATTGGTTAATAATTTGATGTCTTAAGGTTAGTTTATTGTTTGTTCCTAAGATTAACAAGTCCTCATTAATGATTGGTAATGACTAATATTTATAAACCCTAGATAGCACATATGAAAGACTTATGCTCATTCACTCATCTAGAAAATGTCTAGAGTGTGCAAAATATTAGAGATATACGTCCCCAGATAGCACATATGAAAGACTTATGCTCATTCACTCATCTCGCAAATATCTAGAGTGTGTAAAAAATTAGAGATATACGTCAATCCTTGAATAAGAATGGAATTAACTAATTTCTAGCTTCTATATTCAAAATCTTATGAATTCATCTTCTAAACTTGATTGGAAACAATAGATTATATCCTTGTTCTTGCTTACTTTTGAGGTGCTTGTCAAGAAAATTTTGCAGGTATATTCTATAACGACTAAGCTTCCAAATATGAAAGATTGCAAATATATTCACAGGGACACTTCAAGGTGAATACTTAGGAAATCATGCTAGGTGTGTAAAAGGAGGAATTCTAGTTATGCTTAAGACCACAAGATTTGTAGCTAATCTTCTTCTTTATAAGGTAAATTCAATTTCTAACTTAATTTGTATTACTAACTCCATTGAGTATAGGGATTTGAATGATAAATATCTTTGTTAGGTTGATTAATTTCGATGTTGAATCTACCCTTGTCACATCATTTTTGTTCATTTTTGTAAAACCCTAACATTTAGGGTTCACTATAAAATTCTAACCTTTTGATGCCTATGATATGCTGACAACAATGATGAAACCCTAGTCTATTTAGGGTTTGTTGATAAAATCTAAAACACATATTGATATCCTACTCTCTTGATGTTTATGATTTTGGTAATGTTATGGTAAAACCATATTCTTCTACGTATTCTTGTCAATGTTTAGGGTATATGGTGAAACCCTAGATTTTAGGGTTTATGAATAAAACCCCTTTTTTAATAGTTAAAATAAGATCCTATGAATGAAACCCTGGGTGTATGTGCTTCTATAAGATTGAAACCATATCTTGGTCAATGTTGTTGAAGTCTTGATGTATGTATCTAGGGTCTATGAAAAAAGCCATAGTAGAGTTTTAGATGAAATTCTAGGGCATCATATGAAGACCCTATAGGTAAAATGGTTTTTCCATTGCTAACTCCACTTAGTTACTGATATAGGAGGATTTGAGTCTCATTGAAATTATCTTGGGTTTTGTAACAAAACCCTAGAAAAATTTTGTAAGAATCTAAGGACTAAAACTAAAACCCTAAATGATTGCTGATTAAGTTTAGGGTTTGGATATCTAAAGTTCAATTATTTGTCATAACCTTAGAGGCTTCAATTATAATGAAATTTTAACCCTATAGATGACTTTATTCTCTTATATAAATATATTTGTGCTTGGTTGTACTTATTATGAAGGAATGTAGGTATATGGTCTTCAATATGGTGAAGATGTTTGTCTAATTCATACTTGATGATGACTTGATGATAATGTTGTACATGATGAAAATAGGGAGTTATAGGGATCTTGGTATAAGAATAAAACAAATGATGTTCTGAAGGTTGTAGTTCAATGATGATATGACGATGTGAAAGAAAAATCTTGTGTGACTTAGTTGTTGATAGAGATGTCTCCTAGTAGATAATAAGCCTAGATAAAGGTGTGTCCTTCCCCAGTTAAGAAGGAGGTCATAATGTGGAAACTATAGTAAACACCTTGAATATAGAAGTAGATTGAAGAGTGGATAAAACAATACAAATGGATGTTCTTGATTCAGGAATTTGCAATCAAATACTTGGTTGTGTTGAGAAGTGTTGAGGTTGGATTTGTTGTTGCTAAAGAAGTTAAAGAAGAGAGGCTTTGATGAGATGTGCTTGGATAATAGGATGATGATCTAAGAAAAATAATAATGATTAAGCACCCTTAATGTTTGTGCTAAACACTCAAACATGCACACACACACACACATTCTTCTTATGTGAGGACATGACCCTTCAAAGAGGTCGAATTAACAGTTGTTTGAGGCTGACTTGAATGGTCCGGTGTATTTCTAACGTAACATGAAAATAATTTTGACATATAAGGTTTTGCATAAATAATTTTGATGCAATGTTATAAGGTCTATATTTGGAAAATAAAGTATAGAGCATATGTTGTTTAGTAATTAATGATTTTCATAGATTACCCTAATATTTCATCAGCATTTGTTTCATCAAAAGTTTTAAATTTCCTTTCTCAACTTTCATGCTTTACGTCATAATTTACGTGTGGTAACATTTGTAAAATTATCTTTCTAATATGTATTTCACAAAGATATATGCATATCTATTTAAGAAGTCAACTCCCTTAATCATCAAAACATAAAATTTTAAATCTTACTAATATATCCGTTTTGCCCTTTTAATGGACATTATATTTTTAGGATTTCTTAGTAATAGTAATAATATCTCAATTATGTTTAGTCACATAAAATAGTTAGTGATATTTAATCTTTTAATTATCTGTATTTTGAATTTATATGTGACTTATAGAATTAAAATCATAATAAAGTGTTTCATATGCATATTTATATTGTGGCATTTCTTTAACATTTCTTAGCTATTAACCCTACTTAGGTTTGTTCTAATAAATTGTGTTAATTTATATTTTGTATCTTACGGACTTGAACTAGGCGAGACAAAATAGAAAAAGGGTTGCATGGGTGAGGGCGAAACCCTTTTTCAATTTCTCGTTTTGACCTTGCTCCTTCCTACTCAATGGGAATGAGATCCATCAGATGAGAAAAAATATAATAGATACAACTTATGGGGGGGGGGGGGGGGGGAGGAATGAGCTACTTACCTATTGAGCATGTTTGTCCTAGTGCCATGTATCAACTGTTAATTTGAAACAAGAGGGAAAATCTTTGCATATTAAGCTCCTGGGATAAAGAATCAAGCAAATGTGATGATTCTAAGGAGCAATTTTTATCTCAGGGGAGGCACGGGGAAAAGTTAACAAAATGAGACAAGATCTAATTGGGGTGAAATTGGCACCACATAGGGTGTTGAACAGAAGAGTAGTGAAAGAGGACTATGATTCTTTAAGGATTTTGGGAATCATAATATTAGAATAGTCTAAAAAGGACATACCTTGTGAACATATGAATGGGGTATGTTCATTGAGAGGTTGAGGTGTCCATATGTTTGTGCCTCCCCACATTGTGCTCTATGTTTATATTTGACAATGCTAGTTATGGTATTTATTCTTAAGGATATGGGTTATCAATCCAACTCTTCTTATGAGAAATTTTCAATTTGAGAATTCATGTACCTTGTTGTGGAATTATGAATACCTTGCTAGTTAAGAGGGAGTTTTAGAAAAATGTAAATAGGTTCAGATTTGAAAATTGTATTTGTAATTTTATCAATGTAAATTCTATGAGAAAGAAAAGAAAAGAGAAACAAAAATTATTATTATTGTTATTATTATTATTCTAGATAAACATGTTATTCGTGCTTATAGGCTCTCTTGAGTCAAATATCTTGAATGAAGGAATTTTTTCATGAGTCAAGATACCTTTAGGGAACTTTGTAATCAAAAGAAATATTATTTTTAAGTCTAGAAAATTCTATTTCAACCCAAGACCAAGTGAGCCCTACCAAAGTGAAGTTGGCTTAAAGGAGGCATAATTCAACGACATGGAAGGCTATATAAAGAAGAGAGTTTGACCTCATTTGGACACACAATAAAAAGTTAGACCTCTAAGAAAGAGAGGTAAAATGGAATTTAGAGTTCAAGGAGAATAAGAGAAAGGAAAGTGAGAAGAGTAATTTTTATTATTTTTGGCATATTTTCGTCACATATGTGAGATTCCATGTCATATGTATAAGTTATTGGGCGGAAATCATCTGAAGTTGTAGGGCCAAAAATTTTGTGAAGCTAAAAGGATGAAATTTTTGAAGCTGGGCTCATTTGAAGCTATTGATATTGAGAGCTTTGACTCATTTTATGAAGGGTTTTTTGGGAGGGTTGACTTGCTCCATGAGGAGGTCTTGATCTTAGTCTTTGGGTCTTAAATGTCTCACTTTTAATTGATTGTATAAGAAGAGAATAATTTTTTTGAGTTTTCCCCTTGGAGGAGCTTTGGGCCTATAAATTTTGATCCTTTTTTTGTGATCTTCATACACGTTATGGTTTTGATAATAGCTTGATGAAGAAGATATAGAAAAATAATTAAACACAAACAAATCTCACAAGCAATTATTAAATTAAAATTTATCAAACCATATTTAGAAATACCTTTGATTTCTTAACACCAATAAGTGTTGTGTTATGGAAATAAGTCACATCACCTTCCAAGGACCACCATGATAGTAACAAAATGAAAACATAGAAGATATACTTAGGTTTGAACCTTAGGCATGTTGTTAAGAATTAATATGAGCAAGACAAGGCAAGAAAATGAAGCAAAGGGCTTTATATCATCTTACATTGTATTGATCTTAGGATCTAAATTGATAGTACATCAATTGAACAATTTTATATCTTTATGTCACTAACAATGCATCAGTGGATGATGAAAAAACCTGATAATAAATAAGGTTTACAACTCATATCTATGCAAGCTTATATTTGGTGATTGTCTATGGACTTTCAGTTTAACATTCCCCCCTCCTTCAATCACAAGTCTGGATAATTTTATGAAATTAGTTTTATCATATTCAACATAAAACTATTTCACTATGAGCCTTGATGTAGATATTCTTGAGAAAATATCAATATTGGGAAATAAACAACTACTACGTTTGAATTTTGAACATTCCCATTATTTTTTATTTGAAGTGTTTTTGGTTGATTTGACAAGACCAGTTTCTATGTTGGAATTTCCAAATGCTAATTGAATTTTGATTGACTCTGAATCTTGAAACTTGATTTCTAATATTTCCCCTATTAGGTGCAAGTTGATCAATGGTATTTTCCTTGTAGATGCAACCCTTTTCCACCTTGAACTACCATCACAATTTAATTTTTGTGTCAACTTAAGATTTGATAATTAGAAACTATAGGTATCTATTTTTAGGTGGTTTGTTTTTTGATTCTAACTCCACAAAAGATAGAAAAAGTACTTTCCAACTGAGAGACGAAAAAATAATTGGCAGCTGGATGAGGCAACTTGAAACATTTCCCTTTATGATTTTATTGCCTCCAAATATGAATATTTAATTTCACTATTGTTTTTTGGCAATGGATCTATTTAATTTTTTTGCATTAGTAGTTCACTAGGTTCACTTTATTTGTTTTTCAAATAATTTTTTTTAATATTGGGAAACACAAATAATTCCTCATATAATTTCTATTAATGAAAATTTAAACTTAGATGGCCAAAAGCCAATGTAAGGTTAAACACCTAAATCATAGAAACCCTGAAAATTTATGCTACCAAAAGTTGGATTAGGATAAATTTTATACCAAATGAAAAGGATCAATCTAGTTCATATCACAAATATTAATAATAGATGGTATCACATTAAAGAATCCATAAAGGAGCAAGTGCAGCTATTGTTGTTAAACCAAGTAAATTCCCAGCTAAAATATATCATGTTTTCATTGATGCAAAAATTTAGGAAATTTGGGCTTAAAGTAATTAAGATGTTGGGTGAAGTGGGAGAGTTTCCTATGAGGGTCAAAGGATTCTATGGTTTGACATATTTATCAAAATGGCGGCACAAGGAGGTGCTTCCAAATGCACAACAGATAAGGGAGGTTGATTCGGATGTAGTTTTGGTCAAGGCTATGGTTTCAGAGGTTGAAAGGTCCATTGTGGTCGCCGATGAGGAGCCCAAACATGAAGAAGGAAAATGATGCCTATGTAAAAAATTAGCCACTTGGTAAAAGAAGTGTCTATACGAAGAAGCGAAACAAGAAATGATAACAACAAAAACAATTCTATATTGAGGAGTAAACCAGACACCTCTTCAATAGAGGGAACTCTGCATGACACAAGGGCATTAGAGATTTTGTTTAAGCGAATTGACACCAATGGCAATCAAAATATCTCATCCTTGCTGTTGGGAGAAATTCCACATAGAATGGGCTACCATGTGAGGTTTTAGGTGTTAGTGAACATGATGGAGGTTGTTGGTGTTCGGGTTCATCAACATGAAGGATGTCATGGTTTCTATGCATCTTGTGGCCCTTTTTCTCCCTTCTTGTCGGTCTCTCTTGTCATCAGTGTGTGTTTTTCACTGGCTTCAGAGGGGTCATTGGTTTTTATTGATGTGGCTTCATGGCCATTTTGGTTATCAGATCCACTTTGGGCTATGCTTCCATGGTTGTTCTGTTGGTGGCCTTATGCGATTTTCTTAAGTTTATATGCTATGGTTTTTACCCATTTTGTAATGTTGTGATGCTTTTTTTGGGCTTTCGACAGATGCCCTGTTTGTGGTATCTAAGGGTTGTTTTATGTAGGCTTGTGTGCTTGGTTTTTTTATGAGTTTATCAAAGCATCTCCAAGATTTGACTGCCAACTAGAGCATCTTTGAGTGATTATATGTTTTTGTTGGTCATCATATCTTCTAGAGTTTTTTTTTTTTTTTATAGTTGGTTAGAGTATCTTCCAGCATGTCAACTTATTGGTTAGTGATCTGTAAACTGTCGTGGATATTCTACTCGACAATTCATAACAATAGATCTGATAATATTATATTAAAAATATGAGATTCTACACCATTACAATTCTATTTAATTTCTAGATCTATAAAATTAATTGTAATGAGCGCATACATTTAAAAGTAAATCAAGAAGAAAAGTAGAAAATGAAAAAATAATATCACACACCCATAATACAGAAGATATGATCACTAGGAAACCCTTTCGGGAGAAAATTCAATAGAAAGGTGAGGTCGCTTCGCTCTCTTTCTATATCTAGAAATATGGCTGCAAATATAAAGAAGTAATGTTTGTGGCCCGTGGGCTGCTAGAGTCCACAAATCCTCTCTGTGTGCTCTACCTCCTATCTCTCTTAGCTAACTTTTCTCAACTATAGAAAATACTCTCAAAAGAATAAATGCCTCTTCCTCCAAGTGGCCCGGTTATAACACAACCCAATAGCCTACTAGTGGTTACGTTTGACTACATCAACTCTTAACTAGAATCACAATATAGACACTTCTAGGGTATTTTATATCACAAACACATAGCTAGCCCCTTTTCCATGAATAATGGTAGCTAACATGACATCCTCTTGGCATATAGGTGTGGAAACATGAAGGTCAACTTCTCAGTGGCATATTTTTTTGCATACGGACTCTGATTGACACGATTCTTGTGCCATTGGAAAGATATTTGTGTGTTGAATAGCATGAAAAGGTTCCGCACTTTGGTAGAAAATCTTTACCCAAAGAATGTTGTTTGATGCCTCAAAATGCTCCTGGAATGATTCAGGCCTCGTTTTGGCAAACTGGGTCCTACCAGTAAAAACAGTCCCGTGAGCTGATTCATCCACTTTTTCCCTCCAAATGCATCGAGATGGATGACAAACAATATAATGATCCAATTCAGATAAGTTAAAGTACTTTCACCATTGTTAGTTTACTAAGTGGTTAGCTATATCTGGTTATCCATATGTGTTTTCTTTGAATGACATGTGTGCCCTGTATTTTAAGGTAAGTCACATGTATTTTCAAAGTTATTCAAGCACATATGCTATATTCATGATTATGTAAACATCTTTTTATATCAGTAGAAAGTTGTTTTTTCTTTCTTGGAAAAAAACATTAAAGAATCTATCTAGATTACAATATTATATTGACTGAAATATATGAAAGATTATAGAAGATAATAGAATTGCAATGAGGTGCGAAATAAATATCTAAGCATGTGCCTTTTTGTCATGTGCCTTCTCGCAAAAAGACACTATTTTCATTCAGATGTCTCTTCATTAATGATTGGTTATTATTATTTTTATTACTAATACTTATTAGGATGTCTGCCTTCTCACTCATTGCTCCATTCCTCCGACACCGTAGGTATTTACTACAACACAACCTTCACACGCTGGGCCATGGATGGTTCTGTCCGATTTGTTGCAGAGCCACCTCCGTCATTTGCCTTTTCTTTTTCTTTAATATTTGTGATCAGCAGGCATTTTCCTGACATGTTGCAGGCAATGTAATTTGTAGTCACACTGGCTCTTATTTTGCAATTTGGACATCATTGTATTTTATTTCCTTCTAGTTTAAAGATCTCGTAGTTTATATAGTGTTTTATATTTTTTTTGTAATTTCTCTTTATTATGTTTTATTTACTAAACATTGAGTAATCATAACACTTGTTGATGCCAAGTTACCTTTTGGTTAGTTGACCCGGAAAAACAAGATATTTACATCGATATTCAATCAATATAATTCGAAGTCACCCCTACTGACATTAGTGATTTGTAATTCTGGTTATGTTCAAACTGCATTATTCATTAGCAACTGCCACTATAGACTTCTAGTAAAAGTTAAAACAGTAACCTTGTAACTCAGGGATTTGTATTATCACATTGAATTGTTGAATAACATAATGTTCGGGCGGTTCTTGGATTGACAAACAGACAAGAAGCACGAACCGTTTTACTTGTTAAAACATATTATATTTGATCGATTTTGTTCTCACAATAATAATTGACTTGTTGGCTTTTTCTCCAGTTATATGAAAGAAGGCATGCGGACAAGCGTGGAAGCTATCCTTGTGGTTAGTTGTTAATGTTGTCCATTATTAAATCCTTGCATATTTTTTTCGTTGTTTTGTAATTGCAGTTGAATTGGATTAGCATTGGCATCGTTGACGTAGAATAACTAGCTGAGTCATCCCTCTTTCTACGTTATAAAAGTTGTCCCGGTTTATTATTCTTGTTTCTTTTTAATTTATCATTCAGCTTTGGGATGTCGAAGAGGTGCTCTCTCGTGCTTTACGTGATTTTTGTTGGATCAGGTGCACAGCGACCAACATAAATAAACACAGAATTAACACAGGAGAATATCAAGCACATATGACACAGTATTTAACGTGGTTTACCCAACCAATCTGGGCTACGTCCACCAAACATAGGCATCAGGAATATATTAATCAAATTTGGAGATTACATCAAGAAATCCTTACACTCTCTTAGCAAATCATCCGAATGACTGCCTGTTATATAGCATAGAGAATCTAACAGCCTCATAACTCCCTCACATCAAATATAGGAGGCATTAACTCCCTCCCAACAACCTGGAGCTAATCTAGGAACTGAATCCCTATTGTTGTTATCCTTCAGAGATTTTTGACTATTTGACTAAAACAGAAAATCTCAACAATTTTTTGCTCCCTTTTTAATGTTTATTGAAAGGCCATTGAAAGCATAAGAATAGCGTTTTGGTCCATCTTCACTATCAGCAAGTTTAGGTTTAGGTTTAGGTTTGGGTTTGGTTGGGTCTTATTGTTATCAAATAAGGATGCATACTGATTTAAAAGAAAGAACACGGGTGAGATTTTTGTAAATAGATTTCAAACACCAAAATTTTAGAAAACTGAGTTCGTGATGGGATTTTTTTCTTATAGCTTTCATCTTTCTACACTATGGACCCTCCAGTAAAAATGTCAATATTAGATGTGAGACTTATACTCTAAATAGATGAAACAAAATTGTGTCCTTCATAGAAGTGGTCTTGGGTAAGTGATCATTTCTGTGTCTTGATTGCACGTAATTAGCATCAATCTTATCACTAACTATATGGTCCAGATTTTGTAATGGAATCAATCGACCATATGAAATTAGGTGATGCCAATATTTATGAGGTTTTGTCTGTACGGATTTTACTACTTGTGATTTATTCTGATTTTAAGGAAAGCAGGCACCTTCTATAAGCTTCCTATATACTATTACTGAAAATAGGAACCTTCTATAAGCTTCCTGCAGGACGCTTAAAGCCTGGTGAAAATGGTAGGAGCCTTAGCTAACGGACTTATTGTTTTTGGAATAAGTAATTGAAATGAAATTGTGAACCAAACATGCTTTCCGTTTCTAAACAAACTCTAAAATCTAAGTTTTGAATTTTTTCATCTCATCATTGAGTTGAGATGGTCTGTTCGGAATTCTTCAGAAATTGAAGGCTTGAAGCGCAAACTGTCGAGCAAACTTTCTGTAGATTCAAGTACTCTTCAACAAGAGTGGCAGGTATGATATGAACTTACAAAGTTTGTGCCAGTTTCTTACGTGGTGCAGTTTAGGTTTCTCATTTCCGAAGGATGCTTACATTTTCCTTCGAATGCAATTTATGAGCAGGTGATTTATTTTTTCCATGCATTGAACATGAAAACTTAGTAATACGTTCTTCCTAAGTCGAACGAAACATGGGTGACTTCTATGTTTATCGCATGATAAATTTGGATGCTCGTGCAACATTATCAAATACCTGGTATGAATAAAATGTAAAAGCAATGCCTATAAATATTGCAATAGAGTTTTATATGGACATAGGTATTATAAGAATAGTCTTGCTATAAGTTGGAGATGTTAAACCTAGCAATATGTTCTTTCTAAGTCGAACCAAACAATGGCTCATCTACCATTGTATCCTTCAAATCTTCTTGAGTTAAGTATACTAGTCTAAACTTACTGATTTAATAGGGACGTTATCCACACATGTGAGAGACCTTTGATTTAATAGGGACGTTATCCACAAATGTCAGAGACCTTCTGCTTTTCCTGGAGGTTTGTTTATTTATTTATATATTTGGGGAGCCGGGGGCTGGTCTCGGCTGTGGGAAATCAGCTGTATTAGAGAGGAAAATGTGTATGGTTGTTGTGTAGTAATTATATGTTTATTATGTGAGGTTGAAATAATTCTTGAAATTATTTATGGTCTTTCCTTTTTTTCAGTTACTCTTGACCTTTTTTTTGTTTAGTGATGGAATCATTTCTATGCACCATTTGCACTATGCATGGGTGGTGGTTTTGTTTATTATTTCATTCATATCAGCAATTTTTCTACCTCTTCCTTATCTAGAGAGGACAAGTCAAGAACGAATTATTTTCATGACAGATTGGACCGTGTGTTGGTGTATGGTGGAAACCTAATTTTGAGACAGTGATGTATCCTTATTGTCCACCGCACATTAGAAAACCAAAGGTAAGGAAACGTTTCAAGTGAATTATTATCTCCTTCACTACTGCCTTGCACTTTACAGCGTTCATGCCAAATTTGTTGAATCACCTTTCCTGCAGGAATGCAAGAAGCTTTTCCTTGTTCATCTACCGGAAAAAGAATATTTTGCAGTCCCCAGAAATCTGAATCCACTGTCTCTGTTCAACGATAATGTGCAGGTACATCGCTTGGTCATAATCGGTGCCCAAATATGAATGCTTACAAGGTCTACAATTCTTACAGTGTCTTCATTGTTCTGGAATTAAACAAAATTGGGATACTTGCAAGTTGGCCATCTAAAGCTTACATTTTCTGCCCTTTAGTTCGTAATGCATATACTAATGCCACATTACCTTCTTGCAGAATTACGGTCCGGTTATCTCAACTATTCCGCTGCAGTTGTCAAAGGTTCACGTTTAACATGGTTAAGGATGGACTCCAATGAGGGCTGGTTTTGTCAATAAATTACATGGTTAAGGATGGACTCCAATGAGGGCTGGTTTTGTCAATAAATTGGTGGTGGTGGTGGTTAACATCCACTAAGACCAAATTGGTCTATCAGACCTATAATTTTCTTAGTTCTTAATTGTTTGGCTTTTCGTCATTCTTGGTGAGATTGGCGTTGTAGCTTTTTTTTTTCTCTACGGTCTTTCAACTTCCTTCCTTTATCTTGCATCTCCTTCATCTCTTCTCGTTCTTGGGACATTGGTGTCTTAGTTTCGCGATCTATTGTGTTCCTCCTTTTGAAGATATTCGAAGAAGACGTTTGGTTTAGAGATCTTCTTTGCTGTTAAATGAAGATTTATTTTGTACAATATTCGAATCCTCATAAATGTTGATGCTTGAGGGGTTGTCAAATTCACCTTTTTTGTTGTTGGGTGGGGCTTTCCCTATGCTTGTCTTGAGAGTTGTTTCTTGCTTGCCCGATTTCCTATGATTCAGAATGTTTTGGAGAGTGTTCTTCCTTGATGACAGTGTAATGTTATTTTTGTGCTCCTTCCCACCATGTAGATTTGTGGCGATTCTTTCTAGCATAATTTTTCTTGGAGGTTTTTGGGGAATTTTTGGCTAGATGGTCTGTCTCAAAGCAAGATCGACATCTAAAGAGGACAGTTTCATAATCTAGTTTCTTGTTCCACACATAGTCTTTACTTGTTAGGTTTATTTTAGCTGGGAATCTGGTGCCACACAGATGTGTGCATAGGTGGTTTTGGCATATTCCTAGACACCTGCAGTAAAATTTCCCAATTGCATTTCCAATGGCTTTTAGCAAGGAGCAATTCTAGAGATGCAAGGGTAGGAGAAATTCTAGAGATGCAAGGGTAGGTTTGGAAATCTCACCCACACTGGTGCTGAGGTTATGATTGTTGCTGAGGGATCGAATGATGGGTTCCATAGCTTCATGAATAGGCCTTAGTTTTTCCAAAACCAAGGGCCGAAATCTAGAATACATTGTCTACTTTCAGGGTTTTCAAAATCGACTATAAAGAAACCCCTAGCATAGGGGTAGATATTAATCTCATCAGAAATGATAGGCTTCCATGCCTCTGAGATGCTCTCCATGGTAAAAGACCATTGAACAAGAAGATTAGGGCATTTTGAGAAAACTTTAAAGCCTCATCGAGTGAGGCTTGGACCACCTGGATAATGGGAGTTGGGGCTTCGATGACGATATGGGCAAGAGCTTGCCCCCAAGAGTTGGATAGAGCTGAGCCAACAACTATCTTCATGAAACTAGAAGCCATGTGGAATCAGAGTCAAAGAGTTTCTTACAATGTTGTCCCTTTGTCATTTAATGAAGTCTAGATCGCCACGCAGAGAGCTTAGGATATCATGGTGAGAACAGTGCCAATAATAATATCAACGCCAAGCATCAAGGGTGGAAGACTTCACCGAAGATTTTCATGCTTGCAATGGTTCAAATCACCATTATGCTCAAGTAGTCAAATCTAATACAAAGCCCCGGATCTAACTGTAGATCGCCCAACAGCAACGCTTCCTCTTATAGATCTCATGGCAGTAGATCGCCCAACCTAGCAGATCATCCTCGTGGCAAGAGATAGATGGGAAAAATAACCTTGAAAAGGATAACCCTCGCAACAGTACAGTAGATCACCCTCGTAGTAGTAGATCGTAGTTGAGAGTAATATCAGTTGTGGAATTGAAGGATGTGTAGATCGCCCAACAGTTCACCCTTGCGGCAATAGATTGCCTTCATGGCAGTATTCCGTCGACTTCTGAGTAATGGCTCCTTTTTCTATATTAACATCTCATGTTTTTTCATCCAAAGAATCGCCAAGCACTGATTGTATGGGCTTCCAGAAACCACCGGCAGTTTCGAACAGTCAGAGAGGAAATGTTAGATTTCGGGAGTTCTTCAAGGTGAGAACAATGCAGCAGGCTTTTGCGTTGATCTCATGGCAGTAGATCGCCCTCGCTGAACTGCATTTCAGCACTTGGAGTACGTATTTGTTTTCGAGATGGAAGATGATCAGGAGATAGACAAGGTTAGACAAACATTACATAGCAAGAACCCATATAGATCTCGTAGAAGAATGGAAGAACCCATATAGATCGCAGTATATCACTGCAGAATGGAAGAACCAGAATCACTATTGCGGACTGCTTTGTTGACAGAAAACAGACTTTGTAATATGGTTGAATTACAAAGGGTCAAAAAAACTTGGGACACCAATAGAGCTGGGACCTTTGCAATTGGTTGGGAACATAAGGTTTTGCTTGTGTATTATTTATAACTTATGGCCATCAGCATTGTTAATTTTTGGACCGTGTTCTACTTATTCAATGTTATAAATTTCACTTTTGTTATTCATTATGGCTCTTACTAGTGAGATTTCTAGTGGAGCAATGTTTAAACATTATAACTACAGTATACAGTATAAAGGTGAGAACATTATCTGTCACAGATGGAAGTGTAATGGTATTTTGTTATTGGCTACCTTTCCAATGCTTGTATTTCTATTGCCATAAATTTTCATCATATACTAGGAACATGGGAAATTTTAGGGGCTTATTCAAGGTTATAGAGCTCACATCTTCTTCTTTTTTTGGTTCACTATGGCTCTTACCAGAGAGATCTAGTGTACCAATGTTTAAATATTAAATACATAATAAAGGCGAGAACATTATCTATAACAAATGGAAGTGTAAGTGTATGTTGTTATTGGCTACTTTCCTTTCTGCTTGTTTGGCTATCACAATAAAAATTCATCATACATAAGAATTTAGGAAAAGTATCTCCATGTTTATAATTTCGCTTCAAAATAATTCATTTTGACACCTTAGCTACTGCTGATTTGTATGCTTCTATTGGTAGAAAACATGTAAAGCTATTTTGTTTTAGATTAGCTATTTTGGAATAAGAGGATGGGTTCATTTATTCAGTTTGTTCAAAGAATATTTTGTTTTCGATAACTACTTCAAAATTGGAGTAAGGGTTCCTTTATTTGTCCTTGCCTCCGGCATAATAGGGACTACAACGTTCACATCGGCGTTGACTCCCTATTAATTCGAGTTGACCAGAGCATTTAACTGATGTTTTTCGCTTTTATCCAAACTTTTATTTTCGAGCTTTGATGTTTTTTTTCTTTTATCCAAAGTTTTATATTGGAGGTCTTATTGCCAGGTTGTTGAATATGCAAATCCGAAAAAAGGTTTTAACCAAAGTCTGGATGCCGGGTTGTTGAATATGCAGATTCGAAAAAAGGTTTTAACCAAAGTCTGGATGGCTCGTGGTAGAGCGCATGGGAATAAAGTATGGATTTACACAAATGTTAATATAATGCTAACTTGTACTACATATTCCATATCACATGTAGTCCATAGCCTTGTGGCATGCTACATGTCATCACCTCCTTCATGCTGGACACAATACTACTTTTTTGTGGCCAGATTGTGGCCAAATTGCAGAGCTAAGTACTGATCTCCCTTTGTGAAGCTGGTTGTAGCCATAAAATGAAACTTGAAGCAAATTAAGTTAGATTCTAATCTATTTTAACCAAAATAATTGCAAAAATACAGTTAATAGTTCATTAAAACGTTTTTGTCAAGCTTGTATGGTGTATGCTTACTCTTTCTTGACAGCGTATGCTTACTCTTTCTCGATAGCTCCACCTCTAGGATCCTGTTTGAGTATGAGGCCCTTGTTTCAGAAGCATCCAACGGCGTGAGAATCAACAAGAAATTGAAACTGCCTGATGCACTTCCATTGTTGGGCCAACATCAACAGTAAGTTAGATTCTACTCTGCTTTAACCAAAATAATTGCAAAAATATAGTTAATAGTTCATTAAAATGTTTCTCTCAAGCTTGTATGGTGTATGCTTACTCTTTCTCGATAGCTCCAATGCAACATCCTGAGAATCGACAAGAAATTGAAACTCCCTGATGCACATGTAGAACAAGATGCTAGAAATTGTGAACCACACACTGGCAAACACACGCATAGTCAGGGAAAGTATGTTGTGCAGGCAAGCCATTATGTTGTTCTTGTAGCATATTGATTAAGTAGATGCAAAAGAATTCTATTTGAAAGGAAATTATGAATGCTATTTGAAAGGGAATTATGCTTATAATACCTTTACCTGGCATAAAATCACATACAAAAAACCGCACTGGCTTTCCTGTGTTGATTCTTCCCATCACATATGTCTCCTACTTTATACATCGATCTGAGTTTTGATGCAGGTATAGAGCCTTTTATTACACTGTTCAACTGGGACTCGCCACAAGCTCTGGAGAATGAGTATGGAGGATTTCTTAGCAAAAGAGTCGTGTAAGATTCACTGTCTGAATTTTCTTCAAAGTCTTCTAAAAAATCAAGACATTTGATTCTGATATATTGATCACTCTTTCGCGACAGCTCTAGCTTCATCTGCGAGTGGTGCCATCACAGGATCCCAATTGACTATGAAGCCCTTGTTTCAAAAGCACGCAACGACTTCAGAATCAACAAGAAATTGAAACTCCTTGAGCCTCTCTTATAGTTTATGGCAAATAAATTTACTTTACGCAATAGGATTCACATCAACTATAGCACCCTGTGTATTAAGAAAGTCCATTGATGGGCATATGAGCATCCATTTTTGTGTTTTCTACCATCGGGGCATACTAGAACCCATCTACACCATACCCTCTGTGTCTCCCATCTCGGCATATCAGAACCCATCTGCACTAGGCTCTCTATGTCTCTATTCCTCTTGCATAAACATATTTAACTCAGAACCGACCAATTTCAATATTTTCCAATAAGTTGCAGAGGGTTACTGTAATCGAGTAGATATCATGAAGGCCTTAATCCTTATGGACGGTTTTAGAACAAGGCTACGCCCACTTACTCTGAGCCTTCCCAAGCCTCTGGTGGATTTTTCCAAGTTCTTGCATCATTCTAGTACGTCGCCTAACTGTTTTACTGTCCTGATCTCTGGTGCAAGCAATTAAACAGGTTGACATGCCTAAAACATTCCCCCTGCCATGCCTGCACGACGAGTTGCATGCAACTTTCCAACTGTCGACGAAATAGAAAGATGAATGGTATGGAATTCAGGGAAACTATATGTTATGTTTACACTCTTCAACATCAGATTGATTATCTCTGTTTTTAATAACTTAACCAAATATATATTCAAATCCCCGAAAAAAACAATTATAATATGTAAATAATTAAAATGTTATTCATAGGCACCCAAAATAATATATTTATATATACAAATAAATTCCCAAAATAAAACTTATATATATAACAGTGCATTTAATAGTGCTCTGGACGTTACCTCTATACTGGTGGTTCATGAGAGGGCTAGTGCCATAAAAACCATCTACATGAACCTCTAGTTGTACCTCTACAAATGATGCCCCTGTAAACTTATGTTAGAAATCCTTCAAGAAGTGCAGAAAAGTCGGATAACTAAATTTCTTCTGGAACTTCTCATGTCGGAACTATTGTTGAATCTGAGAATGAGTGTGGCATTTCAATTAATGAAAAAGAGACAGCAATGCTATATAAGCTGAGCAGTGTGGTTGGGCAGTCAAAGATAAAGATAGAGAGTAAGTAGGTTTAGCTCGATAATGTACAAGTTTAGGCTACTATTTTAAAAGGCATGTCTGGTATTTTTTAATAACTCAACCTAAAATGAATAGAAAGCCTCCATTAATGGTTAATGGAAGCTACGATAAGATGTCATTAAAATGGAGATCAGAACTCAGACAAATCAAGCCATCAAAACCAATTTTCTTAGTTGAAACAACCGTAACTTGCATCGTAAGGAGTCAAGAACTATAGTACACTGCGTTTCTTTTTATCAATTTCTAGAAAGATGTGTTATATACAGTCTTCGATATTAATTCATATTAAAGTAAGCAAAAGAAATTTAGGCCCAAGTTTCATGTTAATGTTAAATCGTGTCCCATAGCAGCTCTTGCATGTGTGCCATCTGCCATGCCTCGGCAGGGACTACTGCTACGACAGTCACTCCCTTGTTAAACTTCTTGGAGTGTCCTCGTAATATTTGCATTTTAGGTAGTTCACATGGAATCTGTAGTTGGAAACTTCAAAATTTGTGTAGAATGTGATTAGATTGTTGGTTAGAGCTTATATAATTTGCTGCAACGAGCTTTCAAACATTATGTAGGTGTCTTTTAATATAATTCAGAAACTACAAGTTCACTTCAATTTTTAAGTTGATCAAATGCTATCTTCTATTTTTGAATTTCACAGGATCACGCAAAAGCATGTCTTCCTAGATCAGGCTAGCATCTCCATATTGGTCTGGCATATTTTGAAACTTGGTGTTCTACTATGTATACCATGGTATTCTGAATAATTTAAAATATGAATGTATTACTTTAGATTATCTATTATTAATAATTAGAGAGGCTATTGTATTCTGAATAATTTAAAATATGAATGTATTCCTTAGAGTATCTATTACTAGTAATTATATTTTAGTTTTCATTGTTGATCTCTAGAGAGGCTAGATCTAATTTAGACAATCAATCACTTTGAGGATTAGGGATAAGGATTTAGCTCAATGAGAGTTATAAAAGCAATGTTGAGGATACTAGGATGGCACACTATACAACAAAACAAGACATTGAGAGAAGCATCTTAGGGGTGAGTGGAGAAGGCCTTCCATTCTAGTGTGTCATCTACGAGGAAGGTGCAAAAGTGTAGCTTAGGAGATCCATATCAACAAGGAATATGAAGAACAAATCTTGGGCTTGATTAGGAGGATCAAATCTAGGATATGTTGTAGTTGTAAATTTATGAGTTGGGTGATTATCTCAAGAGGAGATCTCAAGTAAGTTCTAATTTAATGAATAATTGGTTTTATTCATGTGGTTGAGATTGTTTGTAATTTTAAGTCTATTGAATAATTATGTTAATAAATTAGTTGTGCATTTATGTTAATAAATTGTCTTATGCTAGATTCATGAAATTAGTAGTCCTAGTGTTGTAGCTAGATTCTTGGACATTGGGACCGTGGTGGTCGATGGGTGGCATCTCAACATGTTTTTCATCGTCCATTGTTTTCCAATACTAGATTTTATTTAATATTTTCAATAACTTATTTTATACCAAGAAACTTGCATTCACTCAATAAATTATTTTTCTCAAAACAGTTGAATAAAAATACACCCATATTTAAATTAAACAATTTGCCATATATATTAAAATAGAAAATCACTCACAAAACATAATAGGAACTGAACCTCAAAATTCTCCTTAAGATTTTTATTACTTAGGAAAATTAGTGTTCCCTTAATAGGGAACATTACCCTCATATACTACACAAAAAATATAGGTAAATATAACTTTGATTTTCTACCCCGAAATTTTGGCCTCCTTAAGAATTTGGCCTAGTAGAAATTCTTAGGCTTGGGAAATATATCCTTCTGCACCTTCAAATATCCTTCTGCACCTTCAAATAGGCCTTGTCGCCCTTGCAATTTATGACCCCTTGCACACTCGAGGAAATTATCCTTCTACCCATATGCAAGCCTAGTTGAAAATATCAACTTTATTCACAAGTATCATCCTTTAAAATTCTCAGTCTCTCCACTAACCTAGCTCCTTCTAATCCTTTTCCCAAAACATCATTTTTGCACAAATTTGTCTTCTATTGGTTCTTTGAGTCACTAACTCCCTTGAGACAATTTTTATCCTAAACATTTGATGTGTCTTCCTCCTATGCCTTAGACATATTTTATAAGTTCTCATTGAGATAGATCTTTAACCCTATATCTCCAAAATTTTCTTCGGATTAAATCCTAACCCACTTAGACTAAACTCACTAAAGTAAATTAATTTACTTTTCATTAAAAAACCTTAGTGGAATAGCCAACATTAATTATATAATCAATCAATGTGTTTTTCCTAAGTTAGGAAAGAATCATAAAATCACTTAATAAATTAAGGAAGTACCTAAAGATACTTTTGAACCTCATCTGCATGCTTGACACCTAGTCTTTGCAGAAAACTAGCTATTAGAAACAACATCCATAAGGGAATTTTCTAATTATTCTAAAACCAATACTCCATCCCACAAACTATCCTCCTCTAGATTGGGATTATCCAATTTCTCTAAAGCCAATACTCCATCCTCCAAATTATCCTATCAATCTTAAAAGGTTTAAAACTATGAACTCAACTAAATTTCGAATGGGATATGAAATTCTACTTTGTCCATATGAATTTTGATGTGGTTGGAACTATTCTCAAACATCTTGAAATAATTAATGGTAATGCTAAAAGGTGGAATAAAAAATAAAAATGAAAGATAAATATTTAAATATTTAGATTACTATTAGGGAGCACCCATGGATTGCTTAGGGAGAATCCAAGGAGTTCCTTGGGAGCAAATGTTTATGCTCTAGCAGTATAATATGAAGTGACCCATTGTTAAATGAGTAGAAATCATTTCAAATTCATCTAGAATGTGACTTGGGTCCGGTGATCCGGTGTTGGGATGGGGGTTGTATTGTTAACATTTCCTTGTCTCTCAATAATAAATTCCTAGGAACACATGATTCCTAATCTTTGATACAACTCCAATTGTCACAATATATAAGTATAAATTCTAAGTACATATGAGCACTAAATCATTATGTCGTAGGCTGCCAACAAAGGCCCTATTGTAATCTAGCATATTGTGGCAATATTTAATATTCCGAAAGGGAAGAAAGGCTCACCCAAGGTGTACCAAGACATATTTGTGATTTTTAGGGTTTAGATGGTGAAAATATAATTTACATCAATTAAAACATTCATTACAACCATTAGCATTTGTAGATCACTTAAATAACCTTTGAAAAAATGATAAAAATACACATTACACAAAGATTAACATAGAATCTCAAAATTTTTAATGTGAGCATATACACACAAACACATCCATTCATAAATCATAAAAACAAATAGTGTTAGATATAATATATCGTATTATTATATCATATGGGAGAAAAATATCATAATATATATTCAACATTTGGGTCCAGAATAAATAAGCCATTACAATGGATCTCATTTGATGATCACAATCAAGCACAACTGAATGAAAATATATTAGTTTCAAATTTTCACAGAACATATTCCTTGATATATTTCATATCATGAAATATTGAGGACATTAAGGAAATATACCTAGGTACATATAAGAAACTTTTCAAACTTTCATTTATTATAAATTTTTAGATACTCCCTGTGGATGTTACGGTTTTTGAAGTCATAAAATCAACATCAAACAAGTTAGTTTAGAATTTTTGGTATAGCTTATTTTCTCTGGAACTTTTAGATACATATGGAGACATACTAGAATACCTAAGGTAAAAAAATTACTTTGTTCTATTATATAAGAGATATATTTATATAAGTTATGTTTTTTGAACTATCCCAAAATTGATTTCTAACAGGTCAGCTTGGAATTTTTGTTGTAACTTATTTTTTAGGAACTAGAATGTGAAATTTTCAAAGATATGAGAAGACATGTAGAAGTACCTTCAATAAAAAATTATGAATCATATTTAAAAATTTGGATACGTGGGATGTTCTACAAGTTTGTTCTTGGGAAGATGCCAAAAACAACATGTTTGGGAAACCAAAACTTGGTGGAGGTGGAAGAAATCAGTGGACCCAGTGAAGGTAGAAGAAATGAGTAGACTTGGTGAAGGAAGAAGTAGAGGAAGAGTCAGTTAAGTAGGTTGGTTCCTATGAGTACTTGTAGTAGTGGGGTTTTGTGTCTCATTTATGTTGCTACATATGGATATTTGCAGTGGTGGGGATTGATGCCGCTAGTAGGTCAGTTCCTACAAATATTTACAACATTAGGGATTGTTGTCTCTATTAGATTGGTTCCTACAAATATTTTAAGGATAGTTGGTTCCTACAAAGGATTATGAAGATAACTTTTGTGGTTGTCTCCTAAAAATGATTCTACATAAATCTTGTATTCCATGTTCTTCAACTGATAGATATCATATACGTGATTATTTCATTATGGTTCATAAATGTTTGAATAAGTAAAATTGTCTCATATTGATTCACCCCCACTTTGAGTTAGTTGGTTCCTTTAAAACTAGTCTAACTTTTGGAAGGTAGATTGTGGGATCATCCATAGCTAGTGAAGAAGGTTTCTCCAAAAAAATAACTCCATCTTTTGTGGAAAAAACAATGCATCACACAGGATAATATGAAAAATTAGTTAATGAATCTTGTGTTCAATATTTGAGAATTAGTTGTGACTTGTTATAAAATCTATGAATTTGAAAAACAAATCTAGGAAAAACTTTACAATTTTTATGAAGGCAACATCAATGTGAAGAAGGTGAAGCTCCAAACTCATAAAAGATAGTTGAAAAGTTTGAAAATGAAAAAAGAAAAGAAAATATTCCAGCCTATTTTCTCTATGTCGATGAAATTTTCAACATTATCAATGCAGTTTGTGAAAAAGTAGAAGATTGTGAAAAATTTGCTAAGGTCATGCCCCTAAATATTTGATTTCATGTTCTCCACCTTTAACGAAATGTAGGATATAGAGAAACTAACAATGGATGAGTTGTATGCGTTTCTATTTGCATATGAAACAAGGAAAGAAATACAAAATTCATCATAAAGGTAAGCATTTTTCAAAACATAAAATAAGGAAAAATGACATAAATCCTGCGATTGTTGTACTTTGTAAGAAAGTAGAAGAACCAATGATTGTGAAAAAAGTGTTAGCATCATGACCCTAAAGATTTCATTACATGTTATCCACCATTAATGAAATAAAGGATATAGAGAAACTAACAATGGATGAGTTGTATGGGCTTCTCTTTGCATATGAAATGAGGAAAGAAAAACAAAATACATAATAAAAGTAAGCATTTTTCAAAGCATAAAATAAGAAAAATGACACAAATCCTATGATTGTTCTTGCCATGAATCATATAAAAAAGAAGCACAAATTATGAAAAAGCTAAAAGGAGGATCTAACAAATACAAAGGTAAGTCACTAGTCAATGTTTTAATTATGGTTGTTACATGTCATTTTGTCACATCCAAGCAAATGACCCTGAACCTGGATATATCATCATCCATTTACACTCTATAATCAATCGCTAAAAATCGAAAGCATTCACTTTCCAAAAGTTACAAAATGCTTGATTACATTGGCTAAAAACCATAATTTTGTGGTTCATTGCACCTGCATTTAAGACAACCTACGATGGCATAGGTTGCACACATAGAAACTGTGCTAGGAAGCACATGTTTCTTTCCAAAAAAATGCAATGATAACTGGAAATGAGTAAAAATAAAAATAAAAAATTTGAAGTTTATCTTTCTAGAAACTTCGGAACTGGTTTTAACCATTTACTATTTGATCATATATCAAACTCCTAATATTGAGGTCTCATCTCTTACCTCCTAGAAATTACCTCGTGCTTATGTGGATCTAATCCTTAGAATTGTAAATTTAAAACCACCACATTTTCCCTATAAATTCATTGCCTCCCATAAAGTCTGGGTTGGCTTTTGGAGACTCCAAATTATCCCTTATACTGCTCATTTGTGCCTAGAGGTCGATAATCCATCCACATTATTGAGGTGTGATTGAAGGCTCACAATTGTGGAAAATGAAGGAAAAGATAGCTAGGAGAGATTCACAATGTCAAGGCCTACAAGAGTTGTAGTAATTTCATACTTTTATTAATACAAAGGTGCATTATTTCTCATGTCTTATTTATGCATATGTAGAACATGAATCATTGGCTTCTTGTTCATAGTTGTTTGTATATGCGATTTGTATGATTTGGTTCTCACTTATTTTGGATTATTTGCAAGTTCCACTTATAGAAATTATAGTTGGAGATGGAGCTAACAAGCCAGGAGAACGAGTAAGCATGTATTGGAAACCAAGTAGGTTTTTCTGCCATATTTCAAACATCTTTAAGGAAAGCATTGTATTTTTGTCTCTGCTGTTTCTAAATTAAAAAATAAAGTCTAGGGAGATTATTTTTTTCATCAAGGAACTTATCCATAAAAGAACTCGATGACTCTGTTAGGGAACACCATGTTATTTACTGGTTTTATTTTCCTAGCATTTTAGGACCTCTAGAATCGACACTACTTGTCTTGTTCACACTGTCATTATACCTAGGGAAACCTGATTTCAATCTCAGTTAGGGTTTGATTTGTGTCTTTTGAGAAAAATTGACCCCATCGCACTTTTTATTCTGAGATAGAGCATCCCAGTGCATTTTGCCAATTCTGTAAGTGTGATGTATCACACTGGTTTCCATACACTACAGGAGATGATCCTATAAGTGCAAAAAAATTACATTTTCCCTGTCTTGCTTTGAATTATGTTTTTTTTACAATGTCTTCCTAATTCTATGGTATTTCCAAGGTCTCTTTAAAGCCAACAACTTGTTGGAAATTGAGTGTGATTGCCTTATTTATGAGGGTTTTCTTCTTTTTTTTCCTCTTGTCAATTAGGGTTTTTAATTATTGGACTTGGTTATTAATTTGCTGAAAGAAATTTTCATATTACAGCTATTTGAATTATCTTTTATTCAATAATCTTAACATACTTTCATTTTTCTTTGCTTTGAAAGTTGAAAGAAAAGAAAATTTTCATTTTCTCATGCAATAGGGCTTTGAATTTTTAATTAGAATAGTAGATTTGGAGATCTTGTTTAGAAGTTATTTTTTTCCACATCATTGTTTGAAAATCCTTCCCTTCTTTAGTTAGATCTTCATTGAATGAAAATGGTTTCTTCTCATGCTAGTTCCACTTTAAGAGTTCAAGTGAATTAATTTTGATCCTTAAAATTGAAACCTTAATCAAGATCAATATTAAAATTTATCAAATAGTCTAAGGGGAGTTTGCAACATTAAAGACACATTTATTTGTCTAGGCTAGAAGACGTGTTCCAACGTCTCAAAATGTAGGAACAATATTTACTTGTTAGTGTTACATCCAAAGGATGGTTGGTTTTCCACGTACAAGGAGTATATAGGAATGCCCCCATTGTATGGTTAGACACTATACAACACTACTGCAGATTACACTTCAAGTACCTTAGGTTATATTTTGGAAGTCCCCACTAGATTGAAAACCAACCATAGGTCACTAAGTCAGATGCCTTTGTAATTGTGATACATTGAACACAACATTCAGGGGGATTGTCTGCACGTACTTAACTATATATTGCAATTCAAGTGAATCAGTCATCCTTATGTGTGTAGTTACCCTCTTTATTTTTGTTTGTGTTTTTCCTATTCAATATTAATTAATTAATAGTGGAACAACACCCTCATGGTTTGTGTAAAATGAAAATATTTAATCCATTACGTACCGAGGCAAAAACTCTATGTCGCAAACATAAGAAGAAACAAGCTACATCCAAAATTAATCAACCAAAATCATCACTTCCTATTAGTATTGAACTTGAAGTTACATCTTTGGAAACTAGAGAGTTTGCGACAGTTGAAACATCTCAACTAGAAATTGATGAGACATCAGACCCTAAAGTTATAGAACTTGAAATTGTAGACTCTATAATATTACAGCCAAAGGTAATTCAAGTGAGGAACCAAAAAGTATCTAAATAATCACTTCAATAACTTATTCTTACACTCTTCCTTTCTCTCATCCACAACCTTTATCTTCGAGTCCTAAAGAGGAACAACTTCCACCTAGTTTATTAAGTTGTTGTACTAGCTATAACCATACTCCAAAAATTTTCTTAGCTTCTTTTTGGAGCCTCCCTACCAACAATTCCCATCAACATGTCTTGCACTGTCAAGTGCATGACCTTCAATGGTTTTTTAGTAGATTTCCAACCTGTGCACAATAGCATATTTCACTCCCCTCACAGGTTGTTTCTCTGGACTTGGTCTAGTTGCAGGTTGAGCATCTACCTCAAGAAATTGTGCAATTTTGGAGGGGAACCAGTGTTCCCTCTAGAAATTGTGCAATCTTGACTGGAAACCTGCTAGGCTTAGAAACTACATAGTCCTGTCAGTCAGCCTTCCTAGTGAAAACTGTAAAATCTAGCCCAGTAGGATAGCTCAACCCAGAAATTGCACAATCCTGGGAAGCAGTCAGCTGCTCCTCCCAGAAATTGTGCAATTCCTTTGGGCAGTCAACCCAACTCCCTCCCAGAACTGCACAAATTTCTCCCTTGGCCAAGCAAGTTGTTGCAAGTGCTCTCCTCAGGTTGACCAGTTCCACCAAGGACTGAGAAAAGTTTACTTACATGCATGGGATTCCTTTTTCTGAAATATAAAAATGAAACATGCAAAAATAATTCCTATTTTATAGGGAGTTATTTTTAGCAGCTGGAAGTTACATGCAAAGATCATTTTAGAAACTTTCCTCCAAGTGTCTTTTCTCCCTAGATTTCTGGCATGCGCATCATGAGCATCAAGCTTATTTATTTGATGCTTTAGAGCTCACTTATTCACGTTCATCTTGGAGCTCTAACATCCCACAACATATCTAGGAGTCTTTGGCACATCCATCTCGACTATTTCCAAGTAATTCTTTGTAACTTGTCTTTTGCAGCATTTTTGTTGCTTTTTGTGTTTTGGCTTTTGTGAGTGTCGTATGCTTGATTTATATGAATTCTTGTTGTCATTTGCATGCAAATTATCTTGTATTAGCACCGCTTCAGTTTTTGTTAGCATCTCACTATTGCCACATGCATGACACAATTTTGCAAGAACAGTCATTGATTCAACGACTCACTTCACACACATGCATATTGTTCCATTTTCTGAATCTTGCATTCACTATTTGCATGCATGATCATTCACTCCTACTTACACTTAGTATCTTCATGCATTCACTTCTTCATCATTTTCATTCAGTTGCCTGTTGGCGGGTCCCGGAAGCCTTGTCCTAGACTCTACCTCACTAAGACAATATTATACAATCCTGAGAGGGAAGGCTCTACCTTCCTCCTGGAAAATGTGCATTTATGCCCAATTAATGTTCTCCAGTCTTGCATTGTGTAATTTTCAAAGGCAGTGACTGCTAGCCCGAAAAATTGTACAATGCAGTCACTAGGCCTGTAACCCTTCCCAATTGAAACTGCACATTGTGCAATCCCAACAACCAGTAGCCTAGTCTGGATTGTAAACTGTGCAATTCCAGCAGCCATCCAACCTCCCAGTAGTTTGGAATTCCTTTTGCACAGTTCCGGCGGCTAATCTCCCGGCCTCCCATGAAAAATTATGTAATCCTTGCGAGTCAATCCCCATTTATGTTGCATGTTGTTCCTCAAGATTGCTTTTCTTTTAGATGAAATATTTCTTACCATGTGTGTCACCATGTCTCCAAATCTAGAAGGTATTCATCCACCTGTTATTAGTTCAGGATCAATGGCCTCTAAGAGAGCAGGATCAAAGGACACCGATGGAACTGCAACTAGAGTAGCAGTTGACCGAGTGTCTACAAGTTTTCTGATCTATGAAGACACCAGTTTGATTGTAGACTAGGAAATAGAGCTGAAATGGAAAGAGGTCAATGATGCATTTGCAGGCACATTTGGGGAAAACCTTGAAGACTGCCAAGTCTATGCAAACATTCACAAGTCTAGCTTGTACCAGATTGCATGCAGGTAGCCAGCGTTCCCATCTACGAACATTATAGATTGGATCATCTTGCACACTAATCTTGAGATAATAACGTTAAGCAATGTTAGTGGGACGAAAATTTCTACCCTCAGGGTAAAGGGTTATGAATAGATGTACCATATGTCGAAGTTAGCGATCACCATGGAGACACCCTTCAACATACTCAGCAGCAATGCCAACACCAAGGATATCTTGAAGAACTAGGTAAAGGAGGTGGCCAACTTTAGGATGACACCCAACCAGGTTTACAAGATAAAGATACTGTGGAAGGCGTATCAATAATTGGTCATATTTTCATATCTCTTCTATGGCCAAGAGAGCGAGGAAACCTCCCCGTAGAGTTGGGTGATTGCGTTGGACCAACTGGTGAGTGAAGGAAAAGCATGAAACTACTATGACATGTTGGCTCATAGGATGAAGGAATAGGTAGCAAGAGCTGACCAGTTGCCCAAAGGTCAACAAGCAAAAAGCCACATCTCCACTTACATCTTGGATACAATCTATGCACGTCATGAATTCTCAGCCTTGAAGTGGGCATGGACATCGGTGGAAACCTTTGTGGATACTTATTGCATAATGTTGTCTGAATGCAGCTTCAGAGGAGTTATCACACCATTGTCAGATCATATTTTCACCTCAGTGTACAAGATGATATTTGAGCAGGATCCACCTTCTATGTTGAAGGAAGAAATGGAGGCACTAATCGATATTGTTGATTGGTATACCTCACCATTCAACATCTTCATATGGATGTACAACATGAAGAAGCCTCTGTATGTTTTGCCTAAGTTTTCCATGGACAAGCTCGTCATGCAAGAAGTATCATACCACATCGCGGCAGGACTGTCAACCAAGCTACACTGGAAGAAGAAGGCACCTTGGCCCACTCTTCCAGTGTTGATCAGGTTATACGAGATACAAAATTTCAAGCATGTGGATGTAAAAGTAGAGGAGAGAAAGAAATATCCTTTCGATGCCCGAAGCTACAATCCGTATGACCCACATTGTTTTGTAAAAGATCACCGTGCGAGAGTACAGTTTCAATGGATCCACGAGGCATGTCATTAGGCGAAGGAAGACCCATGGAGATATTGTCACAACTTCTCCAGGTCCAATGAACCGGTCGACATCATTGTGGAATTATTATAGATTTGAGACTTCTGTGATCCATAACTTGTTTGTGAGAATGGTTTCGGAAAAATCACATAGAAAATGATTTCTCGACGTGTTTCGAATCAACCATTGTGGTTCATCGTCAACACAAGTTGAATATAAAATCTGAGCGATAAGTTAAATATGGAATGTAGGTCCTTCCAACACCTATATTTGACTTGGAAATCCTTCCAATAGCTATATCCCAGAAACTCATTGAGAGCAACCCCATTACACCTAGGATCTATGGCCTTCCAAAGATCCACAAGGAGGGGGTTCCCTTGAGACCTATTCTCAATACCATAGGTGGTCCTACTTACCTCCTTGCCAAATTCCTCACCTTGAATCTTAGACCCTTGGTTGGCTGCACAAAGTCCTTTGTCAAAGACTCTGCCTCATTTGTTGATGATCTTAAGAGAATAAAGATTGACCCCGGGGACATTCTGGTGAGCTTCGACGTGGTCTTCCTTTACACTTGTATTCCCATCAATGAGGCCATGGAGGTTATCAACAAGCTCACTGACCTAGATACCGCTCGGTTAGTTGAGTTGTGCCTTAATTCCACATTTTTCAGCTTTGAAGGAGAGTTCGATGAGTAGACCTGTGAGGTTGCCATGGGCTCCCCCCTGTGCTCTATTATTGCTAATATTTTTATGGAGGATTTTGAGTCCAAGTTTTTGGCCTTCGCCCATCTCTTACCAAAGTTATGGAAGAGATTTGTAGATGACATAGGTGTCGTGTGGTCTCATGGTCATGATGAGTTGGATCTTTTCTTCTGTCATCTCAATAATCAGTCCTCCACCATTAAATTCACTATGGAAAAGGAAGTCAATGGTTGTCTTATGTCCCTTGATGTTCTCATCTCTAAGAATAATGATGGTTCCTTCTCCCACCAGGTATTTCGAAAAAAGACTCATGCTGATCAATGTCTCCATGCTATCTCCCATCATTTCCCTTCTCAGAAGTTGGGCATTCTCAACACGCTTGATACCCATGCATTAAGAATCTCTAATGATAAGAGCTTGGAAAAAGAGAAGGCTCATCTCCTAGATGTCTTCGTTAAAAATGGTTATAGTAGACACCTAGGTTAGAAAGCCTTCCTCAAGGCCCGGAATGAGCCTTCAGTCCATAAAGATCTTAAAGACTAGGCTCTGGGGGTTCACCTCCCTTAAATCCAAGGGACCACTGATAGGATTGCCAGGATTCTTAAGAAGCACAATGTTCCCTTGACCTTTAGACCTCTTAATAGCATCTATAGCTCCCTACGATCTATTAAATATCTTGTGGACCTTAAAGACATGAAAGGTGTCTATCTCATTCCCTATTCCTGTGGGACCCATACATTGGTGAGACTAGTATTTCTATTAATTAGAGGATTAATGAGCACTCGGAAGACTTAAAGTATGGGAGGGCTAAGTCCTCTGCCATTGCAAAGCATTTCGAGAAGACTAAGAATCATGTCTGTATAGAAGAGGCTTGTGTTATTGCGAAAGTTGCGCAGTTTCACCTTCGAAAATTTAGGGAAGCCCTTGAAATCGATAAAAGCCCTAATAATCTCAAAAGGGGTGACAAATGGAAGATTACTATTTGCTGGATCCTAGCCCTTTCTTCCTAGCCTCTTTATCCCGTTCATCATTTTTCCTTTCCTTGGCCTTTTGGTTCCTTTAGCTTTCCTTTGTCCCTGGATCAACTTTTAATTGTATTTATTTACTCTTGAATAAAATATTTTTATAATTAGTAATAACTGAGTTTTTCACCCTAGACCATTATATTATTAGTATTATCTTATTAATATATTTTTTAACATTAAGTCACTTTTATTTTTAGAAATGAACTTACCCTAATAATAAAATTTATAACAATATTCCTATTATCATTAATGATTATAAATAATAAAAATAGTAACAATAGTTAGTAATAATAATATTATTCTTTTAATAGAATTATTCTCATTATAAATTAATATTGGATTACTTACCCTAGGCTAGTATTATTAGTAATATTAATTTGAAGTTAATAATAATAATATTACTACTACTTTTTACCTTAGACTTAATAATTCTAATAATATTTATTTAGTTAAGAATGATGATATTAACATCTATATAAAAAAATGGTCTCTTTAAATATTGGATTTACCCTAAGATTTTTTTTTTTTAATATTAGTATATTATTCTAAATATAATTATTCCTTAATATTGATACTAATTATAAGAATAATAATATTAATTTAAATTAATAATATTATTAATAATATAGAATTTTTCAATGATTTATTTAATAGATTTTTAACAACCTTGACCCCTCCCGCCTGGGCCCTAGTCAAATCTAGCCAGTAGAAGTCTTTTTTTATCTGTTGCCAAGTCAAAGATAGTTGTTGGAAAGACCTCCATTCCCTATTTAACTTATCGCTTAGATTTGATCTTCAACTTGTCTTGATGATGAACCACATTGGTTGGTTTGAAACACGTCGACAAATGATTTTCCATGTGATTTTCTTGAAATCATTCTCACAAATAATTTTGGAATGGTTAGTGAACCAACATCCAAGGAAGCACCAATAGCAACAGAGGTAAACATATCGGTGTGCGACAAAGGCAAGAGAAATATTATCGATAACATGGAGGTAGAACAAAGCTGCAAGTTCAGAGTACACCCACTTGTGCAAAAAGTAGCTTTCACAATAGAGTCGAAGAGGCAACAATGCGACAAGAGGAATGCGCAAAGATAGAGAGAAAAATAGAGAATGGAGGAAATAGAGAAGGAGTTGAATGAGTTCAAGGAGAAACTCTGGAAGGAAAAGGAGATGTGTAGACAGGAGAATGAAGAACAACAGGAAAAGGTATAATAGGGTATGCAACATGTACTAATAGATGAAACTTAACCCGTACAGGTAGTCGACTCATCCAAACAGTTGGCACCAAGCAGACAGGGTGAGAAATCATAGGAGAAGGACTTTGCTCAAGAGATTGAACATGAAATTGAGCATATGAATACCAATAAGGACCAACAAGAGTTTGAGAAATACATCGATCTTATTCCTTACCACCAAGAGGTCAACTTACCAGCTTCATCGGATCTGGAAGTGGAGAAAGTCCCAAGCAACCAAGGAGACACTAAGATCCTTGGAGACAATCCGGAAGGAGAGATGCACAACATCACATTCGATGATAGGAGAAAGGGTGCGACCAAGTTCCTTTGCTTAAATGGAATATGGAGGCGTTGTGGTGTTGGATGGAATGCATATCAGAAATGCGCTACCAAATCTTAAGTGCAGGCTTGAAGCATGCCATCTAGACAGAAAAATCACGGCTCCAGAATTCTTAGACCTAGCAGAGGCCAAAGCTTCCTCAATTCTTTTCGACCTTGACTTGCTGGAGAATCTCAAGGCCCTTGTGTTGGAGACAATGCAGTTGGCAGACATTGGCTCCCTACAATTTGATAGACAAACTATCCTTCACAAGCTCCATGATTATCTACTCACTCTTGCAAACAAGCTCAAAGCTAGGGTTTACCATTCCTCAGAAACCCAACAGGCCGCCGATAATCTAGAAGTCCTGGTTGCCACAACACTATGCATCCCAGGCTTTGGCACAGATCCAATCACGTTGATCTTGGTGGATTACAAGGGATTGCACATCAAGTCCTCCCTCTAAAAAATGCTAGAGGACAACCTTGAGCTTGCAAAAAGACTAAGAATGGTATATGACTCGAGGAGTTAATTAACCCTCTGTATCAAGACTGGACTACACCACGAAAAACATTAGGTGTCATATCTACGGTTACGTATTTTCCAATAGCGTCAGCCAAGGATGATTTCCAGTCTACTAACATAGGCATGAAGGGCATATTGGTAGTTGTGTACAACCTTGCAGTAAAGCAGGCAACCGCTTGCCAGAACCAAAAAATAGGGTATGTAAACCCACTAGTAGAACGACCTCCACAATGGTCACAGAGGACTTCCCCCATCAAATTAGAGATGCACCCTATAGATCAGGCCAAAGGAAAAATGATATGGGAAGCCTGAAGGTAGATCATTTCATATGTTTTCTAGATCTAGCCGTCTACAGACCAATCTCCCCTGTCTACCACTAGTTAGTAGAGCTCGCAACAAAAGGGAAAGGTGAACCCTCTACGACAATCACATCAGTGCAGGGGAAGGTATGGGGCACCTATTTGGGCGCGTCTTATACAAACCTACCAACACATCGAGAACAGGATATGGAAAAGAGAGAACCAGACAGAGCATTGATATGCTTAGATCTGTCAGATTCGGGCATATGGGAAACAGATCAAGCCCATCCATAGATAGACCTACATTCAAATGTGCATGATCTGATTCAAATCTTCATTAAGAGATTGGAAGGAAAGAATATTTGCTTGAGGATCTAGAATGGAAGGAAGATTCAGGAGGTAAGAAGAAAAATACATAACCACCTCGGTATACCAACATGCCGACAAAATCAAATCTGCTCAGGCCACGATTTATAGGACAGCCTCACACTCCAGGATTATGGCATCACCACAGACTCAACCATCATAATTAACATACGTCTGAGGGGTGGATGTGCTAGAACCAGCTCAAAAAAGACATGATCATTCAAGGAAGCAGTCAAAGGTAAGGAAAAAGCATAGGATAATTCAAGGAAGCAGTCAAAGGTAAGGAAAAAGCACAAACCAAATCTGCAACATTGCCCAAGCTTCTAGGGCCCTACATTGTAGAAAAAAAATCTAAAAATCCTGCTATTACCATCGCAATTCCTGAGGTAAAAATCCTGTACAAAGATCTTTATTCCAAATAAGTTATATGTAGATTTAATGGGTTTTGGCCTAAATATGATGTCTTGCACCAATGGATTTATGATGCCTGGTCACCAAACTATGAAATATACTTATGCCCCAAAGGATTTTTCATATTCAGACTTAGAACAATACAAGAAAGGGAACATATCCTTAATAAGGGACCATGGTTCTGGGGCAATGCAGGACTATTTATGACCCCTTTGTTTCCAGAATTCGACACCAACACAATGGTGGTATAAAATATGCCAGTATGGCTTAGGTTTCACAAACCTCCCGTTACACTTCTTGAGTCACAGTGTATTAATCGCCGTAGGGAATGTATTGGGAAAATTCCTAAAGATTGATAATACACAGTGGACACAACCACTAGACTACGAAAATACAGCCTTCCAATGTCGTGGATGTCTACAAATAGGACACCTCCACAATGCCTGTCCTAAATCAAAACAAACTCCCAAATGGAACAACAAGCAATAGAAACAACCAAAATTATGGCAATATATAGCCCCCTTGGAGGAAGAAGTAGAAAAAATAAAAACAGCAGCATACAAGCAGAAACTGAGGACCAAAAGGATGAGAACAACACACAAAAGGAGGAGGAAGTCCCTAACAACCCTATGCAGCACCAAGCATCTCAACTAATAGGAATGGAAATAATAGGCATTAAACAGCTCATGGATCAGAAGGATCTGATTCTGAAAAGACACTCCCACTCATGCAAGTGAAAATCAGCTTTCCATTTAACGGCCACTCCCAACACTGGAGGTTGGTGGAAGATGGAAGAAAAGAATGGGAGAAAAGATAATATATATATATATATATATATATATATATATATATATATATATATATATATATATATATATATATATATATATATATATATATATATATATATATATATATATATATATATATATATATATATATATATATATATATTGTCTGTCTTGTTTCCTGTGAAAATAGGAAAAAATGATATGCATATGCTCTTCAACATCTACAAAATGTAATTTTGCCTCATGAATAAAATTATGATTTTTCCAAACGGAAAAAAAACCATCTCATTCGACGACCCGTAGCATAGGGTTGTGCAATATTCTAGAGTGTGTACTATGGATGATCACACACCTCCTCCACAGTTGGAGGAACGAGTGGTCGTATCTGAGGTGTGTGAGCATCCAACAACATTGGTCTATGCTACAAAAACATATGTCAAAGCCACTAGCTCTAATGTTCA
The DNA here is from genome assembly GCA_031772625.1 of Pinus tabuliformis. Lineage (NCBI taxonomy): Eukaryota > Viridiplantae > Streptophyta > Pinopsida > Pinales > Pinaceae > Pinus > Pinus tabuliformis. The sequence goes on from CM062819.1 coordinate 722,562,060, forward strand.
CTTCTTGATAGCTAAGAATGAGTGAATGGCTAAGGAGATACAAATGACAAAGCAAGGAGGAGAACTTGTTACAACATACACCCAACTAGAGTTAAAGAAGGCAATACTGGATAAAGTATTTTCCCTTGAAGCATTCATGCGGGCATTGTATTCCATGTTTAGCACCGTGCATAAAGACGTTTCTATCTCAACGGTTGGTAACAACGATGTGCTAGGAGAGCATGTACCTTGTCAAATGTCCATACTACTATTGACTACATGCAAACATGGAAAATGAGATACAAGGGAGCCCTGTTACACTTTCCCAACATGATTAAGCCTAGAGTGGTCGAGCTGAAGGTATGTATCCAGAGTCAGATCGGGAACTATGAAGACCTCCCACAGCTCATCACTAGTATACAGGCTTCCCATGCACAGGTATTAAGGAGTATGGATGTTGTTGTGTGTGCACACACGATCCCATCTATTAGGACACTCACCTCAGCAAAGACAAAGGCACATGTTTGACTGGAGGTTGACCTGTACTTTGACGAGTTGATGCGCATAGACGCCAACCCAAACTTGGTGATTAGTGTACACACCATGCATCAGTATCTCACTGGTTCGGCCACAACCAAGAAAATGATGTGAATGTTATCAAACGAGTTGGATAGAGAAGCTCGAGCAGTGTACTCAGATGCTATGGAGGCAATAGTTCATTTCCAGAAAGATGTCACCTTAGAGTACGTGGACACCATTGCGAACTACCGAGCTTGGCATTAGTTTTCTATTGTCGACCACCATGAAGATGTTGAAGAGATGGTGTTCCCACAGTTGTCTCATTCATAATGATGTCTTCTATGGCTTGCTCGAGCCTATTTTGTATTAGATGGGTACATGTGTAGATTGTATGTAATGTCTTGTCAAGTGGAAGCTCAAGTGTTGATAGTTGGATGTAACGGTTAAAGCATAGATGAAGAGTCATGAGGGCAGATGAACTGTCACAAGGGGGAATGTCAAGGGCCACCCCACCCTTTGATATACATAGTCCCTCATAACTCATTGTGGAGGCTTTTGGTTAACCAAGCTACCGATAGGAGTATCTTAGAGGAATCTTGGAGAGTATTGTAACAAGCCTTGGCTTCTCAACTGTGCAGAGCTAGTATATCTCTTTGGACAAGCAGGTGGAAGTTACTATAATGTTCCACTGTCAGGACTAGTGGTCGGTCATGGTTGTATTGTATGACTAGAACTTACACTTCTTAATATAATAAAGGCAACACATTCCATGCATATGTCATATTGTATTTCAGCTATCTCGTTTGCTCTCAATGATATATGTATATGTTTGCTTATGCATGCATGTGTAGCTATTTTATGTATATGTATATATGAATCTTACTAAAATGTGAAGTTGGTTTAACCATCACTTTAGATTGCTAGCTTACCTTCCTTCCATGTTGTGATGTATCTTTGCTCATGTGTTCCCTTCTTAAATTTGTTATTTCATAGGTTTCCAAAGGGTGCACTCACCTCACCCTCCATGTGTTAGAACCACTCATGCACCTTCCTTGACTTGCTACATATGTCACACCCTTGCTACCAACAGGGACATCTTATTTTCCTCTGTGTGAAACTATTGTCAAGGCGATATTGTACGACACACTATTGGGAATCCTACACCAAACAGTCTGAGGTCTAGTTGGGACTTCTTACTGGGGAGATCCCCTAACATGTTGGTGGGTCCAGCATCATCAACATAAGTATAGATGAAATTATAGAGGAGTAGCCTTCTCAACCTCAAAATCGAGTTCACATTATATTAACTCCTCTCTATCAAGATTTTCCTTTGGTTAGCCTTGATACTCAAATACAAGCTCCTTTACATCAAACTCTTTGATTTAATTTATTTCTTAACTCCCCTTGACTAACTCATCAATGCACTCCTTTGGGAATTCTAGTTGTGATAGAATCAATGACAATCACCCAGCCTGTATCTTCCATTATGAGTGAATCTATTGAAGTTGTAGCGATTTCTATGTTTATCAATTCACTAGAAACTCACCTATATAGTGGTCCATCAGTGCCACCTAGATACTGGTTGATGTTAGGAACCTTTTCTATTGTGTCTACTAGTCCTTGAACTCCTCCTTTACCTTCATCATTTGGCATACCATCTAGTTTATCTTTGTTGATCACCCCACAACCTATTCCACCCGTTTCACCCTAAAATACGTTGGATCAGTATTATGGTGTGTTTCTTAGTGTATTAGGACACCGAAAACAAGCCACCCCACCTTATATTACATACCCTATTATTGGGGGTTAGTAGTCTACTTTCACTCATTATCCTTGAGTTCGGGGGAAACATGTTGATGCAATTTCCCCGCCAGTTGATCAGATGTTATAAGTTGGTGTTACGTCTGTCACAAGTCCTCTTCATACTATTTCTTTACTTCTAGGAATCAACACCACTCCTTGGAATTCTAGCGTTCTTGTGTCTGGTCAGCCTAGTTATGTCTTAACTCAAGTTCCAACCTCTCAACCTGTCCATGCTATGCCTCAAGTTCCTACTTGTCAACTTGTCGAATCTACATTTCAAACAATTCAACCTGTTCAGACTATATATCAAATACAAATTAGTAAAATAGTGAAAGGGACTTTCCAAATAATTTCTACCCAATGTGTCTAGGGTGTATTACAAACCTCACCTAACCCACTTGGTCAGACTATACAACATGTACACATTAGCCAACTTGTTCAAGACATGCCACAAGTACAAACTAGCCATCCTAATCTAGGAATTATGAAAATTCAATTTGGACAACCTTTACAAGGTATACCATAAATCCATGTTGGATAAACAAAAACCATACCAGGGTTCCCTCAACTTTGGGTTCTGTTGTTTTGTCAACATTTCATGCCCTTTTATATTTCATGATCCTTCGGCCTCTTCGTGTCATTGGTCAAATATAAGGTGCTCCTTTATAATATGTCAAGGTCAACATTATTTACAAGGCCAACCCCCATGGCATAATGATTGGCATTATTTAAATATTTTGTTTTGTTCTCTGATGGGTGGCAGGTTTGAACCCAACTCACCTATATTTTGCATATAACAATTAACTTATTTTTACCACTAGACAAGACATTTGGATGGAACTATTCTAACATATAAAATTATCCTCCAATTTAAATGATCTTCCAACATTGGCCATCGGTTACTAAAAACAAACCCTTATGATATATATTAATCCCATTCTACAGATAGACAACCATGTTATGTGTTGAACATTGTTTAATAAAAACACCACCCGTCTGTAACGTCCTCCTCCCACATTTACCTAACTAACCAGCTAACTAGGGTAAACATGTGACAATAGGCTACTATGATTAGATTCAACCTCCTATGTGACCTTTAGGAAATGGAATCGTCATAAACACAACAAAAGTATCTTCCACATGAGATACAGGACCCTTGAGAACCATCCCAAAACTTTAAGCAGCTAGCCCCTTGGTCCCACTAAAGTTTTTGATCAATTGATCTCTAGACACTCTCATAGTATAGGCATGTTAGCATCCAAGCAACTCTAGACACTCTCATGCTATAGTCATGCTAGCGTCTAGGGACAATTTTCTCCAGTTATGTGCGAGTGTCCCTGGGATTTAAGCCACTTTTTCAGGCCTAGAGCTCGAGTCACTGTTGAGAATGGAATGACATCTCCATAATAGTAAAGTAATAGGGAAACAATGATGAAAATGTAAATATTTTAACAAGCCCTTAGTCGGAACCCTACTAACCGTAATAGGATTTTCGTCAAAATTATCACAAATATGTAATCTACAGGTGTAAACAACATATCTAATCATAGAGATCTCATACTTATTTGAGAAACACTAGGAACCATTGTTCCTTCATATCATTTGTTTCATTATCATCTATTAGGTCATAGATACATTGTCCATTCATTTACAAGTAAAAACATGATGATAGCCATGCATAGCCACTGTGATAAAACACATACATAACCAACAAAATAGTAGTAGAAATACCAATGAAATCACAACCATATGATCAACATATAAACCAATATAATACTCATAGAGATACAAGAAGAAATAAAATTTCATTAATGATGCAAAATCCAAACTCAGGATGGGAATACCAAGTCCCACCCAACCATAAAATGGTTGAGCCAAATCTCTCTTCATTCATTCAGCCTCGTACCATATTCCAAGCATGAATGTGGGACTCAAACAAAAAGAACCAACCAGGGCATACTGACGCTAAACTAGGCTTTACTATAATCAATTCTCGATAACTAGGCCAACACAGTAAACATGTCATAACATGCTTTACCATGATATCCACCCGATCATTAGGCCAAACAAGCATCGATACCACCAGATTTATCCACCTACATTGTGAGGAATTTTCTTGTCTCCTAGTCTCTCAGGCTTTACCACAATCGAAACCTAGATCACTAGGCCCTAAACTGAGACCCACTCTCTAGCCTTTACCGCATATCACGAATCTGATATTTCTAGGCCCAACAGAGAGAAAACCTCCTCTTGGATATACTATGTATCCTGTCATTCGCTGACAAGGATTCCTAGGCCCACCAAGGAAACACAATCATAGTTTTACCGCAAGCCATAATCTTGTTCAAGGGTCACTACGCCAATGGATTTACCGTGATACATAGTCCCATTCAGGGACCACTAGGATATTTTCTCTATCATTTAAAGATCTGCCTCACTCAACTTCTAATCCATTTGAAAATCCAACTCAACCAAAACATGACAACCCCATTACACCATGGCTAATAGGAAATGGCAAGCTAGGCTTAAAACGTGATTACACTTGGCAAACCCTATGCCATAACAACAAAATAACCCCATGCAATACCATACATTCCAACTATAGTAAGGAAAATACACATGAAAATCGATACCTACGAAGAATCATGTTGTAGCTGCTTGATCCTATGCTTCCATGCTCAATCTTTGCTTCCTCTTGCCTTCTTTCTCTTTCTTAATCTAATGCCAAAACGCTCCAAGAAAACACTAATTTTCCAAGAGTGAGAGAGAGAGAGAATAATGAGAGGACTCCAAAAATGAATTGAGAAAGGGGTTACCAACTATTCAACAGAAGCCTTTTTATCAATTAGGCCTCTATTTTCTTCAATCTCTTTTATTTTCCTTCAAATTCCTCCTCGAACGTAACCTGTGACCTTTCACCTCCCTTTTCTCCTAATTTCCATTATTTTCATAAATATATTTTCTAAAAAATCCATTTTTCCTTTCCAAAGCCTTAGTCATTGCCTTTGCCAATTTACTTAGCCATAATAATCTGATGAACATCCACACTAGGATGTCTTTCCCAACATTCAGTTTGGAATAAGTGTCCCATCAACTGTGGTTATTTTTTTTCCATTATTAACCTTTATTACATGGAATTTTCACCATGGTTGTTAAAAATTCCTCCCCCTTAGGGGACACCATCCTCGGTGTTCAACCACACTTATACCTTAGCAAAACCCTTGAAAAACAAACATACTTCCCCTAGAGCTTTATAACATAGCTCAATGCAGTATTTACAATGATCACCCTATTAAAAAGAAAACCAACATGACAACCTAACAAGCATAACATGATAATGAAATGAAACCGATACCTTTTATTGGAGCTTTATAACATAACTCATGGAGGTATTTACATCCATATATATGTAAATATACCAAAACATCATCAACCATGTAGAAAAACATATACCAAAACACCATACCAAATCTGCTTTGCCTCAATTGACAAACAAAGAAGCATACATCGCCCGCATCTGAGCCTCCATCTGCCATGTAGCTTCATCAGGCACAAAGTGCTTCCATTGCAATTTAATTTGCTCGATTTCTCAGTTCTGGAGCATGAGAACCTTTTTCTACAATATACATTGAGGCTTCGACTAGAATTCTCCATCTAGTTCCACCTACAATACAAACCAGTCAATCACCACATCAACATCTTTAACATACTTCTTAAGAAAGGATACATGGAAAACAACATGGAATTTCACTGTCGAAGGCAGTGCATGTTGATAGGCTACTGGCCCAATCCTCTCAATGATACTGAAGGGTCCAAAAAATGTGGATCCATATTGGCACATGATCCAAGTTGTAAAGATATCTTCTTTGGTTTGATGCACAAGTAAACCTTTTTCCCAACCTGGAACTCCCTTAAAACCTGTGTTGATCCAGATAGCTCTTCTATGTATATTGTGTTACATTTAGATTCTTCTTTATAACCTACATGTCATTTTCCATGTCCACCAACATTTCTGGTGCAATGAACACCCTATTAAGAGGAGCACTCCAACTCATGGGAGTATTGAAACTCCGCCCATACAATGCCGCAAATGGACTCATCCTCAAATATTCATGAAAGCCATTGTTGTAAGTGAAGTCTACCATTGAGAGATACTCTTCCTACTTTCACTATTGATGCATCACGTACATCCTCAACCTTTCCTCCAATATCTTGTTGACCCTCTCTGTTTGTTAATCTTTTTATGAATGATAAGATATATTTAAGGCTAACTCTATGCCCAAACCTATCAACAAATCCTTCCAAAAATTGGAAGTGAACATTGCAACACTGTCTGACACAATATTCTTTGGAACACCATGAAATCTAACCACATATCTAATGAGTACGTATGCCACATCACTAGCTAAGAAGGTAGACTTCACTACAATGAAGTGTGCAACCTTTGTCAACCTATCCACCACTACCATGACAGAATCATGTTGTCTCATTGTCCTCGGTAAACATGTGATGAATTCCATGGAAATGACCTCCCATTTCCACTCTAGAATCATAATCAGCTGTAGGATTATACCTGTGTGCTTACACTTTTCCTTTGCATGCTGAGAATCAAAACACCTAGCCACAAATGTTGCTACATCCTTCTTGAGATTCAGCCAATAATCAAACATATTTACTACAGTGAATGTCTATTGATAACCTAGATGACCTGAATATGGTTTCACGTGGAACTCTCTCAACATCACCTTTATCAGCTCATTGATATTTGGCACATATATCTTTTCTTTGCATCTAACCAATCCATCCACTATAAGACAATAATACACATCTTGTGCACCTACAGTTGTACTTGTACTTGTACTACTGCATGTACCTATACTACTAGATGTACTTTTACTGCTACCTGTACTTGTACCACCACACACACTCATACCTGTACTCTACTACAACCTATGCATAATCTCCATATACCTGGCATCATGCTAACCTGCATGCAAGATCATATCCTGTAAGTTTGTCCGATAATATGTCATAGTTGCTAACTGATTCACCTATATCCACCTACTGAGAGGATTTTCCACCTTGTTCTCTTTATCATTGATGCATCTAATCTTGAAATTCAAACTCACTCATCATGGAAAACCATCTAAACTTCCTTGCATTTAGATTCAGTTGGTCAAAGAAGTACCTCAACCCAATGTGATCACTCATCAATACTGTTATGAAACCATCTCAAGAAAAGATAGAAAATATAGATCAACGCCTTAGAATTCAACCTCTTCGAGGGGGCAACCTCCTTTACATTACATAAATGAACAATTCTTGGATGATACAAATGACAAAACCTCCTTTCTATATATAGGAGTCTAAGGAGTCACAATATAATCCAGCCGACCTAACAATAATAATATAAGGCCACAAAAATAACAATAGAGGGATTCTATGGGGCACAGTAATAACAATATGGGGGCAATAGGGGCACAACAATATTAATAAGGAGTACAACTACAATAGTAATGGGGTAATCACTAGTATTGTAGGGACCCAACATGCCCCTCTCCTTCAAAAATGTGTTGTCCTCAATGCTTGAGTAGTTCTGGATACTTCTGCATAAAATTCTCATCCTCCCATGTGGAATCTTCAGCGGATAAGTTCTTCCACTTGATAAGATACTCTGAGATTGAACGATTTCGTAGCTGTCGAGTTCTTGTTTCTATGACTTCTTCCATTTCCAATATAATTTTTCCTTCCTCGTCAAGTTCTGGCAATATTGTTTGAACTGGGAGCTTGTCGCCTATAACCTTCTTTAAACATGAAACATGGAAAACTGGGTGCAATCGAGAAGCTGCAGGAAGCTCCAATTTGTATGCCGTAGTACCAATCTTTTGCAACACCTTGTATGGACCATAATACTTTGGTGATAATTTATTATCCTTCTTAGCTTGCTTGAGGGACATTTGCTTATATGGTTGTAGCCGTAGGAATACCCAATCACCTACATCAAGACTTATTTCACTGCGATGTTGATCTACTTGTTGTTTCATTCTATTCTATGCCAACACAAGGTTATCCTTTAAGAGTTGGAGGACTTGTTGTTGATGTTTGATGTGATGTTCCACTACCTGAACCTTAGAATTTTATCTTAAATATGATGTGATGGATGGTGGTTGATACCCATAAAGTGCCATAAATGGGGTCATTTTTGTTGCTGTATGGAAGGAAGTGTTATACCACCATTCAGCCAGAGGCAACCATTTGACCCATTGTGTCTGTTTATCAGATACAAAGCAACGAAGATATCCTTCCAAACATTTGTTTACTATCTTAGTTTTCCCATCAGATTGAGGATGATAAGATGAGATATGAGCTAACTGAGTACCGAGACAAGAAAATAATTCTGTCCAAAAATTTCCAGTGAAAATGGGATCTCTGTCACTTACAATAATCTTTGGGTTTCCATGTAGCTTTTGAATTGTTTCCATAAATGCAGTAGAAACTGTATTGGCACTAAATGGATGTGATAATGCACAAAAGTGTGCATACTTGGTAAGTCTATCAACTACCACCATGATGACACTCTTTCCATCAGACTTGGGTAAACCTATGATAAAATCCATTGAAACCTCCTCCCAACGTTGTCTTGGAATGGATAAAGGTTGTAATAGACACGGTGTCTTAATTGTTTCAACTTTATTTTTTTGGCGAACCAAACATTCCGCCACAAACTTTTGAATAACTGATTTAAGGCCATCCCAAAAAAATTCCTTCTTAACCCTGTGGTAAGTTTTTAAAAATCCTGATTTCCCTCCTAAAGGAGAAGTGTGCAATTCCGTAAGAGTCTTTTGTTTTAGCTGGGAATTCTTACAGAGATATAAGCGATCTTTGTACCATAACGAATCATTTTTCCAGCGAAATGTATCAGATGTACTGGAATCTTGTTGTAACTTTCGAATAAGTGCCCACACTTATTCATCATTATTCCATTCCTCCCTTGCTTTGTTTATCCAATCTGGTTGGATAATAGAAATGGCACACAACAATGCTTCCACATCCTCATCCTTTCTTGAGAGTGCATCTGCCACCACATTTTGCTTCCCTTTTTTGTAGATGATTTCAAAGTCATAACCCAACATCTTTGTGACCCACTTTTGTTTCTCTTCAGAGGATAATCTTTTTTCTAAAAAGTATTTAAGGCTATCATGATCCGTTTTTACCTTGAAGTGTCTTCCCATTAGGTAGGGTCTCCATTTCTTAAGTGCATGGAGTATTGCCAACATTTCCTTCTCATAAATAGCTTTGCTTAAAAACATTCCCTTGATTGGATGCCTTTCAAAATCAATGGGTCTTTCATCTTGCATTAGAGAAGCACCAATTCCATTTCCTAAAGCATCACATTCCACAATAAAGGTTTTCGTGAAGTCCGGTGTAGCTAAGACCGGTGCTTGCCACATTTCCTCTTTAAGATGTTCAAAGGTCTTTGTTGCTTCCGGAGCCATGAAAATGCATCTTTCTTCAATAATGTTGTTAGAGGTGCTGCTATTCTCCCATAATTCTTAACAAACTTGCGATAATACCCTATCAACCCGAGAAATCCTCACAGATGCTTTATGGATGTGGGGATTTTCCATTCCCTAATGGCTTTAATTTTTCTAGTGTCTACCTTAACTCCTTTATGAGATACAATATGACCCAAATATTCCACCTCGTGGACTCCAAAGAAACATTTGGATCTTTTTGCATATAATTGTTTCTCCTTCAATAGTTGTAGCACCCTATCAACATGTTCAACATGATCCTTCCAAGACTTGCTGTAGATTAGTATATCATCAAAAAATACTAACACAAATTTTCTAAGGAATGGTTTGAATATTGAATTCATCAAACCTTGAAATGTTGAAGGTGCATTGGTAAGGCCAAAAGGCATGACCAAAAACTCATAATGACCCTCATGAGTTCTAAATGTTGTTTTCAGAATGTCTTCAATCTTCATTCTGATTTGAGGATATCCTAAACAAATATCCAACTTGGTGAAGTAAATTGATCCATGCAATTCATCCAGTAATTCATCAATGACAGGAATGGGGAACTTATCTTTAATAGTGAGCTTGTTGAGCTCCCTATAATCTGGACACATGCACCATGATCCATCCTTCTTGTGCACCAATACTACTGGAGTAGAGAAAGAACTTTGACTCGGTTGAATTATACCAGCCTCTAGCATTTCTGCAACCATACGTTCAATTTCACTCTTTTGGACATATGGATATCTGTACGGCCTGATGTTTGGAGGAACACTTCCTGGAATCAGATGAATAGCATGATCATGATCACGCATAGGTGGGAGACCTTTGGGACTCTCAAATACCTTGGAATGATTGCTCAGGACTTTTTGGAGATCTGGAGAAATAGATGATTCTGATGTGGAAACATCTAGCGAGCATAATTGTGCAATTACACCTCTTTGCTCCTTTTTTAGAAGCTTTGTCATACCATTAGAGCTTATTATATTTCCTGGTTTCCTTGCAATACCCCTTAATTCAACTTCCTTTCCTTCCGTAGAAAATTTCATGAAAAGTTCTTGAAAATTAAAAGCTATTGTACCCAGGGATTGTAGCCATTGGACTCCTAGTACAACATCAGCACCTCCCATTGGAATAGAAAGCATTGGGCTAGTCAATACATATTCTCCCATGGATAGATTGATATTATGGCACTTTCCAGAGCAATTTATTGTTCCTCCATTTGCAATCATTACTTGACACTCTGGTGCTGGATATAGGAAGAAATTCAATTATTTTGCTACCTTACAATGAATAAAATTGTGGGTGCTTCCTGAATCAATCAAAACTATTACCTTTTTCTTCTTGATTTGTCCTTCTATCTTGATGGTTTAAGGAGTGGTAATTCCCGCTAATGCATTACAAGATATGGTTGGATTTATTTGTTCTTCATCTAGGCTTTGTTCCTGGAGTATATCCTCTTCTTTTGACCTTTCTTGCTCCCTTTCTTCTTCCTCTTCACAATCTATGTAGAATAATTTCTTCTCAGCGCACTTATGACCTTTAGTGTATTTGCTATCAAAACTGTAACAAAGCCCTTTTGCTCTCTTTTCTTCCAATTGTTGTCGTGTCAACCTTATAGGTTGTGGGATACTAGGGGCAACAACACTTCCGTCTTTATAGTTGTGAGTGGTATGCTTCCTGGTTGCCATAATTTTGCTTTCCATTTTTCTTGCTAACCTGAATGCCTTCTCTAATGAATCAAGTTCCCAAAGGCGAACATCATGTTGGATATTATCCTTTAAAGACCCTCTCAACACATCAATCCTATGCTCCTTTGGAATATCTTTTACCCTTATGTTCAATTTTTGGAACTCCTCAATGTGCTCCATTATTGAACCCTTTTGTTTGAGACTTATCAATTGGATAAAAAAAGCGTTGATTTTTGTATCCTCATAATGTGCTACCAATTCTTCCATAAAAATGGCCCAAGTGATAAATTGTTTATGAGAGCAAAGCCATTGATACCATACAAACTGATTTGGTTCCAAATATAAAGTTTCCATACGTACCTTTTGTGTGTTTTGCACATTATTGAGATCGAAGAATTGCTCCATCTGTAATATCCATGTGGCAGGATCCTTGCCATCAAACTTCCTCATAACGATTTTTGGAATATGGTGAGTCTTCGATCCAACATTAGCGTCTATGGAATCATGAATAACATTTCTTTTATTCTCATCATGAGTTTCCTTTAGTACCCTTTCACCCTTAGTGCCCATTTCTTGTAGCAACTTATTCATATTTATCTTCAATACGTCCATGTCTGTCTTCAAATCTGCCATGTCTCTCTTCAAATCTGTCTTCGAATCATCCATCTTAGATTCCATGCCCTTTATCTTAGATTCCACGCCATTTATCTTAGCTTCTGTTAGCTTTTGTGAGCGTGACATTTGTTGCACTTGTTCTTGTAATTTTGATATATCATGTAGCATTTGTTCCTCTTCTTCATGAGTCATGCTATAGATTTCAGGTTCCTTACTAGGTGTTTGCATTTTCTTTCCTCGGGGCATCAGTTACTGATAATAATTCTTTACTATGCCCTTTGAATTCCTTCAAACCAAGCTTACGCAAAAATTTAAAAAAAACTACACACCTTTTTTCACTTTGTAGAAGCCTGATATTGAATCTGATGTATCTATGTAACTTCAAATCATCCAGTTCTGAAATTTTGACTTGTAGTAGACTCCTGTGTCCTCTTTCCAATGCCACTAGTCTGATCTAAATTGGATTCTCCAAGAAAGAGTTATGCACAATCTCCCGCAGTGACCTGATTGTAGACTAGTTCAGTAGAGTGAAATTATATGAAGTACCACGTGTCATTGTTTTGACCTTTGACTCTGAAAAATATATACAAGAAAACTGCATTCCATCCTCTTTCTGTACCACCTTGCGAAATTTCAATCCGATGCTCAGAAAGAAAGTTATGACAATTTTCGCCAAGTCACCTTTTTGGAATGTAATTCAGGAGTCTGCAAAAAGACCAACTTCCTCAGATAATATCTCCTCAAATATAGTACGAAAAGATCTGAAATTCGGACCCGAGGTTCAGCGTGACTTGTTCTCAAATGGGTTTTTTTTGAGACTTCTGAAATGTCACAGAAAAAAATTTATAGCGAAAATTCCACGATGACCTGTTTGGAGCAGCGAAACCCTAGAATCCAAAGCTCTGATACCAAATGTTATGAAACCAGCTCAAGAAAAGATAGAAAAGATAGATCAACGCCTTAGAATTCTTCCTCTTCGAGGGGGTAACCTCCTTTACATTACATAAATGAACAATTCTTGGATGATACAAATGACAAAACCTCCTTTCTATATATAGGAGTCTAAGGAGTCACAATATAATCCAGCCGACCTAACAATAATAATATAAAGCCACAAAAATAACAATAGAGGGATTCTATGGTACAGTAATAACAATATGGGAGCAATAGGGGCACAACAATATTAATAAGGGGTATAACTATAATAGTAATGGGGTAATCACTAGTATTATAGGGACCCAACAAGTACAATCCTCCTGTCAAGAAAATAATGCCTCCACATCTTCAATGCATGTATGATCATTGCTCACTCCAAATCATGTGTTGGGTAGTTATTCTTGTTCTCATATAGTTTTCTTGGCTCCTAGCATACCACCTGCCCATCCTACTTAATGATTCCACAAAGTCCTCTCTTGTAAGCATCTATGCATACCAAAAATTCATTTAATAGATATGTAATCTGTAGCACTCGTGCACGTGTCAAAAACTTCTTAAGCTACTCAAAACTAACCTCACACTCATCTTTCCATTAAAACCTCTTACCTTTGCTCTGCAATGACATAGTAGAATAAGTGATCTACGAGAAGTTCCTAATGAACCTCCTGTAATAGCCTTCCAACCCCATGAAAGATCTCACCTCATCTAAATATCTCGAAGCTACCCACTCCATGATGGCCCTTATCTTTTCTGGATCTACTATAATGCTTTCCTTGGAGAAAACATGTCCCAACCAGTGTACCTCATTCTAAAAGAAACTACAGTTGTTGAGTTTAGCATACAACTGATTCTCTCTCAATAGCCTCAACACTGTTGCTAAATTCTCGACATGCACTTCCTCATTTTATAATATACCAATATATCATCAATGAAAATAATAAAAAACTTATCCAAATAAGTATGCATCACACTCTTCATCAAGAACATAAATGTAGTTGAAGCATTAGTCAAACTAAATGGAAATACAACAAACTCATAATGCCCATACCTAGTATGAAAAGTTGTCTTTTAAATGTCCTCCTCTTTGATGCATACTTGATGGTATCTAGATCTCCAGTCTATCTTTGAGAACACTGCTTCTCCCTTTAGTTGATCAAACAAATCATTAATCCTTGGTAATGGGTACATGTTCTTAATGGTCAATTTATTCAATTGACTATAGTTAATGCATAATATTAGAGTTCCATTTTTCTTCATCACAAACAATACCAATGCATCCCAAGGTGATTTACTTGATCTCATGTATCCCTTATCCAACACTTCCTTGAACTACAACTTCAACTCTACCAACTCAGGTGTGATCATCCTGTAAGGTTCTTTTGATGCTGGAGATGCCCCTGGAACTAACTCAATAGAAATGTCTACCTCCCTATGAGATGGAAATTTTGAAATGTCCTCAGGAAATAAATCCTTTATCTGTTGTACAACTTGGTAGTTGCTCTATTCATAACAATGTTTTGATTTCACAATAACTTCCTCAAGTGACTAAGGCTCATCATACTTAATCCGATATCTAAATTCTTATGGAAATCCATTGACAAATCATTGAACTTTAGCCTTCTCATCTTTAAGACACAATACATACCTCAATAGCTCGAGGAACTTAGTCATGTCCTCTTCATTTATCATCGATCCCATATTTAGCTTGTAGAATTCTTTGGCCTTACTGTCACAGTACCTTTATGACAAGTACTTCATCCTGAAATTCCTATTAAACTTATGCCAACTCAAGTCATCTATCCTAATGTCTCTAACTTGCTTCATATATTCCCACCAAATGTCTTCTTTTCCTTTCAGGATGAAAATAGCTACTATGGCATTCATGTTTTGTGTGTACTCATACAATTCAAAGAATTTGTTTATCCCAAGTATCCAAGCTTCTGCACATTCTATATTCTTCAAGTCTCCATTAATAGTAGGTGGCTTTGTTTTCTTAATCTCATTTTCCAAGTGTCCCTTATCACTCCTCCTATAAGCATGATAATGATGATGATCATGATTTCTATCTGAACCTGAACTAGAATAGTATCTATATCCATCACCTCTTCTGTCGAGAGTATCCAACAACCTTCCTTTAAACGTTTCGATCTCTGTCTGAAATATGACCATCATGAGACCTACTCCCATATGCCCGATTAATTATGTCCTCCTATCCATGGTTGATCTGAGGTGGCCCTTGTCACTACAAGTTTGAAAAAATCTGAAGAAGTATAGCATTAACCTCTACTCGTTTCTCTTGTGCTTGTATGATCTTGTCATTGTCTATCTTATAACTCATTATTTCTTCCTTCAAGCTTCTCAATTTGTCTACAAAATCATAAGACTGTTCAACACGACGCTTCTTATCTGATTCATAGGGAGATTCATTATAACCTACCATCTTGCTAGCCATTTGATCTCTTTCCTACAATGCATACTATGTCATATAAACCAAGTCACAATAAACCAATGTACCTTAGCATAATTTGGGGAGAATACCTTATATGGAAGATCACTAAGTCAGCATGATACATGTACAACGTAATCGTAACATCATATAGACATATAACAAATAAGTGCATCAACACATAAACATCATTCTAGCTAGAGTCCAATGATCAATACATGACCATATCACCTACACATACCATGACCTCATGCATGAAAATAGCCATTACATCATTATACACTTGATCTCATGCAAACATTAGCATCCATAAGAAATGCCTAATCAACTAGATGCGTCCATAAACACATATAATCAAGCATAAATGAATCATACTTGAAACCATACCTACAATAACGATACATGTAACCAAGAATACAATAATGTAAACTAGGATAGAAGAATCATAGATGTAAGTGACATATAACAACAACATGTAACCAATGATACAGTCATGATGATGCATCCCAAAACAACAACATCAACTTCCACATGGCAACATCACTACAACCATGATCAACACCATGAAATGAAACAAGCACATGGAACACAAACATAAGAGACACACATGCAACCGAAATGAATGCATGAAAAACAAACACAACCCATATAGTCTAAGGGGTGAACCATGTTCTAATACCACTCTGTAACACCCTCCTCCCGCATGTACCCAACTAACTGGACAATGGGGGTAAACATGTAATGAGAGACTGAGAGACTACTACAATTAGATTCAACATCTTATGTGACCTTAAGGAAATGGAACCAATGGAAACACGGCATACAAACCTTCCACATCAACTAGAGGACCCTTGAGGACCATCCCAACACTTCATGAAGTTAGCCCATGGGTGCCACTGATGTTTTTGATCACTTGACCTCTAGACGTTCTCATACTATAAGCCTGCTAGTGTCTAGGAGGCTTTGGATGCTCTCATGTTATAGGAATGTTAGTGTCCAGGGACTATTTTATCTAGTTCTATGGCAGCGTCCTCGGGATTTAAGCAACTTTTTGAGGATGAGAGCCTAGGTCACTACCCAAATGGAATGACATCTTGAGAATAGTAAAGTAACAGTGAAACAATGATGAAAAATAAAATAGTTGAACAAGCCCTTATGCGGACCCCTACTAGCCATAATAGGTATTTCGTCAAACATATCACAAATATGTAGTCTATAGGTGTAAATGACATATTTAAGCATAGGGATGTCATACTTATTTGATAATCCCTAAGAACTATTGTTACCTTATATCATTTGTTGCATTATCATCTATTAGGTCATCTATTAGTCCATACATTTACAGGTAAAAACATGTTGAGAGCCATACATAGCAACTATCATAAAACACATACATAACCAAACCAATAGCCGTAGAAATACCAATGAAATAATAGCCATATGACCCATATATAAACCAGTATAATGCTCATAGAAATACAAGGATAAATAACCTTTCATTAATGATGAAAAATCCAAACCCGAGATGGGACTACCAGGTTCCAATCAACCATCGAATCATTGAGCCAACTATCTCTTCGTCCATTCACCCCTATGCCATATTCTAAGCATGACTGTGGGACTAATACTAAAAGAACCAACCAGGGCACACCAAGGCTAAACCACCTCACCCTCATCAATAGAAACTAGGATTACTGTAAATCCATCCCAAATCACTAGGACAATAGAATAAACATGTTAGAACATGATTTACCATGATCTCCACCCAATCGCTAGGCCAAACATTCATGGAGGCCACAAGATTTCTCCACCTACATCGTGAGCAATTTTCTTGTCTCCTAGTCTCTCAAGCTTTATCGCAATCTAAACCAGGATCAACAGGCCCTAAACTGATACCCACTCTCCAAGCTTTACCGCATATCCCAAATCCAGATTACTATGCCCAACGGAGAGCGAACTACCTCTTGGCTTTACCTTATATCCTTCCATTCATTAGCAAGGATTCTGAGGCCCACTGAGGAAACACAATACCGTCTTTAACACAATCCGTATTCTGGGTCATGGGTCACTATGTTAGTGGCTTTAAAGTGAGCAACAGTTTGGTTCAAGGAACACTAGGCCATGTTCTCTATCTTCAGATATCCATCTCACTCATCTTCGAATCCATGCGGCAATCCAGATCAACCCAAACATGAGAACCCCATTACACAATGGATATCCGAAAATGGAAAGGCTAGGCTAAAAACACTGTTACACCTAGAAAAACCCATGCCATAACAGAAAAAGAACCACAAGCAATACCACGCATGCTAAATCTAGCAAGGAAAATACACATGTAAATTGATACCTACAAAGAATCCTGTTGTAGTTGCTTGATCCTACTCTTTCGTGCTTGATCCTTGCTTCATCTTGCCTTCTTTTCATTTCTTGATCCAAGAAAAGTTTAAGTGTCCTAGAGTGAGAGAGAGAGAGAATAATGAGAGAGCTCCAAAGCTGAACTAAAAAAAATGTTAACTACTAATCCTCAAAAGCCTTTTTATCAATTAGGCCTCCATTTTCTTCATTTTCCATTATTTTCCTTTAATTTCCTCCTCGCATGCAACCTATGACCTTTCACGTCCCTTTTCTCCTAATTTTCATTATTTTCATCAATAAATGTGCCAAGAACGCCATTTTTCCTTTTCAAAGCCTTAGTGATTGCCTTTGCGAATTTCCATAGCCATAATAAAATGATGAACACCCACAATAGGATGGCTTGCCCAACATTCAGCTTGGAATAAGTGTCCAATCAACCGTGGTTATTATTTTTTCATTTATTAGCTTTTATTACATAGAATTTTCACCAAGGTTGTTACACCATCCACTTGTATAGTTGTTACCGTTGGTCAAAACCCGTCACTAGTTATATAAAACATTGGTCAACAAAACCACCACATATGTTGTTATGTCTGTTATTTGACCGTAAAGTTATATATAATATTCATTGATTTGTTGAAATATTCCAGATATAATATCACTTTGGGGTGGAGTTCAGTGGTTACAACCCCAGTTGGTTCAACTCTCATTGACCCAACATTTAACTACCAATGAACCGTTACCACATTTGTCTTCGAGTTTGACTATCTGAACCATTAAGTTACATCTTTCCAATAAGTCAGTTGGGGTCCCAAATGACTACAAATCCAATGCCACATGGTACATTCCGATTGGGCTCCCTAGCCCCACACCGTTGGGCCTCCAACTTACCTCCAAACCTAGTGGGTTGTCGTCATATCATGGGCTTCTACCAAATTTAATGGTGTTGCTATGATTATCTAGTGGTCTTGCTGATTTTAGCTAAACTCTGCCAAATTTGGCTGGATTGCCAAAGCTTTCAAAGCTCATAATCCGTCTCGTGCCCTGGTAAATTTATCCATTTTGCCAATTTTGACCAAAACATTGACTGATCATAACTCCCAAATACAAAGTTAGATTGAGGCGTCATGTGTGATATTGGAAAGCTTGCAATGAGCTTGTCGATCTAGACCTACATTAGTTGCAATACAAATACTTTGATTTTTGGGCCATTAGGGGTCCACCTAGATCACTTCTTTTATTTGTGACACCTTTGTAAAAGGTGGTTTGCTTTCCCACAAATACCTTGTGGATTAGGTTCAGAGAAATGCAACTCAATATGGTCAGCTCAATGATAATATTTCCATTATTCATTTACTTCATCCAAATTATCATTAATCATCTTATCATCACTAGTTGTAGCATCACCATCCCCATCATCAAGTTGTGTCTTCTTAACTTCAAATAAATTGCATGCAACTAGAAATTGTGATCAGGAAATGATGTTTTCGTGAATGTTTAGGTGTGGAGTAGATAGGAATATGAAGGAATTCAAACTCATCCTTTTCACAACCCAAGCCATGTTCATTACTCTTGAACCACAACTCTTACCAATATATAATGATACCAATTTCCATACACTCAAATGTATACTTAGTTTTTCTTTCAATTCATCCATGCCATCCTTAATTTTGTGTTGCTTTAATTATTCTTATTCATTGTTAATAATTGTAAATATATAAGAAACTATGAAGTATTAAGGAATTAAATCAAATAATTGAATTATATCATGATTCCAAAGATATCTTGATTCATCTATTATAACCGATTTTGAGTTTCAAAGTAGACCAATCATTTTTCACATTATGTATAGACATGTAGCCACATTACTTGGTTAAGTTTTACTAATTGGAATAGTTGATCCTATTGTAGTGTGACTTAATGTTTGTAGAAGACTTAATAAGTGTATGATACTATCCATCCTAATCCAAAAAAGTGCTCAAGTGTCGCAATGCCAAAAATAATGTGCCATAATGAAAAAGGTACCAAGTGTCACAAATAAGAAAGAATTCCAAGCATCATAGAAAATAAAATATCATGAGATGCGTTTGATGCATTTGTTAAATTTTAGGATAAATTAAATGACACAAACTACAATTTTTGGTGCTTAAAGATGGAAATTGATTTGTGGACATTATGGAATTCCCATTTCCAAATCCACTTGTACGGATATTCTTGTATAAGAGTATAATTTATTTTTTGGCTATGCTTTGTTCAAATATTGGCCCAATTTATTCCAAACTCTATGAAAGGAAATTCGCCCCAAAAATCAATGTAACATGAGGTAATTTGTCCCACACTTGTGTTGTTGAAATATCTAGTTTTGGGTTCAAAAACCTGGGGTCCATAAAAGAGATACATTCCTTTGGAACCTATCAAGTATGGGCCATATATAAATATTATACCTCTATCTTCCTTGTTTTGAAATATACAAGTATAGAAACTACAATCAAAGGTGAAAGGTATTCCCTATCCATTTTTCTTGGATGACTAATGCCTTTCCAACCACGCTTCCACAACTTTTGGACTAGGCCAATGACGTATAAATGTTCCAATGAGGGCATTCTTTCTTGGCTTCAAGGAGGGAAGGTGTAAGTGAAGGATGTGTATTATATTTAAAAAAAAAACATTCAGGTTGGCTTTGTTTCCTTTGGATCAAGGACCAAACCAAGGAGCTAATGGCTTTAAGAAAACATCTTTCATAGCTTCCAACTTCCATAGAAGGTTACGAGCGATCTTCTTTCGTAAGTCTGCATGAAAGGTAAGCCCACTAAGTTCTCGATTCTTCCAATTGGTGCATTGTCCTAGTCCTACTCACCTTTCTGGCTCGCATGCATTGAATATGCTCCAATAAATAGGTTTCTCCAACTCATAAATTCAACCTTCATATTTGGAACAAGTTTAAAATGATAGCTAGAAAGCGGCAATGGTTAGTGTGGAATGAGCTTAGTTATACCTCCATTCTTACAATTTTTTTTAACTTTATTACCTGAAGATATCTTCCATTCTATTTACAATATTATTAGTGAGCCACACATTTGTAATTAGCATTACTACAAGTTATCAATGCCATTATAATTTATACCCTTGAGCCATGACTACTTATTTTGGTGTTTTGCATAACCAAGAGTGGAGGCAAAAACCAAAATATCTCTTACAGATGATGACAATGTATTTACATTAAGATAGAGTGAGGGGGATGAATAGATCAAGGATGAATGATGAATGAGATGTCAATGATCAAATCAATAATGGTCATAATACATGAATTCAAGTTGGGATTCAATAAGGCAAGTTATCCACAATATTTCTAAAAGTTTTTATTAAGTAAGCTTTTAAAATTTTGGATATACCAATATGATAGTAGGATGATATAGGCTTTCATTATATGAGGGATTTAATATTATGGAAGGGTTCACTATATGACTAAACAGATAAGAGCCAATGAACTCAAAATGATTTAATATTTAAATGTCAAATGCAACTAGTAGTTTCAAAATTCTTACTATTAATCATGAAACATCTTTATCTTTATTTAATATTGATAGGAGGTTTGAACTTCAAATCGCAACGAATATAGCAAGCACTTTATTATCAAGATTATCACCAATTGGAATATAACACTTTATTATCAAGATGATCACCAACTAGAATATAACACTTATTATCAACGTGATCACCAATTAGAATATAACACCTTATCATCAAGATCATTACCAATTAACCTACATGCCGCTAAACCATTAAAACTTTTTAAGTTAAAACACCCACCAATACTAAAATAATAACCTTTGATATGTTTTAGGAGTAAGATTTCGATTAAAAAAAATCAATGAGACATCCATATTCAATAAATTATAACCTACCCATCCCCACGAACGTAGATAAATCCTATGTCCATTCTATTGTGAGTTATAGACAGGTTTGAACCCCTTGCGAGCGCTTATTTAGGTAAATCCCATGTCGAGTCTACCCATTTTGAAATATATTTCTAATAATACATGTTTGAATCCCTCGCAAGCGTTCCATTTTAATTCACCTAACGGAACCTCCCGGGTTTATCGGCGGCGAACTCCACGTATATCTTTTCATTTTAAACTGATTGTGTTAGGTTTCGTTGGCGGTTTTCCTGAAGTTTCCACAGAGAGCCGCTACACTACCCAATCACAGTCGTAAACAGCTCATAGCGGAAATAGAAGGAAGAAATAAGAAAGCTCACTAACGTATAAAACATCGGCAAGAGAAGATGTCGGGACCAGTTGTAAGTTACCTACCCTGTGGAAAACTACACAATGGGGTCGAAAGATCCGAATATGGAGAAAGATCCCAAGTAAGTAAATGCTTCAATGCCGACTCTCTTGTTTTGACTAACAGTGAAAAGTGATCATCATTACCTCGATAGTTGGTTTTCACAAAATCTAAATGCTTTTTTCTGGGCATTGATCTCTTATTCCCACGCACGGTTCCTCCTGATTAGCCCTCATGAACCCTAACTGGGTTTACGGTTTTATTTTTCACAGGTTGTTTTATTATGTTGATGTATATGAAATTCCATTTGCACATTCTATTCATGTACCTTTTTTACAGCCACCAATGCCGACTCTTATATATTGAATTAAATTTAAAATAGTGAATGGCGAAGGCCTAACATGTCAATGATGACCCAAAAGTGTTGAAGATATAGGAAGGCGTTGTGCAACCCAAGACTTCCCTCGATCGCTTCCCCTCTCTATACAGATATATACCCAAACAACCAGCAATCTCGGCTCAACCGTTCTCATCACTCTACTCCGCTGTAAAAGTCTCGCATGATATATTTTTTTTGTTTGCTTGCATTATTATACATGAGGATAGACGGGTTATTTTAATTATATTGTAATTGCTTTGAATTCAAATTGGTTTGCCATGGTTTCTTCAGTGGTCCATCTCGATATGATTAATATTGTATCTATCGATTTCACATATTAAATATCGACCAGATAAAAGAATCAGTCGAATTTTATTAAATAATGGCACCACCTTCGTATGAGAAGGCAGAATCCCCACTAAAATTTATTTACTATCGGCCAATGATTATTGATGGGTTTGATTTAAAAAAAAATTAACACAGCTTAAATTATAATTATTATAAAACATTGCTACAACTTAACACACCAGTGGGCTCCACTTAATGTCTCTGAGGCGCCACTTTTGCGATGATATCCTTAACTGTGGGATCCTTTAATTTTTTCCGCAGCTACAGATTAGTGGAACAGGTCTTCAATGTTTTCCACAGTCCCACGTTCACTTGTTTATTGGTATGTTTATTTGAAGTTCTGTTCACAAAAGGGTTTCGCAGCTACAGGAAACTCGAGGAGGCATTAATTTTTTTTTCGCAGATACATATCACTGGAGGAGGCCTTTAAATCTTTTTCGCAGATACATGTCACTGGAGAAGGCCTTTGTTGGAATTTAATTCCAACTGCAACAATGAACAGCTGGACAAGAATCTGATCTGCAGTAAATACTCCAGGCTGATCAGTGCATCAAAGTCAAGCCCGATATTTTTGCACATAAATATGCATTAAAGTTTCAATTGAATTCCCCTGCAGACAGCTGACTTGTTTTTTGATAGAAGCATCACCGCCTTGCTGCATTAAATACAGAGATAAACATTAGAAGATATTTTGTAATATTTTACTGTTTTAATTAGATATGTTTTTGCATATAAATATCACACAGCAGTTCTGTTTTGAGGTTAGCAGCAGCTGAAGAATCACACAGAGCAGAGGAGAGCACGCAGTAGCGTGAGGAAGAAGAATAATTTCAGAACAGTGAAATGCACAGCAGTGCAGAAATTTGAATGTAATTTGCTTTCTGGTTGTTTGTTGATAGAAAGGGTAGATGTTATTTGTGTGGAACAGAAGCGTTCCTTGGTAAATCTATTTTGTAATAGAAGTTGTGAAATTCCCTCAGTATGAGGAAGACAAATCTGTAACAGTTAGTTTATTTTGATAAATACAAGTTAATTTTTCCTGTTGCTGTTACACCGTAACTCAGAAAATACTTGACGTCAAAAATTTACGTTGCTGCAACACCACGAACAGTGTTGCTGCAACACAAGTTACAACAACTGAAAAAAAAACTTCGTTGCTGCAACACCATTTCCAGAGAACGAATTTTTCTGTTTTTCTGAGTTAAAAACAGAGTATTTTTCTGTGTTAAAACAGAGTGTTATTCTGCATTGCTGCAACACCAAACTCAGTTGCTGCAACACCAAACTGTGTTGCTGAAACACCATTTCCAGCAAGTGATTTTTTGTTTTTCTGTGCAAAAAACAGAGTGCAAAAACAGAGCAATTTTTGTCTATCTGTTATGGAATTTATCAGAAAATTCCAACATGGTATCAGAGCTAGTCTAGGAACTCAGTGAGTCAAAAACAGAGATTGTTTTTCACTGTAGGAGCTGTAAGAAGTTTGTTGAGCAGATTTTTCCAACAGAGAAAGTTTTTGCTTGTTTTCAAAATACAGTGAGTATCTTTTCTTTACCAATACAGGTTAAGATGGCAGATGCTGGAACAGGTTTGAAAAATCCCCAACTGCCTCAGTTTAATGGGAAAAATTATAGTTATTGGTCCATAACAATGAAAGCATTGTTTGCTTCTCAAGGAATATGGGAGCTGGTTGAAACTGGCTATGCTGAACCTACAGATGCAACAGCACTGGCTGCTTTGACAGTAGCAGAAAGAGACCAGTTCAAGGGTGACAGAAAGAAGGATGCCAAAGCCCTCTTTTTCCTCTTCCAATCAGTACATGAAAGTGTTTTTCCGCGGATTGCAGCAGCAACAAAATCTAAGGAGGCATGGGATATTCTCCAAACTGCCTATCAAGGCATGGATAAGGTGAAGACTGCAAAGTTGCAGATGTTGAGGAGAGACTTTGAAAATCTCAGCATGAAGGAATCTGATACAATTGATTCATTTTTCACTCAGGTTATTGGCTTGATAACCCAGATAAGATCTCATGGTGAGATTCTTGAAGATAGAAGGATTGTAGAGAAAATCTTGAGATGTTTACCCTCAAGGTTTGAATCTATTGTGATGGCAATAGAAGAAACAAAAGATCTCTCACAGTTCACGGTAGATGAGCTGAGTGCTTCTTTGTTGTCTCATGAACACAGACTGAGTAGAGGAACAGATTCCTCTTTTGAGCAAGCATTTAAGACTCAGATGTCTTTTTGCCAAAGAAGAGGTTGAGGCAGAGCAAATAACAGAGGTCGTGGTAGAAGCCAAAATAGAGGCAGAAATTACCCTGCTAGCACAAGCGGAAGGAGCTGCAATCAGAACCAAGCTGAAGGTTCAAGCAAACAGCAAGCTCATGGACAAAGGTATGACGAATCCCAAGTCCAATGTCATTATTGTAAAAATTTTGGGCACTATGCAAATGAATGTAAGAAAAAACAAAATGACATGAATAATAGGCAGAATGCTAATTTTGCAAATGAAGAAGATAAGAATCCAAAGAATGTGCTGTTAACATGTAACATAGCACAAGACAAACAAGAAGATTTTTGGTTCTTAGACTCAGGTTGTAGTAATCACATGACTGGAAATATTGCTATGTTTGCCAATCTGGATGAAAATGTGAAATCTGAGGTAACAACAGGGACTGATGATAAGATATCTGTCAAGGGTAAGGGCAGAGTCAGTATTCTAGCAAAAAATGGAGAACAGATGATTGTGCCAGAGGTATACTATGTACCTGGTCTGAAATGTAATCTTTTGAGCATTGGACAACTCATAAACAAAGGTTACAACGTGTTCTTCAAAGGTGATTTGTGTACTATCAGAGACATACCTCCAAGTAAGAAGATCATTGCATAGGTGCAGATGACCAGCAATAGAATGTTTCCTCTCAAACTCAGGGCAGATTTGAAGGAAGGCAGAACTATTGCGGCTGTAACACAAGAAGTCTTTCAGGAACAAGTGAAAGATGTGAATTGGTTGTGGCATTTGAGATTTGGACATCTCAATTTCGGAGGCCTGAATCTGTTGCACAGAAAGGGAATGGTAAAGGGATTGTCGTTGATTGAGAAACCAGACAGCCTTTGTGAAGGCTGCATCTTGGGCAAGCAACACAAAGAAAGCTTTCCAGCAGGAAAGAGTATAAGGGCAAAAGCACCCTTGGAAATTGTTCACTCTGATGTGTGTGGACCGATGCAAATACCATCATTTGTTGGAAATAGATATGTTTTAACTTTTATTGATGATTACACCATAAAGACATGGGTGTATATGCTGAAACAGAAGAGTGAAGTGTTTGAGAAATTCCGCCACTTCAAAACTCTTGTTGAAAAATAGTGTGGGCATTATATCAAAGTGTTCAGAACAGATAGAGGAGGAGAGTACATCTCCCAAGACTTTCTGCGTTTTTGCAGAGAGAATGGCATACAAAAGCAGTTTACCACAAGGTATACACCTCAGCAAAACGGTGTTGCTGAAAGAAAGAATAGGACCATTCTTGACATGGTCAGAAGTATGCTGAAGGCAAAACACTTGCCGCATGAGTATTGGGTAGAGGCTGTTACTTGCGCAGTTTACATCTTGAATAGATGCCCAACTAAAGCTGTCATGAACAGAATACCAGAAGAGGCATGGAGTGGTCAAAAGCAAACTGTCACTCACATGAGAGTAT
Source organism: Pinus tabuliformis (assembly GCA_031772625.1). Lineage (NCBI taxonomy): Eukaryota > Viridiplantae > Streptophyta > Pinopsida > Pinales > Pinaceae > Pinus > Pinus tabuliformis. The sequence goes on from CM062819.1 coordinate 722,588,635, forward strand.
TCGGTTGTGTGGCATATGCACATGTATCGGATCAGCTAAGGAAAAAGCTTGATAGTAAGGGGGAGAAGTGTGTCTTTATTGGCTATTGTGATGAGTCAAAAGCATACAAACTCTATAATACATCCACCAAGAAGTTAATAGTAAGCAGAGATGTGCAGTTCATTGAAGATGAAGCTTGGGATGGAAGCTTGGAAAAAACAGTGAATGTAAAGACAATAGTGTCTCATGAAGAACAAGAGGAAGGGACAGCAGCAAATAATCCTTCCTTGGTGGCTCCTCCTACACCACAGCAAGTACAACAAACCACACCACAAGCTGGAATCCGAACAGCCTTGAGAAGTCAAGGAAGAACAGATGTTGTTACACCACAAACAGCTGATGCTGAAACACCACAGGGATCTGAAATACCCTCAAGTTCGGATGGAACTCCAAGCACACCAAGAAGACCAAGATTCAGAAATCTGAATGAGATTTATGAACAAGGAGAGGTAAGTAACAATACCGGTCTGAATTCATTATTCGCTTTGTATTGTCATGTTGATGACCCAATCCATTTTGAAGATGCTGTAAATGAAGATAAATGGATTGAAGCAATGAATGAAGAAATTGGTGCGATTGAGAAGAGTAAAACATGGGAGTTAGTGGACCTCCCTAAAGGCAAGGATGCCATTGGAGTTAAGTGGGTCTATAAGACCAAGAGCAATGCTAAAGGCAAGATTGACAGGCACAAAGCAAGACTTGTTGTGAAAGGTTACAAGCAGCAACAAGGCAGAGACTATGATGAAACCTTTGCACCAGTAGCAAGGATGGAAACAGTCAGAACAGTGTTGTCTATTGCAGCACAACACAAATGGAAGATCTATCAGATGGATGTTAAATCTGCATTCCTGAATGGAGTGTTAAAAGAAGAGGTTTATGTTGATCAACCTCTGGGCTATGAAGTTGAAGGCCAAGAGCATAAAGTTTGTAAATTGAAAAAGGCTCTTTATGGGCTGAAGCAAGCTCCAAGAGCATGGTACAGCAGAATTGATGCTTATCTGATTGAGAATGGGTTTGATAAGTGTGATGGTGAACCCACACTCTACATAAAGCAGAATGATGGTAAGATTATTATTGTTTTTTTTATGTAGATGATCTGATTTTTACTAGCAATGATGCTTCTCTCATTGCTGATTTTAAAGCAGTCATGAAAAGTGAATTTGAAATGACTGACTTGGGCTTCTTAAGATATTTTCTTGGAATTGAAGTAAACCAAAGTGAAAATGGTGTTTTCATTTCTCAAGATAAATATGTAGAAGCTGTGTTGAAGAGATTTAACATGCAGAACAGCAAGGCTGCTGTGACTCCAACAGTAGTGGGGCTAAAATTAACCAAAGAAGACAGCAGCAAATATTTTGATCCAAAACTGTACAAGAGCATAGTTGGCAGCCTTATTTACTTCACTGCAACTAGGCCGGACATTATGCACGCTGTGAGTTTAATCTCAAGATTTATGGAAAGACCGAAAGAGACTCATTGGCAGGCAGCCAAGAGGATTCTAAGGTATGTGAATGGAACGAAAGGGTATGGTATTTTATACTCCTCTTCTGAAAGTTTCATGTTGACAGGTTACACTGACAGTGATTGGGCTGGAAGTGTTAATGATAGGAAAAGCACATCGGGATATGTGTTTCATATGGGATCGGGAGCCATCTCATGGGCTTCCAAGAAGCAACCAGTTGTGGCTTTGTCAACAGCAGAGGCAGATTATGTGGCAGCAACAGCAACAGCATGCCAAGCAGTATGGCTGAGAAGAGTTCTCAAAGATTTGTGTCATGAACAAGAAAATGGCACAACCATTTATTGTGACAATAGCTCAGCAATAGCATTGTCTAAAAACTCTGTTTTTCATAAAAGAACAAAGCACATAGACACCAAATTTCACTTCATACGTGAATTGGTTAACAATGGTGAGATTGTTTTGTAGCACTGCAGAACAGAGGATCTTCTTGCTGACATCTTGACAAAACCATTAGCAAAGAAAGGTTTTGATCATTTCAGAAAATGTCTGGGTATGCAGCAGTTGAAATTAAGGGGGAGTGTTGGAATTTAATTCCAACTGCAACAATGAATAGCAGGACAAGAATCTGATCTGCAGTAAATACTCCAGGCTGATCGGTGCATCAAAGTCAAGCCCGATATTTTTGCACATAAATATGCATTAAAGTTTCAATTGAATTCTCCTGCAGACAGCCGACTTGTTTTTTGATAGAAGCATCACCGCCTTGCTGCATTAAATACAGAGATAAACATTAGAAGATATTTTATAATATTTTATTGTTTTAATCAGATATGTTTTTACATATAAATATCACACAGCAGTTCTGTTTTGAGGTTAGCAGTAGCTGAAGAATCACACAGAGCAGAGGAGAGCACGCAGCAGCGTGAGGAAGAAGAATAATTTCAGAACAGTGAAATGCACAACAGTGCAGAAATTTGAATGTAATTTGCTTTCTGGTTGTTTGTTGATAGAAAGGGTAGATGTTATTTGTGTGGAACGGAAGCGTTCCTTGGTAAATCTATTTTGTAATATAAGTTGTGAAATTCCCTCAGTATGAGGAAGACAAATCTGTAACAATTAGTTTATTTTGATGAATACAAGTCAATTTTTCCTGTTGCTGTTACACCGTAACTCATAAAATACTCGACATCAAAAATTTACGTTGCTGCAACACCACAAACAGCGTTGCTGCAACACAAGTTACAGAAACTAAAAAAAAAACTGCGTTGCTGCAACACCATTTCGAGAGAACGAATTTTTCTGTTTTTCTGAGTGAAAAACAGAGTATTTTTCTGTGTTAAAACAGAGTGTTATTCTGCGTTGCTGCAACACCAAACTCAGTTGCTGTAACACCAAACTGTGTTGCTGAAACACCATTTCCAGCAAGCGATTTTCTATTTTTCTGTGCAAAAATCAAAGTGCAAAAACAGAGCAATTTTTGTCTGTCTGTTATGGAATTTATCAGAAAATTCTAACAGCCTTTAATATTTTTTAGGAGATCCTTTAATTGTTTTTGTAGCTACATGTTCAATTGTTTACACGTATGGCTATTTGAAGCTTTTTATGGTTACTTGGAAGCGTCCTCATTTTGGGTTGCTGTCCCCACAGTGCACAAATCATTCCCATCACACTGTTAGAATTTTAATAGTCGTTTCATTTAAGTATATCCTTACATGAGAATACGGCTACTACTTCGTGCAAATCATGCTGTCCATTTTCTTTAAAAGTATATCACCATGTCCCTGAAGATAAATATCTTCATATTTTGGCTTCCATTGCTGTTGTGGTTTTCAAATTGGAAATTTCAAAAAAATGTGCTGAAAAAAACTGCTAAAAGTATATATTATTATTCAGATTAACCAAAATTAATTTTTGAATCTTAATCATGGGAGTCAACCAGAATTTGTGGAACATAATTTGTGGAACATACATCAAAATACTATATGAGAGGCCAGCATGCTTTCCCTTTTAGTGGAAGGTTACCAAGAGAATATAAAATAGATATAATGTTAAAGAAATAATATTAATATAGATATTGAGAATTAGGTTGGCATGGACAAAGTTGCTCACCGACAAGATGTAATTTTGAGATGATGTAATTTTGAGAGGCCTTTAGGATACCATCTATTGTATGGTGTAGAACTCAAGAGATAGACAACTTAGAGATGTTTAGGTTGTCTTAAACCCTTTGTCCCACTAAGGGTGCGTGTAGAACTATATTATTCTTTAGATCAACCAAAAATAAATTTGAATATATGGGAGTCAACCAGAATTTGTGGAACACACCAAAACAGTATGTTGAAATGTTGAAAGCTAGTTGTCATTTACAAAGTTGCTCAAGGACTATGTAATTTTGAGAGGCCTTTAGGATACCCACTACTTCTATGGTGTAGAACTTGTAATATAGCAAACTTACAAATGCATGGGGTTGTCTTCAACCCTTTGTCTCACTAAGGGCACATGTAGGACTATAGAAACATTTAATTCTCTAAGATGTTACGACATTGAACATAATTTGGCATTTCCATGGAGGATATGAAGTTGGCTCTATGGTTAACCAAATATATCAATTCAATTACGTTGAGAGTCTCGGGATTGTGGATACCTCAACATGTACAGGGGGTCTTGAAACCAACCCACAAGAAACCACTATGATACTTGATAGGTAATAAGAATATTCATAATATTTCAATAGGGATTCTATCTCTATTTTGTAGCTATGACATATATAAATCAATGGGTATCGGAAATATTGTTTCTCCGAGGTTGGACCGAATGAAGTGCACTTTTTCATTGACATTAGTAGAAGAAATGTTAGTTTTACATAAATAGAGTCTCGAGAGCCATTGTGTCCTATGTCACCTAAAACAGTTAGTGGGTTGGTTTTCGTTAATAAAGATTCTCAAGCACATTGTCACCTTCATAGTTAAGCTATTAAATTCATTTTACCACATTTAGTGTATCATTTTGAATTAAATCTCTAAGTGAATTATGTGCATACAATGCTAAAATTATTCTTCATACACAAGCATAAAGATTAAACCTTAAAAAGAGCACAAAAAGAAAGGGAAAAAATTTCAACACATAATATTCTATTCGGCATTCCTTCCATCGCTTCAAGGGCATGCTCATATAATGTTCATGAATTACCAAGAAATGGTAGTACTTTGGGACTCAAACGATGATCCAGTAGTAACAAATTTTGGGAGTGTCAAAGCAACTCATATAACATAAAAGTAACTCAAGAAAAATTCATGGTTCATATTCTTAGTAGTCTTAATTGCAAATCCAAGAGCTAGTTGAATAGAATTATGGTTGTGTTCCATTGAGACTCTCTATGACCATGTAGACTCTATGATTCATTAGTGTAAAGGTCTTGGAATAAATTTCTAAGCTTGTAAATTATGAAATTTTCTAAAATTCTAATAGAAGTGTGCCAATGGGTTGGAGTATTAAGGCATCCAATAGGGTTCAGTTCTTGTTGTGGTTTGCCTGATCCCAATGAAATGGTTAAAGGAGGGATGAGGTTGTTGATGTTAATACGTCAAGAAAGTATGTTTGTATACACCTAAGTGTTTAGGCATGCAGAGGTCACGTTACTAACCCTTAAACTTACTAATTATTTTAGTAATTAAATTAATTAACTTTTATATGAAGAAGTGAGTTAATTTAATGAAATTTGAAGGTTATTTGCATTAGTGAATTCGGTGAACCTCAATTGTTGATATAAAGTGATGTTGAAATCTAATTTCAACTGTTAATCACTTTGGAGATTATCATTATGGATATGATCAAGAAATCAAACTTATAAAAAGAAGGGTATGCTAAGGGATAAATCACATCTCAAGCACAAGACAAAGTGAGAGTCAGATCTTAATGATTGGGGAGAGAAGGAATTTAATTAAAGTTTTCTTATTCATTTTGTACTTTAAAATCTTTCTCGTTTTCTTTTCACATATATTTATAATCCAGAGTGGATCTATACAAAGAATACCCAATAATACAAAATGCTTTAAATATAATAACAACCCATAACATACACAATGCGCACTAAATGTGAGCATGGAGCACAACTTCAAAATAATATGATAAATAAGTTATATAATAACATTTTAAATAATAGGAGACCCTCCCTAAACTCGCTCAATGCATTCATATATCCAAATCACATATACCCTTAATAACACCTACTTGACCTCTATATATGCCCATTCACTCATTACACATGTGGTCTTTCATTCGATCAATTACTAGTACATATATTTACCACATTACATATACATTTAAACACACATATGCTTTCATTGGGGACATATGTGTATTCTTCAGTCCCCAATATATGCCTCTCTTGGGGTCATATATTAGTATCTTCTTCCAAAAATATTTGTTTGCAAAGTTTTGTAGAAAAGGAATTTACATGTAATGAAACTAAGTAATAGGATTTCCTTAAATTCATGTTTTCATGTTGCCATGAATGGTTATCCATCCATTCAAATTCAATTCTATTCCATGTTAATACTTGATCGCTAGTTGTTGCATGGTTTTTTTTCCTTTCATTCCACATTTAATTGTAATGGCTTCTCCAAATTGTTGTAGTAGCTATTCATTCATATTAATTTTTTTGTGTAATGGTTTTGTCATGTTTTCTATGAATATTGTTGATTATTCCATCTTCTTCCTTGATAATGTTGATGTCAATTTTTCTGTCTTCCTTGAAAAATTTATTGGTAATAAGGGTGTTGATATGGTTTTACCCATGACATTTTTTTTCATTTTTCACGTCCACGTCATCCATATTCTTTTTAGAGGCATGACATTTTTTGTCCTTTTCACTTGATATTTAGTACTACCTACCTTTGAAATAATCCCATTATATATTATTTTCATATTTTCAACTTGAGATGAACTTGAATTATTTTCTACGGACCTTACATAATTTTGTCTTTTGTCTCTTTTTTTGAAGTTAAAATTTAATTCCATTCATCAAATCCTTATGTATTTCCTTAATTTTGGATTTCATTTATGATTTTATCTCAATGATATTTTGGGTTTCTTCAACTTGCCAATTTCCTCCCCAAGTATTTTTCTAGTATTCCCTTCAATTGTTTTTTTAGTATCTCTATCCCTATTCTTTGATTAAAACTCGCATAGATTCTTTTTCACAATTTTAACATCATTTATAAATTCTTGATTATGCTTATGAAACCTTTTGATTTTACCATTTCTTCTTAATTTTTTGTTCTTCCCATAACAAATCCTTTTCCCACATTCCTTTGTTAATACTTTCTTGCTTCAATTTATGGACCTCCTTAATCAATTATTCATTAAAGGCTTGTATCTTGGACATCTTAACATATTTACTTTTGGTTTCTTATTTCTTAATTTTGAATTTATGCATCTCTTGCAGTGTTGTATTCTTGATTCATTTATCAAAGAGGAGATTATATATTTCTTCCCATTAGTATTTTCATCAAGACTAGCCTCTCACTTAGAAACCCCATCCCAGAAACAACTTTGTACCAAAAGGAAGCTAAGAATTATACCACAAATAAAACCTTTCACAAGCGTTCATTGTGAATATGTGAGAAGCAAGTAGAGATTTTTTTGAAAAATAATTCTACTTTTAGAAAATTAATTGCATTTTTTGAAATCCCATGCATGAATCAAACTAAGAGAAATATTAAAAATAGATTATTTGATAAAAGTGTAATGGAAATGCATGGTAAAGACCTCTGCCATACATGAGTAGTTGAGTACATTGAGTGATTGAAATAAAAAAATGTGTGCAAGTAGTTATGAAAGAGATTTTTCCAAGAAGTGTGTAGTATCATACAATGTACATATAGAGTACTATACAAATCCATGCAATATGGATAGAAGGTAGCTATATAGTTCTTCAATAGTGTATGTTTGAAATTAATCTCAATTTTTCCACTTTTTAATTTGTATCTATTGTGTGATTGATGCTATGATCTAGAACCTTTTTCAACATTAATGAAATTCAATGATCGAGTGGTTCGATTGAGATCATAAGGACATAATTACCCAGGGCTTGAAATTTTTGCATATTATGAGAGCTTGATATCTGATCGGGATTCCCAATAATTTGAAGTTGTCATTATATTGTAGGGAAGGAGGACCAAAAATAAGAGAATTCTGAAGTTTTAATTATTTTCTAATTTAGGAGTTTGCGAAATAGATCTCAGAGAGGGCAATTTGAGGATAAATTTAATGGTGTCTTCAATTTATTATTATAGGAGGTGAGGGTTTCACTGTTAGTAAAGATTAATGATCTCATGGATATTGTCAAGAATGTTGTAAATTTCTCCGCAAATATATAAGGCTTGGAAACTAACAACAAAAAGTATGTCAAAGCTAAGCTAATGATATTGGATGTCATGACAGACCATTCAACCCCTTGTGTATTTAAGAAGAATACAAAAATCAAGATGTTTGATTCCTTAGTTAGTTTTTTCAATCATAACATAAATATCAAGATAAGTTTGTGTAAAAAAACTCATATCCATGCAAGTTATTAGGTTAGACACAATCACCAATTACCTTGTGAAGATCAACAAATTCTTAATCATTTTGCAATCATTTGTAAGAAGGTTGTAGACTCATATTTATTGAACATGGCACCCAATGGTTTTTTACCTTCATGGGAACATTTTATAGGTATTTTCCCTTGGGAAAAACTTTTTGACTTAATAGGCTTTGGGATAATAGTTTGTATAAGGAGACTGAGATGGAGTCAAATAAAAATAAGAAGGGTGTTAACAAAAACCTATCTCCAATCTATTAGTCAAAGAAGGGTAGAATTAAAGGACCCAATCAGGGTAAGGAAAAGAGTGAGGAGTCAGGAAAGGACTTGGTCAAAATATATTGTTTTGTTTATTGTAAGCACAATCATTATACATCACAATGTTTATAGAAGGGTAACCAAAATTAACAACAAATTAATATAGTGTTATTTATAAAATCTCATATGAATGAGTTTATTATAAAATTTGAGAACGATTCTTAATGATATCTTGCCTTTCCAAACATACTACATCAACCTGAAAATTATTTTCTAGTTTGAATAACAAAGGCTTAGGTGTACAAGTTGAGGTTGATGATGATTCCAAGTATCCAACAAAAAGAGTTGGCACTATTCCCTTCTAGCTCAAATTAGGAAATCACAGTATTTAGATCGAAAGGTCACATCATAGCCATTGTCACACATCTAGTTAACACTGAGCAAATTTTGATTGGCACCTTCCACACACAAAACATTTTATGTTTTTGGCTTTTGATCAAGACTGGCCACTCCTTTTCCCTGATTCCTGTAGGAGCGTTGTTTCCGAAAGTGACATTGCCTCCTCTGTCTTTTTCTTTCAGTGAAAAAGAATTGATTTTGTCCCTAGTCATATGTTTGGAACAACCACTATCCACATACCATTTTTTCTCTTTATTATGAGCCAATAAAGAGAGTCAACATAGCATGTTGTTTTCGGTCTTTGGTTTCTAGCGTCCTTTATCCTTTTGGATATGTCTGTGTCCATCATCTTGATACTTAGATTGGTACTCAAACTTTCTTCTACACAAAATGGGCTTGTGTCCATCATTTTGATACTTAGATAGGTATTCAAACTTGCTTCTACATTCAATGGGCGTGTGCCCAAAATTATTACACTTGAAGCATTTGACCTCACTTAGTAGGGGAGAGAAGACATTATGATTCCTAAGTGAAGAATCATGAGACTTAGGAGTCCATTTGTATTATATCTGATATTTTCATCTCTTTCAACATTGACTCTTCTATAATCAATATATTTGTGTTCAAAGGTATGACCCTTATAACAATGACCATAAATCAAATAGGGATGCCTATTGTTAAAACAATTATGAGATTGAGAAGGAAAATATCTTGGTTGACTCAATAATTTGTTCATTTTCCATTTACTGTCTCCCCTTTGTCTAGTTGATCTTTTGTCTTCATGAACTCTTTCATGATGCTTTTTCCTAACAGTTTGTGGTTCTTCAACTCCCGTGGACCTGAATTTTATCTTCTTCTTCTGAATAGAAGATTCTTGTGTCCTAGAGTATCCCACTCCAATTTTGATTCTTGAGGGCCTTTGACAATTAAGGATATGATTTAGTCTTCCTTTCCCTCCGACCAATTTAGACCATTTTCAATCTTTTATTCCTGAAAATGAGTTCTTAGGGATATAACCTCTACTTCAAGACATTGACAATTTTCCTCCCATTCTTGAATCATATCTTAAAGCACCTCTTCCTTTCTTTTGGCATCCTCTAACTCAGTTTTCAAAGATAAAAAATCATTTGTGTATACTTTTGAGGTCGTTTCCCTTTTTAATTTGAGCAACCCTTGTTTCAGCTGCTTGTTCTCGTCTTCCAGTATCTCACGATTTCCTTGTTCTCCTTTCAACAAATTGGCTAGACTATCCTTTCTCTTGATAACTTCTTCAAGATTTTCTTTCTGATAGTCGAACTCCTCATTATCATAGTTATATATTCCTTCTTCTACACACTATGACTGTTCCTTCAGCTGCTTACTTTTCTTCCTTTATTTCTTCAACTCATCAAGGGCATTGATGAGTTCCCCTTAAATGTTTCTTGGAGTTTATTTTCTTATGATCTTCACAATCTAATTCTGGTGCTGAGTTATCCTCTTTGGAATAAAAGCCCTTCTTCTTATGGGGTTTCTTCTTCTGATATGTTTGACACATATTTCTAAATTTCAAGTCTTCTTCTGTTTCAACCTTATCTTTGTAAGGGAATTTGGAAGAGAAACGTCCAACTCTTCCACAGTCAAAACACTTAAAGGGAAACATCCCTTTATATTTTCTTGATCCATGCTTCAGTGTTTTGGCTGTTAAGACACCTCCTAATCAAACTCATTTTTGGTGAAGTCTTGATTAGCTTTGTGCTCCTTTCCATTATTGGATACTCTGAATGTCTCTTCATTCAATTTAGATTTCTCCATTCCTACTCTCATCTCCTAGGTTGTGAGAGTACCATGTAGCTGATCCATCTTGAGATCTTGGAAATTTCCTCAATAACAAATAATTTGGCATTAAATCTCATGGGTAAATATCCCAATACTTTCTGAACGATCATCTCTTGACTTTATCATCTCCTTCATGACACTGGTTAAGTTTTTCCAAATTTTCATTAGCAAACTTACAATGTATAACATTCATAAGTTTTGATTGAATAAGACCAACAAGAATGACATGCTTAGATTTACAATTTCTTAGTTACAATTTATTTCCTTCTGCATCAGTGGGGGTAATATCAAGGACATTGTAAGTTTACTAGTACCGAGGTACAAACATATACCCCTAGGGACATAATATATGCCTCCATTCTTACTTTTTGAAAATCATAGTTGGCCCCATCAAATACTGATACCCTGCTTCATCAAAGTTCTTGAATCTTGCCTATTCATAATTCCTTATGGATCTACCTTCCAATGTTCAAAGTATTGCTGAAGGAACTTGGCTCTAATACCAATTTTTGGAATAAGGAATTGCTGAGAGGGGGCGTGAGTCAATAATTCAAGAAAATGGTAATTTTCTTCTCTTACTATACTTATAGTTCCTTCCTATGTTCTTTCACATGTGAGAGAATTCATTCATGAAATAGTGAATCAATAAAGTTTTAGACATACATACTCAAGCAACAATCTCATGAGCAACGCACCTTTGACACAGTGTTTTCATCTGGAATCCTAGAGGGAAAAAACCACCAATTTTTTGTTTGTTTTATGATGTAAATTAAGCACCAACTTAATTACATCTGTTTGTTTCTGAGAATCCACTGATTGGAGGCACCGACCCCCTTTGTTTAGAAAGAACTAACTTTTCAAGAGTCGCCTACCTTTTAAGTATGCAGGAACCAATCCACCACTACCATTGTTCTACTATTTCATACAATTTTAAAATTGAAAATAGAGGCATACAATTTTACAAGTAAAATACCAACTAATGGTTGTCTGCAAATTCAACTTCTACACTTTGCTTTATGTGCTCACTTGTAGTAGAGTTCCTCATTTTTCTCATAGAAACACTTCCTCTATGCTCTTACTTCACTATCCAGGGCTCTCCACTAACTACTCCTCAACACTACCCTTCCATCGCACTGTTTAGATGCACACACTCACTGATTTTCTCTCACACATATGCTGACTATTCCCTCTTAGCTCAATGGAGGTTCTAAGTTTTTCTCAAGTGTTGCACTTGACTCCATGTATCCAATGTCACCATAAACACTACCGAACCATGTACCCCTAGCATGGCACTCCATTCTTTTGTTGTTTCATACTTTCTCCAATTTTGTCACTACATTAAATCATTAGGATGGGTGTTAATCACTTCTTTGTATCACTGCATGACTCTCCATGTTGTGTATCTAATTTCAGTACCCTTACACATTTCACAAAGACTCCCCATGCATATTTATGGCTCATAGAGATCTAGTTGTACATGCTAATGGCATCATTGTTCTTATTTTACATGTACAATGTGTAAACCAGAGGTCTTCGACCATAAACTCTACTGCTCCATATTCAAAACCACAACTACTATAAACGAAAGGTCTTCAACCATAAACACTACTTCTTTGTATTCAAAACCACAAATACTGATTCATAAATCTTAATGGCTCGATGTACCATCATAGCAAATCTTTTCCATCGCAGTATTGTGTAGTGGTGTAACACTAAGAAACAACTGCTTTCCTACCTTCGACTATGTCTAGCACCTTTTGATTTATCACTCATAAAACTTCCACCATAGGATAAAGGGCAGTGATTGAGGGCTTAGCCATAAGGCACTAAGACTTTTAGGTCCCCAGCGGGGGCTATATTTCCTTTGTTATGTCATACGTGTTTGGTTTTGTGTTTGTTCCACAACCAAGCACTAACGCTATCAGAGCCATTTTATCGGGGATTTTCACTTATTTCCCATATTCCAGCAACCACAAATTGGCAATCGTCGATCACCAATAGGCCCCTCTATTAAGCCCTAGCCCTTGGTTCCTTAACACTTCATGACTGTGTGCTATCCCTCATATTAGAGCCCTCTAATTGATGATTTCCAACTGTGGCTAATGTGAAAACTATTTCAAACCTCTAATTGTTGATCGTCGATGTGACGCCATCATGTGCCACATGGCACTCTATGATTGGTGACATGTGTGTCTCGGATATTTCCCATTTGTTCACCAAAAATAGTTGAAAACACCTTCAGTGTGTCCTCATGATGTCATCAGCAACCACTTGGCCTTATTAGAACTAATCAGATCCTGCCATATGTCCACATTGGAGCTCATCTAAGACTGTCATCTATCCTTATTGGATCCAATCAAATTCCTCCACATTTCCTGTAACCCCATACAAAAATTACCTGCATACGAATTCTAAAACACAAAAAATAAACAATGCGACATCATAACACATAAAACACATATACACAGATTTTCGCTGGATCCCAAAACTGGGACTACCAGCTTGATTTTTCATTATTATGTTCCTTTCAATGTTATAATACATATTTATATATGCTGGAGCATCCAATACCATCGACCAAAAACCATCGCATCCAATACCATGGACCAAAAACCATCATGTCAAAAAAACATGTGCAAAAATCATGCACAAAACCATAGGTAGGTCCGCCCAACCTAACATAGGGTCCTAAGTCAAAATTTTCTGGGGCGTTGCCCCGGACCCCATAAAGTGGGGTTACGGGTACGCCTCAAACCCCTTGTTAACTACGTGGAAAGAATATAACACAACCCAACACACTGGCGATTTTTAAAACACTAATATAATTGGCATTCACAGATTGCAACATCCTAATGCTTGTCACTTTTGAAAATGTTGAACACTGATCACCAATAATCCATGGTCTTGATCCTCGAATATGAAATTTTCGACATCACATAAGACTTCTGATATTGCATATCACTAATCACTAATTGGTGAATTTCTTCCACTGTGCATTGCACCTTGGAACCTTTGATTGCCGAGATGCGATATGATGAGACCTCTGATATTACCATATAAGTAATCATTAATCGATGAATTACTTTGTTAAGTTATGGTATGTTCTATGCTTATAACAGTTAACTTATTTTTATAATTATATTCCACATATTAGCAATCACATGTACATAAAGTAAAGTGTAGATAGAACATTAAACGATCGACAAAAAACAAGCCAAGACAAGAGACACAAGATGTGGCAGCTAGCAAGGGACAAACCCCACAATGTGTGGGCAAACCCTTTGATCAAATATTCTTTTATCTTCAATAATTTAGAAGAGAGAAATAGTACAATAAATCTGATTTATATCAACAATAGCAAACCCTAGACCAGTGGCATCAACCTTAGCAGCTTCATCATCAAACTAGGGCAGACGATATCTCACAAACCAACCGTCAGATCGGCATGATTCCACCACCAAAGGTTGTGGCTTCCAAAGGAGGTTCAGATGAACTTACAGTGCAGTTTAGATGAAGAGATATTCTAGTCCACGTAGTTCAATCTTTACTTCTGCAGTTGCAGCTTCAGTTTCAGTAGCTTCCGGCTTTAAACTAGGGCAGTCAATATCTTGCAAACCGTCCGTCGAATTTACTTGATTCCACCACCAAAAGTTGACGCTTTCATAAGAGGTTCAGATGAGCCTACAATGCAGTTTAGATGAGGAGATCTTCTAGTCCACGCAGGTCAATATTTACTTCTGCTGTTGCAGCTTCAGTTTTGGCAGCTTCTGGCTTCACATGTGTGAGAGAGAGACCCTTTTCTGTGCAGTAGAGAAGAGACTCTTTTCTGCGTAGTAGAGACGGAGAGATGTGATGAGATGAGTGATTCCAAATGAGGAAAAGTCCTCCTGTATTTATACACAACGTTGGTGTTTGAATAGATGCGACTGTTGGGCTTCTGAGCCTACATGAGTTGTAGGTCGGCTTGAAAATAATTCCATAATCAAAATAAATTCATATCTCCATGAATACTTATCGGAATCAGATGATCTTCAGATCATTCCTACACCTCTCAATGAGACGAATATAATGAACATATTATCAACCATGAATAAGATGACCCACATGAAGTTTTGCCCTGGTTGCCAATTTTAACACTCCCTCTCAACTAGCAAGAACTTCATCTACAATCTATCTATCGATCGTTACTATTCATCTATCAGATGCACTGCCCTGTACAGCCTGACCCTTGCCCTGCTCTACTCTATTCTACCTGTTCTACTTTGTCTTGTTCTGCCTTGTACTAATCTGTACTATTTTTCTCTATTCTGCCCTTCTCTTGCATTGTTTTGTTCTTCTCTGCTTTTGTCCGAATTATGAAGAAGAAGAAATGATTGAGGATGTATCATACTGACTCAAAGTTAGTCTTAGAGTATGTACCACTAGTCCCAGACCAATCTCAACCAACCCGAAGTCAGTGTCATAGTGAGTACAACTCCACTGGTCTTAGACTAGTAACATCCTCCACTGACTCAAGGTCAGTCTTGGAGTGCGTACCACTAGTCCTAGACCAGTATCAACCGACTTGAAGTCAGCTTCATAGTAGGTGCCACTCCTACCACTGGTCCTAGACCAGTATCACAGTCTCATAGAGTGTACCACTAGTCCCAGATCAGTCTCAACCAACCCGAAGTCAGTGTCATAGTATGTACCACTCTCACTGGTCCTAGACCAGTACTACACTAACACGAGGTCATTCTCAGAGTATGTACCACTAGTCCCAGACCAGTCTCAACCGACCCGAAGTCAGCATCATAGTATGGTACATCTCCTACCACTTGTCCCAGACCAGTATCATTGATCCCAGATCAATGGAGGTCATCCTAGCGTAGGGTGTAAGATAGATACAACGATGCGTCCATCGATACTACTATGGTCCCTAACTTCATTTCCCTTCTCATTGATCAGATGAGAGGTACTTCACATGAGTCCCAAATTACATGGGTAGGATGCCTCGACAGGAGAACTAATCAATCATGTCCTCACAGGATAACACATCAATCCTGCTACAATCGCCATGGACAACACATCAATCCAAGCCTCACAGGAGAACACATCAATCTTGCTACAATCACCATGGAGAACACATCATTCTAGGCCTCACAGGAGAACACATCAATCCTTCTACAATTTTCATGGAGAACACATCAATCTAGGCCTCACAGGAGAACTAATCATCTTGCTACATAGGAGAGTGAATCATCCTGTTCCACAAGAGCGCGAATCATCTTGTTCCACAAGAGAGTGAATCATCTTGTTCTAGTGCACACCACCAGGGGAGGGTGAGTCACCCTGTGGTCGTATGTTGCTCCAATAAGAACCGCAAGCCCTCAGAGCTCCCAGAGCTCAATGTATGCAACATGCAGGACCCTCGTACAAGGGTTTCTTGATGGCTCCAAGTCGTTTTGGAAAATCACAGATTAGATATTTTCTTGGGGCTTTGACAAGGTGATTCAATCTGTACATCATCTTAATGCGATGGAGCCTCCTTGCTCATCGACTTACCATATCCCAGATGATGTTTATCTGCTGGAGAAATCGACGAATACGGGATTCCTCAATAATTGAATCCCACCTCTAGTTGTTATAGAGAATCACAATGGTATGTGTTCAAACAGCTCACTGAAGAGCTTCCCCAACTAGGCAGCTTCATACGAGTTCATACTCGTAGATATGTATCTAGTCTCGGTGGTGCTTATGGCACCCGACTTCTGCTTCCTGCTCATCCATTATATCAATGTAGAATCCAAAGAGAAATAACATTAAAAGTGCTCCAGTGATCCTCCACACTACCTGCCTAATCATAATTCAAATAACCATGCAGTTTCATATTTCTAGCAGTGTATCTCAATCCATGAGAGATCGTGTCCTGAATTCATCTCAGAAGATTCTTGGCACCAATCTAGTGAAGCTCAACCAAATATGAGCTCACAATGCTAACTGGAAAACATATGTTCGGACGGAGGTTCACCAAGAACATCAACGCGAATGAGTTTTTGAAACTTAGAGGCATTTCCCAAATCTGGTCCGACATCACTACCATATAACTTCTGAAAGTTAAGATCCTCAAGGTAGTCACAGGCTTGCAGTCCATCATACCAAATCTTTCCAATATCTTTACCACATATTTTCCTTGAGATAGGAAAATTTCCCTTGGCTTCTGCCATATTTCAAGTCCTTGGTCCTTCATTTCAAATTCAGAAGCCAACTCCCTCTTACATTTGTGAATGAGAGGGTCTGTGCCTGTTAGAAAGAGGTCATCCACATACAAATGAGAGGCTTGTCATCTTCAACCTTAAAGTAAAGGTTAGGATCAGCTTCACTCCTAGTGATCCCAGCTTCATCAGGTAGCAATCGATCCTCTCATACCATGCTTGGGGTGCTTGCTTCAGCCCATAGAGAGCCTTCTTCGACCTGCATACATGATATTTTCGATCATAAATCTCAAATCCTTGAGGTTGCTCAACATAGACCTCTTCT
The DNA here is from genome assembly GCA_031772625.1 of Pinus tabuliformis. NCBI lineage: Eukaryota > Viridiplantae > Streptophyta > Pinopsida > Pinales > Pinaceae > Pinus > Pinus tabuliformis. Next base: position 722,605,710 of record CM062819.1, read on the forward strand.
TTGATCGAACCGTGGAAGAACGCGGTCTTAACATCCATCTAATGTAGGTTCCATCCTCGTGAAGCCACAAGGGCTATGATCAAGCGGATGGTTGTATATCTGGCAATAGGTGCAAATATCATAATCTATACCTTCCTTCTAGGATAAACTAGGAGCAAGAAAACGAGCCTTATACTTTTCCATACTTCCATCTGCTGCATGCTTTATATTGTAAAGCCATTTTGAAGTAACAATTGTCTTGTCTAGGGTCAGGGAACTACTTCCCCGACATCATTCTCCATAATAGACTCATATTCTATGGTCATAACATCCTTCTATACTTAATGCTTGACGACATCTAAGAATGATGAAGGCTCATTTTTTATGATCGTGCTCATGATGGTCAGGTATCCCCGATACCTGTTAGGTTTTTTACTTTGATGGAAGGTTCCTCAGTGTGCAGCATGTCCTCCAACATCATCAAGTATCCCCATAAGCCATGAAGGCCTCTTCCTAAAAGAGGGAGGCTCATGTGGATGAGGATCAATTGGATCCATGGGTTCTTCTACATCAGGCATTGATTCATCATCCTTTTCTTTTAGTTCCCTGGTGTTGGCTTCTTGAGAGCTCCTCAAAGTCGGAAGATTGTCCACCTTGTTGAGAGCCATATCTTTGTCAAAGGTGACATCATGACTAATCATGACTTCCCTTTGACTGGTGGTGAACATTTCTTCAGGAGTCTTGGAACCCAATGCTTGATGAGGGCATCGATTTTGTACATATACAACAGTTTTTGTGGTTTCAGCCCATAGAAACTTCGAAAGTCTTTGATCATGTAGCATGGCCTAGACAGCTTCCACAATCGTGCGGTTCTTCCTTCCTTCCACACCATTCTACTCAGGAGTATGTGGTGTAGTAGTCTCCCTCTTAATGCCAACCTCGGGTATGCCTGAGTGAACCAACTGTAATATATCGGAGGTCTTGCTTTGGCTTGATGGGAATGGTCCCCTTTTGAGCTTCCCTTCAGCACATCCTAGACATACACCTTCTTTCTCTACTTAGAATTCGGGCATCCGTGTCACCATTTGTCTTACACCAAGTATAGCTTTATAATGAAGGGGGGAAAACCTCCAATGCCAAAGTTTGGACTAAAGAGATGTGCCAAAAGACATGACACCTAGTGGACTTTCATCAACCTGATATAATGAATCAACACTAAACCCAAGAGTAAAGTCATCTTTAGCATTATTTTTCCATATACGTACCTTGCCATCGCTGAAGGTTACCATGTAGCCTTTGTCTTCCATTGTCGAGATGGACACTAGGTTCTTCTTTAGGTCAGGTGCATTTAATACATCCTTGAATTTCTAGCCTTCTTGAATGGTTGTCCTCTTCCTCAATTCTCAGCTCTCCTCTTACCTTTGCTATTGAATTTGTCATTCCTTTGATTTCCATCAGAGGGATTTTGATCATCGTCCCGATGTGAGTCCTTTCTATCAGGGCACTCCCTTGCATAGTGACCTACTTTATCGCAAATGTAACATCATCATTTTCTTCCAGCTTTAGGTCCAACCTTTCCTTTTGATTTAGTCCCAAAATTATTTCTTTTCTTAGCATGAGAAGAAAAGGCAGCAGGAGGACCTTTAGGCATGGGCATTTCTTGCTCTTCTTCCTTTGTTTCTTCTTCAATGCATCTAGTCATTAATTCCTCGAAACCAGGAATTATATTATAGTTCAGTAGAGTAGTCCCGAACAGGTAACATTCGGATGGTAATCCTCCAAGAGTTGTGAGTGCCATTTCCCTGTTAGTAATAGCCTCCCCAATAGATAGGAGATCATTCTTGATCTCGGTTATTCTTAAGAAGTATGCTTTTATACTCTCATCTTTAGCCTTCTTGATTTCACTTAGTTTATTTCTAAGAAACAAAACTTGATTTGCATCATTAACTTTAAATAAACTCACCAGTCTATCATAGATTTCCTTGGAGATGTCGAGTTTAGAGGTGTAGGCCAGCAAGTGCTTGTTGATAGAGTCACGAATGATCTTCTATTTTGACTTCTTTGGTTTTCCATTTGTTCCATGCAGCAATGGATGCATTTGATGGAGGCTCAACAATATTGCCTCTAACATGGTCCAGCACTCCAGGATCTTCTAGGGTTAGATAGATAGACAACTTCCATCCGTGATAGTCATCTTTCTCATGGAGCTTTTCTTCAGCAAGAAAGAGTGTTGAGGACCCCATAATTATTTTAGGATAGCCTTGCCAATCTTCTCTTCGGTGATTGCTCTTGCTCTTGCTTGGGCTTTGTCTTCACCTCAGCTATGATACCATGTTAATTTATGGTATGTTCTATGCTTATAATAGTCAACTTATTTTTCTTATTATATTCCACAAATTAGTAATCACATGTACGTAAAGTAAAGTGCAGATAGAACATTAAATGATCGAGAAAAAACAAGCCAAGACAAGAGACACAAGATGTGGCAGCTAGCCAGGGACAAACCCTGCAATGTGTGGGGAAACCCTTTGATCAAATCTTCTTTTATCTTCAATAATTTCACAGAGAGAAATAGTACAATAAATCTGATTTATATCAACAGTAGAAAACCCTAGATTAGTAGCATCAACCTTAGCGGCTTCATCATCAAACTAGGGCAGATGATATCTCACAAACCGACCATCAGATCAGGATGATTCCACCACCAAACGTTGTGGCTTCCAAAGGAGGTTTAGATGAACCTACAACACAGTTCATATGAAGAGCTCTTCTAGTCCACGTAGGCCAATCTTTACTTTTGTAGTTGCAACTTCAATTTTGGCAGCTTCCAGCTTCAAACTAGGGCAGTCGATATCTTGCAAACCGTCCGTCGGATTGACTTGATTCCACCACCAAAAGTTGTAGATTTCAGAGGACGTTCACATGAACCTATAGCGCAATTCAGATGAGGAGATCTTCTATTCCACATAGGTAAATCTTTACTTTTGCAGTTGCAGCTTCAGTTTCGACAGCTTCTGGCTTCACATGTGTGAGAGGGAGACCCTTTTCTGCGCAATAGAGAAGAGACTCTTTTCTGCATAGTAGAGAGAGAGAGAGAGATGTGATGAGATGAGTGATTCTAAATGAGGAAAAGTCCTCCTGTATTTATACACAACGTTGGTGTTTGAATAGATGTGACTGTTGGGTTTTTGAGCCTACATGAGTTGTAGGTCGGCTTGATAATAATTACATAATCAAAATAAATTAATATCTCCATGAATACTTATCGAAATCAGATGATATTTATATCAATCCTACACCTCTCGACGAGAGGAATATAATAAAAATATTATCATCTATGAATAAGACGACCCACATGAAGTTTTTCCCTGGTTGCCAATTTTAACATGCTATGCATTGCACCTTGGAACATTCAACCACTGATATGTGATATGTCGAGACCTCCAATAGTCAATTGTACATGTATCAGAAGGACACCAACTCAAACTTGGAATTTCACAAGTTTTTCGTTTCTGGATTTTAGACTTTTGTGGTTTATATCTTCTGACTCAGTTACCAGAGAACCCACTGTAAAAACCATTTTTTGTCAAATTTTCAAATCCCAATAGGGATCCATCATCAGGACATCTTGAATGTTGATAGTAGAAGAGCTTAACTGAGAGATTTAAATAGTTATGAGGTGAGTTAATTTAAGGATGAAATGAAGGTCGACTTGATTAACAATATTTATTGTTATCTTTTTTTAGTTTTTATTATTATTAATTATTAATAATAGTTAATGTTTAATAATTAATATATCTTAATAGATCTTAAGGAAGCATTAAGACAAGATTTTTCCCTCATTATGAAAAAGGAAAAAACTACCAAAAGTAATTTATGTAAAGAGGAACAAATTGCCTTTAAATCCTTGTGGAACAATGATAAAATTGTAGTTCTTAAGGCAAATAAGGGAGGGGTGGCAATGATCTTGGATAAAGAAGACTATGTATGCAAAATGAATGAGCACCTCAAATGTGGCACTTATAAGAAGCTGAGGGAAAATCCCATCCCCAAAATTATGAAAGAGGTAAAAAATACAATTTCAAATTCCAACCTTGAGGAAAAATTAAAGAAAAGATTAATCCCTTCTTGTGAAACTATCCCAAGAATTTATGGTTTACCCAAGATCCATAAAGAAGGGGTTCCTCTTATACCAATAGTTAACACCATTGGTTCCCCAACATATGAACTTGCTAAGTATGTTGTTAAAATCCTTAAGCCCCTAGTCGAGAATATTGATTCCTTCATCAAGGACTCCCATGATTTTGTGAATCTTTTTAAAAATGAGAGGGTAGACCATGATGACATCCTTGTAAGCTTTGACATAGTATCCTTATTCACCAAGATTCCCCTTGATGAAGCCATTCAGGTTATAAAATATGTTACTGATCCAGGAACTACAAGACTGGCTGAAATCTGCTTGTAGTCAACTGTTTTCACCTTCCAAGGAGAATACTATGAGCTGACATTTGTGTTGGCAATGGGATCACCCCTTTCGCCAATTGTGGCCAACTTATACATGGAATACTTTGAAAAGAAAGCCCTTGAATCATACCCTTTGAAGCCAATCTGGTGGAAACAATTCATTGATGATACCAATATAAAATGGACTCATGGTGAAACTGAGCTTGACAAGTTTTTTATTCACATCAACTCCATCTCTTCGAAATAAAATTTACTATGGAGCTAGAAGAAAACATGAGCATCCCATTTCTAGACGTACTCATCATCAGGAAGGAAGATGGCTCTTTAGGGCATAAGGTTTTCAGGAAGTCAACCCACACAGAAAGCTACCTCCACGCTGATTCCCACCATCACCTAGCCTAGAATTTTGGTGTTCTAAACACTCTGGCTATCAGAGCCCTTCGAATTTCTGACTCTGAGCATCTGGATGAAGAGAAGAAGCATTTAGTTTCGACTTTTAAGGGTATAGGCTACAAAGAAAAAGAAATTAAAATAGCTATAGAGAGAGCTGAAAGAAGGGTGTTATCTCAGGAACCTAAGGCTCAAGACCAACCTCAGTGTGGTAGGGTATTTCTACCTTATATTCAAGGAGTGACAGATAATATTGCTAAAATCCTGAGAAAGAAAAACATAATGACACAATTCTCAGCACCTGGAACTATTAGGCAAGGAATGAAGTCTGTCAAAGATAATATTAATAGACATCAACTTAAAGGAGTCTATAAAATAGATTTTTCATGTGGAAAAAGTTACATTGGTGAAACAGGTCACTCCTTGTAGATAAGAGTCAAAGAGCATGGAGTTGATATTAGGAATGAAAGATCTCGTACTTTAGCCCTGGCAGAGCATTCCTCAAAAACTAAGCACCATATCTATTTGTAAAATGCATCTATTGTCACAAGAGAAGAACAACATCATAGGAGAAAGATCAGAGAAGCTCTTGATATTATCAAACATCCACATAATCTCAACAGGAACAATGGTATTGAGATTAGTGGAAGCTAGCTTCCCTTAATCAGAGAAATTAAGATCACCAATAGACCTCAAGGTATAGCACTCAGTGGGTAGCTATCTCCCTCTCCTATTCAAATAGCTAGTAGTATTTCTATTATTCTATTATTTTTAGTCTTAATAATAATTTCCAGAACTATTAAGTAGGATAATAATAATTATTATTATTATTTAATTATAACATTTACAGTAATAATCATGATAATAACTATTCACTATTAATAATTAATAGTAATTAAGATCTATTAATTATTATTAATTAATAATAATTAAGATCTCCTAATTAATTAAATTATTATTAATTATTATTAATTATTATTAATAATAATAACTATTATTAACTATTAACTATTACTAATTATTAATAACTATTAACTATTATTAATTATTAATTATTAATTATTAATTAATTAATAATAATAATAACTATTATTAATTATTAAACATTAACTATTATTAATAATTAATAATAATAATAACTAAAAAAGATAATAATAAATATTATTAATCAAGTCGACCTTCATTTCATCCTTAAATCAACCCACACTACAACAAAACAGGCAATTTGCACCAGATTTAGCACCAGATTTTAGTGCATTTTTTTCTCAGTTGGGATGAGCAGCCTAGCACTAAATCTGGCTCTATTGTACAATTTTTAAAGCGTCCTTTTTTGCACCAAATTTTGCATCTTTTTAATGCCAAATTTTCCATCCTTTTTTGCATCATATTTTGCACCAAGATTTTCATTTGGTTTTACAATAGGTTTTGCTTCTAGTTTTGTGCCATTTTTTGCATCTATTTTTGCATCATTTTTTGCTTTCTCTTTTGTGGCATTCTTTGCTTCTAGTTTTGTGTCATAATTTGCATCGATTTTTACACAATCTTTGGCATCTAATTTAGTGCCTTTTTTTACATCCAGTTTGTGCCAATTTTTGCATCTGGTCTTATGCCATTTTTTGCTTCTAATTTTGTACTTATTTTTACATCTATTTTTGTGCCAATTTTTCTCCCTTTTTTTACACCATTTTTTCCATCCAATTTTGCACCATATGTTGAATCTTATTTAGTGTCAAATTTTGCATGCTTTTTTGCAGAATTTTTTCATCCACTTTTGTGTTTTATTTATCTCCCTTTTTTGCATCCTATTTTGCACCATATTCTGCATTTAATTTCGCATCATTTGTTTCATCCAATTTAGCATCATTTTTAACACCATTTCTTGCATCCAATTTCTCATCCTTTGGAGCATCTAAATTTGAATCCTATGTTGAACCATATGTTGCATCCACCTTTGCATCCCATTTTGTGTCTATTGTTACATTCAATTTTGAACCATTTTTTCCTCTACTTTTGCATTTGTTTTGCACCAAGTTTTGAATGATTTGTTGCACCTCATTTTATATCCAATGTTGCATCTCAATTTGCATCCAAATTTGAGCCATTTTTATGCCCATTTTTGCACCATTTTTCTTCTTTTGTGTCCAATTTTGCACCAGTTTTTATGTCCAAATTTGCATCCTTTTTGGTATCTAATTTTTCATCCTTTTTGGCTTCCAAATTTGCATCCTTTTTTCTGCCACATTTTATGTCCACATTTGCGTCTCATTTTGCACCTAGATTTTAGTTTGAATTTTCATCTAGTTATGCATCATTTTTTGACATCCTTAGCTTCACCCTTTTTTAGTCCCATTTTGCATCTTGTTTTGTGTCTTTTCTTACATCCTTTTTTCATCATAATTTTACACCATTCTTTGAATCCTCATTTTGGTGTCCATTTTTGCATCCTTGTTTGTGCCCAATTCGGTATCCTTTCATATGGCCTATTTTGTTACCTTCTTTGTCTCTAGTGTTGCACCATTTTTTGATTTTACTTTAAAACCCTTTTTGTGTCATTGTTTGCATCCTGTTTTGATGGCTAGTTTAACATCCAATTCTACTCCCAATTTTGCATCCATGGTTAAATCTGCTTTTGGCTTCTTGTTTAGAGTTTTACTTTTATTTCCATTTATGACCCCCTCTATGGGTTAATTTTACTAAGTTCATTTACATAGTGAAATATATTAAAGTTTCTAAATATCATTTTTCTGTAGGATTTAATGCACGGTTAGATGAAAATAAAACCCTCTCAGTTTATCCCGGAAACCTAGGAAAAACCAATTAAGAGAAAGGTTGTTCTAAGGTTTAGGATTCTTAGTAGATCAAGATGTAGAGTATAGATTAAGAAAAAGAGAATGAATTCTTGTGAGTCCTTGCATGCAGGTCTTCTTGGAGTTTTTAGTATAGCTAGGAAGCGCTCCTAGCTAGCTCCAATGCTTGGTCCTACACATAAGAGAGAGAATAAAGCAACCTTCACAGCATAATATCTTAATAATCGAAACTATTAGAAACATATAAATATGATTGAATAAATAAATACAAACCAAAATTCCATACATCCATTAGTTAAATAGAAGAAGTAAAGAATGAATAGAAACATATGGAAGGAAGAACAACTGATCTATATGAATAAAGGAGTTGGAGGAAAGTTACAACAATCAGATGTAGTTGTAACAACACCTCCCCCAACTCATAGCTCCAAAACTCTCCCTCTCAAGATAGATCTTAGCAGGGTGACAATACAAGAATTCCCATCATTTTTTCAATGGCCAAGCCTCCAATATACAGGAAAGTGAAGGCTATGAAGATTTCCCAAATTCCTCATTAATTCAATTTGGGAAAAATCTTTTGGGTGAATAATGTTTCCTCATATAAAAATGGCCTTTTCCACTTTTTAGATGCTTTTGTGTTTAGGAAAAAGCTAAAGATGAGGATAAAGAGATCACATTCCACCATATGAGTTTCCGAAAGTGAACAAGAGTGTCAAATTCAAATGCTTTTTTGCTTATGTTTTAGTTTTTTTTAAATATATATTTAGTTTTAGTATTTTTTTATTTTCTAAGAAAATATATATTTAGTTTCTGGTATTTTGTTTCTATAACAAAAATTATATTTTGTTTTTATAAAATGGATTTTAAACATTCCATTCATGCTAAATTTGTGATTTTATGATAGGAGTTTAAATTATATATAAAAAAGTAACTCAATGCCATGTGTTGTGTCGTTGACATGGGTGTTATACATCTTTTCCTTGCTAAGTTATAGAATGTGCTTGGGTTTTCTTAATGTAATAAGACTAATTATGTTCTTCATGATATCTTGAAATGTTCATCTTGAACCAGGCTAAAAGAGCAATAAAGTTAAAATAGGTTTTCCTTTGTCCTTTGTAGATATTTGTCCCCATTAATCTTGATCTTAATAGATTAATTGTCTTATGGTGGCCTTGAGTGGTCACTTCCATTAGTTGCATGCTTTACAGTTTTCTGTTAGTGACATTTTTTAGGCTTGATAATATGTTATTTAATTTATCAAAATGTGTTATTGTCCATATTATTGTTAAATATGTTGGTTTTTGAGCATGTTTTAGCAAAACATTCCCAAAATATTTATAGACTGTATTTTATAATGCAATGATTTATTGCTTGATGAAATTGTTTTGGATATTTTTTTTAGTATATTAAATTGTATGTGATAAAGTCAAAAGTCACCTCTTTTTTAGATTTTCATTGGTTAATTTCTTTTAAGGCCATCAAGTTCATCATTTGGTTCCAGGTTAAGGAAATATAGGAGTCATGAAGTGGAATTGTCCAAGCACTTAAATCTTGAGACATGTTTTTTTTAGTCACATTATACTTCCTTTCTATGTAAATTCTCGATGAAAATGGTCTCATGGAACATGAGGGGCCTCAATAGTAAAGGAAAACAAAGACTCCTAAAAGAAAAATGGTACGCAAAGCACTCATCAATAATGCTGATATAAGAAGCAAAAATATTAAGTGAGGTTCTACCTCATATAATTAGAAAATGGGGGAGGAAATTCCAAGTAGTAGTGATTGATCCTTAGAGATACTTGGGTGGAATGGTTATTATTTGAAATGATAAAGACATCAAGGTTATCAATATGTTTATCTCTTTTCGCATTATGACAATACAATTTTAGTTAATTGACATCGAGGACTACTACCATGTATCCAATGTCTATGACTCCAATATCGCAAATGGAAAACCTCTATTTCTCAATTCTATTTATGCACAAGTAATTTATACTCCCCATCTCCATGGATTATTGGGAGTGACTTCAATATTATCAAGTGTCTCGAGGAAAAGAAAGGATGAAGCGCAATGTTTAACAAGATATTTTGTAAGCTATACCATTAAAGCCATAAAGTAGTCTCCATTAAAGTTGCCAAGAAATGAGTCTCCAACCCACACATGTGGATCAATGAGATGCAATACATGTGGGTGTGGTGACTAACTTAATACACCACTCTAATAACTCCACAAACTTATGTATTTCACTCCGTCACATAAATTGACAGTAGTGTGACATAAGTAACCAAGAGTAGACATGAAAGCCTTAGGCAACAAACATTCCCTACATCCTCAATTAGGTGCTTAAATGATGAAGTGAAAATGCAAGGAGAAAAGAGGAATTCATGATTTAACCATCACAAACATGTGATCAAGTGTGACTAGGAGTGTATATATTCATATATTTTCCAAAGAGTGAGTTAATACATGAGTCACCATTCATTGGCCCTTATTTTTCTTTCTTTTTCATTTTCTTAAATATAGGACTTAGGGAATAAGGTTTTCATAAGTTTGGCACAACTCGTAGATATAAGATTTACATGAATTTTCACTTCAACCTTAGAGTTTAGACTTAGATAAATCAATATAGTGTATCTTTAATGATTTTGGCTTTCACTTTTTGATTTTATTTCATCAAAAATGACAAAAGGGGAAATATTTTGCCACAAATATATGAATGCTTAATCATAACGGCATCATGTGGTGAAAACAAATTAATGATGTTATTCTCTATGAAAATGATGGGTATTCTTGAGAAAATCTTATGCTTTTAGATTTCTCCTCTCTGGTTGAGAGGGAGTGAGGGTAGACACCATATTATCCATGTGTCATGTACTATGGCCAAGACTAACAATCGTAAGCCTAGTAAAGACACTAGTAGGGAGAATGGTGGATTGGATAAACATCTGGGACCAATATTCTTTGAGAATTTGAACTTTGACTAGGACTAATCGCCATAAGTCAAGTACATTGATCCAGGATAAGAATAGTCATGAGGATTGACATTTCCTAGTGTCAAATATTATGATAGTGGATTAGGAAATGATAATGTGAGGACATACCTGGTGAACATCTTAGTGGGGTAAGTTCCTAGAGAGGCAGTGGTGTCCAAATTTATGCGTCCCAACATCGGGCTCTGATCTAATGGAGAGATAAACTTGTTAGTTAAGGCCTTACTATTTTGACAATGTTGGCTATGATGATGTAAATCATCATTGATGCTTATCAATCTAGATCCCTTCTTATATGAATATTTCAACTTGAGAGTACTTTTTTGTCTCATTATGAGTACCTCCCTAGTTAGAGGGAGGGTCATCATCTTCATTATCGCCATCATCACCACCATCAATGTCATCATTTCATTATCTTCATAATCACCATTTATGTATTCACCATCATCATCATCATCATCATCATCATCATCATCATGATTATGGATATTGTCATCAATTGTTCATAATTATAGGCATCATAAGAAATATCATCAACCTAAAAAATGTTACGAGTGCTCGAAAAGGGTTGTTAGGACACATGATATATGCAAGAAAAATAACAATTTTACTTTTTATAGATGATCGATGATCATCATCATTACTACCATTATCATCATCATTATAATTTTCATCATCCCCATCATAAAAACTAATACAATTTTTATCATAATTGTTGTTATCTTCATCATGAACATCATAATCATCATTCATGCCATTATTGTTCTTGCTGATGACCACGACGAAAAAAATGATAATGATGATTAGCTGATGATGAATTGGAAGATGACGTCAAAGATAACTATTATGATTTTGACCATGACAACATTTAAAAATTGGGAAGAATAGCCAAGGTCATTAGAATCATCATCATCATCATTGTCATTGTAACTCTCATCATCTTTATCATCATTGTCATTATCATAACAATCACAATTCATGTCATCGTCATCATCTTCATTATCACCATCGTTATAATTATTGACATTGTCATCAGTTGTTCATAATTTTCAATGTCATAAGAAATATCATCAATGCAAAAAATATGGTGTGTGTTGGAAAAGGGAGGCAAAAGTGAAGAAAAAAAATGGGGGTAAAAATAGACGTAAATTTGGATGAAGAGTGGACACAACATGAGTAGATGCAGAACAAGACAGAAAAATTGACACAAAAGTGGATGAAAAAATAGATGCAATAGTTGATGCAAACTTGAACACAAAATAGGATTCAAACATGGATGAAAAAGTGGAAGAAAACATGGGCACGATAGTAGGCATAAAACTTAGCATGAATTGTGGTGAAACAAATGTGGATACTACAATGAATGTAAAAAAAAAGACACAAACTTGAATGCAAAAAGGAGGAAAAATTGGATGAAAAAAGGGATGTAAACATGGGCCAAACATGGGTGCAATTGTGAACACAAAATTAGTTGCAAAATTGGACGAATCAAAAGTGGATGTAAAAGTATATTGAAATGGGATGCAAAAAACATAAACAATATTTGATACAAACGTGGACACAAAAGAGGATACAAATGTGGATGCAATAGTGAAAGAAAATGTGGGTTGCAATGATAGGCATAAGATATGGCACAAATCATAGCACAAAAAAAGTGGATGTAATAATAGACAAAAAAAAAAGATGTAAACTTAGATGCAAGAGAAGATGCTATAAGGGATGTAAAAGTGGATGCAAACACGGGTGCAACATGAGAAACAAAATTGGATGCAATGGAAATACATGCAAAAGAAGATACAAAATGAGATGCAAAACCCAACACAAAAGTGGATGCAAAAATAGATGCAATGTTTTATGCAAAAGAGGATGTGAAGATGGATGCAAAATTGGAAGAAAATGTGGGTACAATAGTAAGTACAAAACATGGCACAAATTGTGTCACAACAAAAGTGGATGAAATGATAGATACAAAAAAAGAAACAAATGAAGATGAAAAATAGGATGCAAAAAGGGATGTAAAAGTGGGCGTAAACATGGGTGCAACAATGGATGTAAAATATGATGCAAAAGTTGATGCAATAAAATTCTATGCAAAAGTAGATGCAATACAAGACACAAAACCTGATGCAAATCTTGACACAAAAGTGGATATCAAAAGGGATTAAAAATAGATGTAAAAGTTGATGAAAACCTAGATGTATATGAGGATGCAATCGTGGATGCAAATTTAGAAACAAAAAAGGGTGCAAAGGGAGGTGTCAAACTAGGTGCAAATTATGGCACAAGAAAAATGGATACAATAGTGGACACAATAACAAATGAAAAAGAGGATGTAAATATGGATGCAAAACAAGATGAAAATGTTAATGCAACAAAAGTAGATGCAAAATTAGATGCAAAAACTAGACACAAACCTCGATGCAAAACTTGGAACAAAGGGGATGCAAAAAATATGCAAAAAATGATTTAAAAAATGATGCAAAAGAGGATGCAAGAGATGATGCAAAAGTTGATGAAAGTGTAGGCACAAAAAGTGGATGCAATAGAGGATGCAAAAGATGGTGAAACAAAATTAGGTGCCAAACTTGATGCAAAACATGGTGCAAAGGATGGCACAAAACTTGGCATAAAACGTGGCGTAAAACTTGGTGTAAAATCTGGTGCAAAACCTATTACAATACCTGGTGCTAAACTTGATGTAAGACTTGGTGCAAAACTTGGTGAAAACTTTGCATCAATTTTTGCACCATATTTGATAAATGGACACAAATAGCACAAAATTTGGTCTCTAGACGCAAAAAAGGAAGCAAAAAGGGATGTTAATCATAGGGTTTTGTTGTAGTGCCACCTCATAACTATTTAAATCTCTCAGTTAAGCTCTTCTACTATCAACATTCAAGAAGTCATGATGATGGATCCCTGTTGGGATTTGAAACATTGACGAAAAATGGTTTTTAATGTGGGTTCTCCGGTAACTAAGTCAAAAGTTTTTCCTTTGTTTTATGGTTTGGAGAGGCAAAACTTCAATTGGCTCTAACGTTTTTTCCCAAAGTCCATTCTGGGACTTCCACATACGATTGGAAATATTATTTTGAGCACTATCCAATGTAGGGGGTCTAATTAGTCCTTGATCCCATTTTCTATCTCAGAGAGGGCTCTAAAGTCTCTTCAGAACTTGAATCAAAACCACCAAAACATGAAGCTTATAGCTACCATGAACATCCTTATGGATGCCCAATCATCATATTGAGCCTTGTTTGACATCAATGCCAACACTTACATAACTAACCATCTAAATACCATCAAATGTCTAATAGATAGTATTTTCATGATGATTATAATCATGGATTTGATTCCTTATTGAAGTATAAATATGATGAGAATTGTTTCATGAGAATTTGAGCACTTGTTATTTTTTTTAGTGGTTGCATGTCATGTCTAGTAATATATTTCAATTCCCCATTGAATTCTTAGTCTAGTGAGGGTGAATTTCATTAGAATCTAAAATATTTCTATTTTTAGTAGCCTTTTCATGGAAGTGCTGATATCATATTTAGATTCCCATGTGATTATGGCTCTAATGAGTATAATATTATGGAAATGTTGATATTTCTCTATTTTTAGCAGTGCCTATTTTTAGGTGTGTTATATATGCGAGGATCCCTTTATCTATTTCAAGCATTTTTTCTATTTTCCTTTTTTAGGGGATTTGTTTTTTCAACCTCTATTTTTATAGTACAGTGACATGTGGAAACTTGGGGATAGCATGTTGTAGCTCATGGAATGGACAAGTGATCATATTTACATATGATTCATTAGTGATGTAGCAAAGAACATGGGTAAATTATTTTAGAGGTGTGACATGGAAATAATGGTAATTTACAAAAATGTCAACATATCTTTCTTCCACCCTATTTTCTCTCTCCTAGTGTGCATGAGTGTCCTATTTTCTTTCATACTCTCTCATATTTTCCCTACTTTTCTCACTTCACTTTTTCCTAAATACAAAAAGGCATAGATATATTTTTTGGCCTATGTTAAATTTTCCAATTTCTCTCAAGGATAGTTTTATCCAATTTGATCTATCCAAAATTTATTCACTATTGGTTTTATCCTAGTTTGAAAATTCAAAATTTTCCTAAGGGTAATTTTATCACAAGTTGAGTTAATTGAAAAAACTCCAAGATTCTTTTACCCAAATCAAATTGGCTATATTTCTGCTCAAGGGTATTTTTATCGCATAATAGCTTAGTGATACTTTAGTTAAACTAAAGAATGTGCCACATCACTCAATTTTTCTGCTCCAATTTAGTTCATTAGATGGCAAGCCAAGTCTACATGGTTTTCTAAAGTGCCACTTTTGGGTAATTTTATCTCCTACCTTCGCTATGAAAATTATAGGAATTATATGGGGTGAGGCTCCTATAAATAGGTAGAAGAGTGCAAGTGATTTAAGATGCAAGGAAATGGAGTTGTTATACATGTTACAAATCAACCCTAGCTTGCTCATTTTTACGACCGAAAACTACACTCGAATGTTATAAGTTGCATGCTTTAGCATTGTCATGGGATTCAGGTTATGTTAATTTAGAAAAAATAGGGTTTATTGTACAAAATATTAACATAACAATAATAAGAATAAGACATGATAATATCCCCATATTTCTTTATTAAAATTGTTCATTAATTGTTTCTTTGATCCATGGTTGACCATCCACAACATCTAGATAAAATCCTTTCAAGGAGAACTTGACCTCATCCAAAAATAGGGTATATATTACATTCTAAAGTCTCTAATAGAGGACATACAACTAATAATAGGCATGTTGACTTAGTCAAAATGGAATATGTTCACAAGAATTCACCCTCTAAGAATGGATGCATGTAAAATGTAAGAAAATAATGTCCAACCTTGAGAATATGCTTAAGGGTACACTTATAAGAGCTTGCAAAGTGGTGTCATTCAAGGTGCATGAAAGAAATAATACTTTACATTCTTCCTAGTAAAATGCTTCATAAGAAACCTCCAAAAATAGCAAGTGGTCCTATTAGACTAGAAATTTACCCCTTTAGAATTTGAAAATTTTGGTAGATCTGTAATAGTCAGTGCAACATCTAGAAGAATTTGGTTTGTTGTGTCACATTCATACTTTATTTTTTGTTTTAGGTGGTTCTTTCCAACCACATGGGTGTGTCTATAGCCTTGGATGCAATTTTTTCCTTGTAAATCTACAAAATAAACTCCCAACACAAGAATGCAAGACCATCAATTTAGCGGCAAAAATGGTTATAACCAATTTATGGATAAAGTGGTGGAATTATCTCCAACATCAGATTCAAGTGGCGAAAATAAATATAGAGAGAGAGCACCTCAAATGATAGACCAAGATAAATTCATAGACAAGAGAGAGAGAGAGAGAGAGAGAGAGAGAGTAGATAATGTGGAGCAAAGAGTGAATACCACAATCATGCATTAGTCTACATCCCACCACTTCTGACCAAGCTACCATGTGTCACAACTACTCTAATATTCATTTACCCTAAGAATTAATTCAAAATAATCTAATATGCTTTTACCCAAATCATTTTAGATATAATTATGCTCAAGGATATTTTTATCTCATAATACCTTAGGAATACTTTACTTAAATTGAAGAATGTGCCACTTCACTCTGTTTTTATTCTCTAATTTAGTTCATTAGATGGCAAGCTAACTCTACATGCTTTTCTTAAGTGCCATTTTTTTGGTAATTTGATCTCCTACTTTGCCTATGTAAATTAGAGGAATTATAGGGGGGATACTCGTATAAATAGGTAGAAGTGTGCAAGTGATTGAAGATGTAAGGAAATGGAGTTGTTATACATGCTACAAATCAACCTTAGCTTTCTCATTTTTACAACATAAAACTACACTAGAATGCTAGAAGTGACATACTTTAGCATTGACAAGGAACTCAGGTTATGTTAATTTAGAAAAAAATGGATTGATTGTACCAGAGGTTAACATAACAATAATAAGAATAAGACATGATAATATCCTCATATTTATTTATTAAAATTGTTCATTAATTGTTTCTTTGATCCATGGTTGACCATGCTACAACATATGGATCAAATAATTTCAAGGAGAACTTGACCTCATCCAAAAATAGGAAATATATTACATACTAAAGTCTCTAATAGAGGATGTACAACTAAAAATAGGCATGCTAACTTAGTCAAAATGCATTATGTTCACAAGAATACACCCGCTAAGAATGGATGCATGTAAAATATAATAAAATAATGTTTAACCTTGGAGAATATGCTTAAAGGTCGACTATAAGAGCTTGCAAAGTGGTGTCATTCAAGGTGCATGAGAGAGATAATACTTTACATTACTCCTAGTAAACTACTCCATAATAAACCTTCAAAAATAGCAAGCAGTCCTATTAACGTAGAAATTTACCCCTTTAGAATGTGAAAAACATGGCAGATTTCTAATAGCCAGTGTAACATCTAGAAGAAGTTGATCTATTGTGTCACATTCATTTTTCTTTTAAGGTGGTTCTTTCCAACCATAAGGGTGCGTCCCTAGCCCATGATGCAATTTTTTCCTTGTAAATATGCAAAATAAACACCCAAAACAAGCATGCAATGGTTTTCTTTTACCAGAATTTAGGTGCCAAAGAGCTTATAACCAATTTGTGGATAAAGTGGTGGAATTATCTCCAACATTATATTAAAATGGTGAAAAGAAATATATAGAGATGGAACTTCAAATGAAAAACCAAGAAAGATTATTAGAACTTATAAAGTATTGCACAAGAAATCATCAAATTGATGAAAAACTCAAAATCGATTGTTCTTTTCAAATCCGGGAGGTTTGTTGTGCTACGAAGAAAAATACAAAATTTATTCAATGATGTTCCTAAATAAGATAATATAGTAACTAAACAAGAAAAAACAAGAGAGAAAGAGAACAATTTGTTTTTGTTGAAGAAGATCCCCTATAGTCCAAGATGAACCTCTTCCTTTTAACAATGAAGGAGGTAAATTTACGCATGCAAAATTATCCCTAAAAAAATGTAAAATGATGTGATAAGAGAGTTGAAATGTTCATGTGCTTAGGTCAAATACAAGTGAAGAAACCTTAGCTAATTTGAGGGAAAGGTTGAGTAGATAATTCATATGCTTTGTTGACTAGAGGAAAGGAGTGAAGTGAGGATAAGGTGGAGAGAGAAACTAATACACACTAGTCAACTAAGGACATAGGGGAGTGATGTATTAATGCATGAGAAATAAATGGGTGGTGAGATTGGGTGATGTTGATGGTGTTGGACCTACCAACATTCCAAGGGGATATCCCCGGTAAGAAGTCCTAATCAGACCTCAAACCATTTGGTGTAGGAGTCCTGTAGGAATTTACAGGGTAAGTTCCTCAGAAAGAATACCAAAAGGACACCGCTCACAACCAGATCTCAAATCAATACACCAGTATTTTTGACGTGGTTAAAACCCTCAGAGTGCAAGGAGGGAAACAGTCCACGGCCTGTCCCAACGTGGGTACAGACAATTTATTAATCAAAGAATGAAAATTTACATAAGCTTCTCTCATGCACAGATTACCCGAACAATGACCCTCCATGCGCTTTAAATAGAACTCATGGACCAATCGGGTGTCAAGCCACGGATCAAGTGTCGGTAATACCGAGGTGAGAGTGAACCGTCAGATCACTACATATCGTGACCGTCGGATTGTAAGTTACAAAATGTACAACGGTAAAGAAACACACTTTACCTAACTCTAACCTAACTCTATGCTAGACCAAGTTGAACTTAACTATATCCTATGTGTCGGAATATCCTAACATCCCCCCTTAAGAACAACTTGGGATAGGATTGAAGGATTTACAAATATGACACAATAGGAGAAGGAAGGAGGCACTAGAGCCTATCCCCCCTTAGTGACAACTTCCTGAACTCCAAGCATATATCGAAGTTTAGTGAACTTCGCCTCTGTGAGAGCCTTTGTGAAGATGTCTGCAACCTGATCATCTGTTGGACAATATTGCACTTCAAGAACATGGTCATGAATGAGCTTTCTGATGAAGTGCATGTGTAGTTCAATGTGTTTGCTGCGCTGATGCTGGACTGGATCTTTGCATAGCTGAATGGCACTTTGATTATCACACCAAAGTGTGGTTGGATGCTGCTGCTCAAAGCCAAACTCTGATAGGATCTGACGAAGCCACAAGGCTTCCTTACTAGCTTCCACGGCACCACGATACTCTGCTTCTGCTGACGAAAGAGAAATGGCAGCCTGTTTCTTACAAGCCCATGTAATAGGTCCTGAACCAAGAGTGAAGACATAACCGGCAGTAGACTTCCGATCATCAAGGTCACCAGCCCAATCAGAATCAGTGAAACCAACTAACAGAGGAGCTGCTTTGGCACTGTAATGAATCCCAAACTGTACTGTACCTCGAACATAACGAAGTATTCTTTTAGCTGCTTTCCAATGACTTTCACGGGGGTTTTGCATAAAACGAGCAACAAGGCCAACAGCAAAGGAAAGATCAGGACGAGTATGGGTTAAATACAAGAGTTTTCCGACAAGTTGACGGTATAAGGTAGCATCAACTTCAGGAGAAGTACAAGAGACTGAAAGTTTGACTCCAGACTGAAAGGGAGAAGGGGCTGGCTTACAGTCTTCCATGTGAAAATGACGAAGAATATCACAAGCATACTTGGACTGGGAAAGGAAAATACCCTCTTGGGATTGCAAGACTTGAAGACCGAGAAAATAGTGTAAGTGTCCTAAGTCTGTCATTTCAAATTTCTTTTTAAGGCTGGACTTCACATGGTTTATAAGGTTGGGATCACTACCAGTAAGAATAAGATCATCAACATAAAGAACAAGGATGATAAGAGAGTTGCCCACTTTCTTGGTGTAGACAGTATTGTCAGAATGACACCTAGAAAAGCCAGATTCTAAAAGAAAGCTATCCATTTTGGCATACCAAGCCCGAGGAGCTTGCTTGAGGCCATAAAGGGATTTCTTAAGTCGACAAACGAGGCTGGAGTCTGTTTGTATGAAGCCAATGGGTTGTTCCATATAGATTTCTTCCTGCAAGTCCCCATGCAAGAAGGCAGATTTAACATCCATTTGATGGACTTCCCATTTTAAAGAGGCAGCAAGGGAAAGAACAAGGCGGATAGAGTTCATTTTGGCAACTGGAGAGAAGGTTTCAGTGTAGTCAATGCCTTCAACCTGTGAAAAGCCCTTAGCAACTAGACGAGCTTTATGTTTATCAACTTTCCCATCTGGTCCATACTTGGTTCTGTAAACCCATTTGCATCTAACAAGTTTGCGTCCCTTTGGTAGAGGAACAAGATCCCATGTATCATTTGTCATCAATGAATGATATTCTTCATTCATAGCTGCTTCCCAATGTGGATGGCCTGAAGCTTCTGCAAAAGTGTCAGGATCATGATTTACTGGAGCTTGAGCCAGTAAAGAAGAGGCTCTTTCAAACTGAGAACGTGTACGTCGCTGATCTGTAGGATCACCGGCAAGATCACCTGCTGCATCCCGAGTAGCACGGACCCATCTTGGAAGTTGAGGATCCTGAGAAGGTGGGGGAGGATTATCATCCTCGCTTTCATCATCAGAAGAAGAAATGTTTTCAAAGATAGAAGAGATAGGAAGAGGTGGCACATCCGCCGGACTAGGCTCGCAGGCCGATTTATTTTCATCAAATTTTACATCTCTTCTAATGATAACATTTTTGGACTTAAATGGAATAAGTCTATAACCTTTTACATCTTCAGAATATCCAACAAAAGTACATTTCTCACTCTTAGGTTCTAAAGCTTTATGCTTTTCATCTGGAATATGGGCCCATGCTTCACTTCCAAACACACGAAAGTGACTTACATCTGGTTTAATGGAACTCCAAGCTTCTTCTGGAGTGATATTCTCTAGAACCTTAGTAGGAGTGCGATTGATTATATAATTTGCACAATTAATTGCTTCGGCCCAAAAACTAAGACTGAGTCCTTTAGATTGCAGCATACAATTAGCCATTTCCTTTAAGGTGCGATTTTTCCTTTCAGCTACACCATTTTGTTGTGGAGTGTATGGAACAGTATGTTGCATTTGAATTCCATTTTCGGTGCAAAAGTTGATGAATGTGTTTTTAACATATTCTCCACCATTATCAGTTCTTAGCTTAAGAATTTGATGTCCAGATTGTTTTTCAACAAATGCTTTGAAGGCCAAAAAAGTGTTAAATACTTCGCTCTTGAGTTTTAAGAAGTATACCCAAGTGCGTCTAGAGAAATCATCAATGAAAGTTAAGAAGTACTTGCAGCCAGAGAATGAAGCAACAGGAAGAGGACCACATAAATCACTGTGCACAAGCTGTAAAGGGGCTGAGGCGTGCCAAGAGGCACGTTTGTCAAAACTGTCCCGATGATGTTTTCCGAGTACACATCCGGAACAAACACCATCTTTGCAAGATACCATAGGAAGACCTGTCACCATATTTTCTTTACATAGATGCTGAAGGGAGCGATAGTTTAAGTGACCAAACCGCTCATGCCAAAGTTTGCTCACTTCATCATTATGAGCAACAAATACTGAGGGAAGATGGGATGACCCAAAGTTGTGAAACTTATACAACCTTTTGGAATCATCAGCAAGACCAGTAGCTAGAATCTGTTTAGGATCTTTTAGATCCTTGATTACAACATCATGAGGTGAAAATTCAACAATTTTACCTTCACCTGAATGAGTTATCTGATAGACAGATAGAAGGTTGCAGGATAAGTTTGGAACACATAATACATCATTGAACTGACCATTGTCTAGATGAACAGTTCCAGTCCCTACAACATTAAGAGATCTATCATCACCAACATATATATTTTTGGTGTTACAATCATTTAAAGAAGAAAACATGGCTTGGTTTTTGGCCATGTGACAAGAGGCTCCAGAATCAATGAGCCACTCATGAGAATGAGAAGAAGAAGAAGATACATTTAATGCATAACCAGACTGAGATGATTGACGATGACATGCAGAAAGTGCCGTTCCGGAAGTTGAAGTTGAAGTAGGCTCCAGATGGATGTTATGTTTCTTCATTGCGGCTTCCAAGGCTTCCATCTTCTTAAAGCATTTAGATTCTAAGTGGCCATCTCGATTACAAAAGTTACAATGTCTGTCAGTCTTCTTCCATTTGTTTTTATTGGTCTTGTCATTTTGCTGAAATGATCTTTCATCTTGAGGCTGAGTTGGTTTAGGACCATTCCTTTGAGGATAAGACTTCTTAGGATTCTTTGAATTTGGTTGCTGCTGGGCGGCTAACGCTTTCGAGGAAGAGTTTCCAAGATTAAGAAGACCAAGGTGTAAGAGTTTTTCTTGTTCTCTTATTAAGGAATCACAAAAGGAGTCAAAGGAAGGGGTTTGTAGTCTTTGCCTTGACAAATGAAAGCTTCCCTTGTAGAATGGAAAGTGGAAACAAATACAGAGTAGGCTGGTCCCAACTTAGTAAGGATGGAATAAATAAGGTTACCATCTTCTTTCTTAACTTTAACACCTTCCAAGAGATATCTAAGGGTCTTGAATTTGGACAAGAAATCTTCAATGCAAGAAAAATTATTAGGATCCAAAGTAAGCAACTCATTCTCAAGTTGATGGGCTCTAATTTCATTTTTAATCCCAAAAACTTTAGCAAGTTTTTCTAATGCTTCATGAGGAGTTTCAATTTCTGCAATGTGGAATCTAAGATCAGGAGAAACAGACATTCCTATCAAACCACGTGCTTGATCTTGTCTATTTTCCCATTTTTCGGCCTTGTCTTCATCTTTGGGTTTCTTCTCTTGGTCTGTGGCTATTCTGAAGAGACCTTTACTTCTAAGTAAATCTCCCATGTAGGCTACCCATTGGAAGTAGTTAGTGCTGTCAAGAATGACTTGGCATGGACTTTCCATTTTTTGAAAAAAAAACTGAAGCTGAAGATGCTGAAAGTAAGTGGTCCAATGGATAGATCTCGAAAAAATAGGCGGTTTTAAAAAAAACGGCTCTGAAAAAGGCTTCCGGATGAAGAAGTTATGGCTTTTTGAAAAAAAATTGTTGACGTTGCCGGCAAAGTGCGCGAATGTGCGGGAATGAAAAAATCCGCCCCCACAAAATGGAGACTTGAACCCAAGACCTCTACTCTCTTAAAAAGTCTTTGAACCAATTGATCTATACAAAATATTTGAGAGAGAGAGAGAGAGAGAGAGAGAGGGGGGGGGGGGGCCTCGATTTGCGTGCTTGCCTTGGGAAGGCTCTTTTCCCCTACAAAACACAAAACACAAAACCCAACACGAATATGCAAAGAAAAACGAACCTTACGGCTCGAAGTTAGCTTTAGCCAAAAAACTAGAATTTTAAAAAAAATCTCAAAGTTAGCTTTTAACCGAAAAACTAAATATTTTTCTCAATGTTTCTGATTTTCCAAGATCACACTAAGGTGCAGGGAAAAGAGCATACGCATGAGAAAAATCCTTTCTTTCTGTTTCTGATTTGCCCAGATCGCACAGAGTCGCAGGGCAAAGAGCATACGCAGAAATGAAAGGTATAGATCCGGAAAAAAAAAGGCTAAATAAACCGAAACCGAAATAAGCAGAGAGAAAATGACAGTAAACTGCAAAAAAAAACACTGTATACCTCCCGATCTGAAAAATGACGCAGCTAGGGCTACCGGAAACCTTTTCGCGTGAAACGAAAGGGGTTCCTCACTGAAACAGATGCTCCGAACGCAACAGAGCAGTCCTCTCGGCCCGAAAGCAGTCAGAAACAGCAGATCTAGGAAACGACAGCCGCATGCAGTTCTACCGGCTTCAGATTTGGATCACCAACGGACGCGGCCCTCAAATAGCTCTGATACCATGTAGGAATTTACAGGGTAAGTTCCTCAGAAAGAATACCAAAAGGACACCGCTCACAACCAGATCTCAAATCAATACACCAGTATTTTTGACGTGGTTAAAACCCTCAGAGTGCAAGGAGGGAAACAGTCCACGGCCTGTCCCAACGTGGGTACAGACAATTTATTAATCAAAGAATGAAAATTTACATAAGCTTCTCTCATGCACAGATTACCCGAACAATGACCCTCCATGCGCTTTAAATAGAACTCATGGACCAATCGGGTGTCAAGCCACGGATCAAGTGTCGGTAATACCGAGGTGAGAGTGAACCGTCGGATCACTACATATCGTGACCGTCGGATTGTAAGTTACAAAATGTACAACGGTAAAGAAACACACTTTACCTAACTCTAACCTAACTCTATGCTAGACCAAGTTGAACTTAACTATATCCTATGTGTCGGAATATCCTAACAAGTCCCAACAGTGCTCGTAAGGTAATGCCTTAACTGCGATGTCGCACAGAGTCAAGTAAGGTAACTCTTTCAGTGGAAAGGGTGTGACTGATGCAGTGAGTCAAGGAATGAGTATGAGAGGTTTTGACACTTCAAAGGGGTAGGAAGGTGAAGGTGAGTTCCATGTTCAAAGGGATCAGTCCTAACTAGACTAGGAACACACAAGATAAAGGACATGCACAATATTCGATAGAGCAATCGGCACGGATGCCGAAGTCCCAACATACAAGGTAAGATGAGACGAACAACACTCATGGATTAGTCTAAGATGAGTGTGATGGTTGATATAACAAGGTTTAGAGAATGGTCTATCTGGTGTCCAGCAGATTAGTCGACACGGATGGTGACATCATTAACAACATATGCAACACATTAACAACAAGATTCATATAATTACATGTGAATTAGTTCATATACAAGTATGTAAGTTAAATAACATATATCATTAAGGCAACTGGAGCAGTCCAACTACAATAACAACATATCCATGAAAATGTGTTGGCTTTCATTATATAAAGAAGTGTAAGTCACAATCATACAATACACCATGTAAACCTACTAGCCCTATCAATAAAATGTTACAGCCACATCCGCCTACTCCTCCAGAGATATGTACTAGCTCCATACTGTGGAGAAGCCAAGACACATTACAATACTGTCCAAGCCTTCTTCAAGATAGTCTTAGTGGAAGCTTGGCTGACCAAAAGCCTATACAATGAGTTATGAGGGTCTATTTATAGCAAAGGATGGGGTAACCCTTGACATTCCCCTTTATGATAGTTCAACTGCCCTCAAGACTCTTCACCTACTCTATGAATGTTACATTCAACTGTTGACACTTGACTTACACTTGACATGACTCAACATTACAATTCACATGTGCTCATGTGAGGTGACATGGCTTCAGCAAGCCTTGCAAGACATCACTGACATTCAGTCTGCTGCGATGAGACAAACTCTTTGACATGCTTGTGATGGTGAGGTTGGTGAGCTAAAGCCAAGCTTGGTCATCTGTGATGTTGTGCATGTACCTCATGGTGACATCTTGTTGAAGCAAACTCTTGTCTTCGTTGCAATTGGTGTATTGGTTCGGCCCCTTCATCCAACTTATCTGCTAACATGCACATGCTCTTGTTGGGTACGGTTGAATCGGCAACACATTGATGCATAGTGCCTGTGCTGATCTCCAAGTGTGTGTTGGTGACCATGCACATCAACTTGATGAAGTACATTTTCAGCCCCAGTTGGACTTTCTTCTTGCCTTCTGCTTGGTGAGTGTGTTGAATGGGTTGGATTGCATGCCTGTGCTCAATGACATGCATGTTTTTGGATCCTTTGCAAGCAATCACGAACATTGCTTACCATGTTTTCTCTATGTCAACTACTAGGATGGATCATTAACTTGTACAGGCACAGTTACATCTGTGAGTTCATGTTCCACCCACTGTTGTTCCTGTTCCTACTACAATTCATTGGACTATTTTTGCAGCTTCATGTTCTTCGTGAGTTGTTGCTTCAACACATGCAACTCCTTCTTTGTTCCATATTCTACCTTCGCACAATATTCATGTTGTGTCATGATTCCGATTTAAATATGAATGCAAAAAATTACATATATAACCATAAATACAAAGATGTAGTATAAATAACACTTCATTTCATTCATATCAAATATTGAAATATGCTTACAAACAGAATGGAAAAAAGACTAGCTTGGATGATGGTAGCTTATATCTGAGAAGAGATGTGATGGCTACATGCCTCTGAACTACGTTACAATGAGGCTCAAGGACCTTATTATAGAACAATGAGAGAAAACCCTAAACAAGTAAAACCCTAACCTTAGGAGATGTAACACCAAGAGTTTATGGGCCCCATTGGGGTTAGTTGGACAGCCAACTTCCTAGGGTCACGACTTGGTCATATTATCTCCATTTGACATCCATGATGCCCCATTGGAAAGATCTCTCTGAGGAATACGATAGAGAAGATGATTTTAGTTAGAAATTAATTGGTGGTAGATTTTAAAAAAAATGTCGTTTAGGGCCTCAAAATGGCTCTGAAAGTTTACGACTCGAAAAACTGCTAAAAATAGTCAACTGTGGTACAATTAAGGAAACTAAAAAACTGAAATAAACAATGGTGGGGGTACAAGTGGAATTAGCAGGAAATGTTTTTTAGCACCTCAAAAGGACTCTGGAAGTTTAGGACCCAGAAAACTTCTAAAAATAGTAAATTGTGCTACAATTAAGGAAACTGAAAAACTGAAAGAAACAATGGTGGGGATCCAAGTGGAATTCGCGGGTGGCCACCAATATCCACCTGGATCATTCCTCCCCCCTCAAGAAGAAATGGACCCCATTGTGTTGAGTTCCTCCATGAGATGGGGGAACTTCTACTGAAGTTGGTCTCTTGTGAGCCACTTGCCATGGTGACGGAGATGGCCTGCTTTAACAACTCAATATGGTTGGATCTTCTACTAGAAAGTGTGCTTGATCTGTGTGTCCATGATCTGATCAGTTGCGCCTTGTTCCATGCAATATAGATTTAAATATGTAGATGTGAGTTGTTGTGCAATGTCTGATGTGTCTAACAATGGTGGGAAGTATGGTTGAAGGCGGTCCACATTGAACACTGGGAGTAGGCCAAGGAATGGGGGAATGTTGAGCTCAAATGCATTGTCTCCCACAACCTTGGTAATGGTGTAAGGAGCATATCAGATTGGTCTAAGTTTCCGATAGGCTCTGGTAAGGCATTCCTTTTGCAAACACAAGCAGACTTTGTCGCCCACCCGAAACTTGTGTGGCACTCGATGTTGATCATGTCATTGCTTGTACTTGGCATTTCATTTCTCAAGAATGTCACAGACCTACACATGGATATGTTGTATGTGCTCAACGAAGATGTTTTCCTTATTGGTTTTGGACTGGACATGAGCCGAAACTACCTGAATAGCTACAAATGGCATGGCCATATCAATGGGACATAGTCACTAGAACCCCAAGCCCACCTGAAAAGGATTGTGTCCAGTCGAGTTGTGGAGAGACAAGTTATTGTTGTGCTAGACATAGGGGAGGCTCTCATCCCATGTGCATGGATGATTTGAGTTGTACATGCATAGAATTTGTACGATCATCCTATTGATCTCCTCTGCCTAGCCATCAGTTTTTGGATCGACTAGAGACAGGACCAAAATGTATTGAGGAACCTGTACAATGGAATACATCTCTTTGTCATAAGTGGGATACTTCCAGGCTGTGTCTAAAAGTGTCTCATTGTGATATACCTCTTGATTCCACTGTTGAGTAAGGACTGCCCTAATAGCATAGTCAAAGGCATCTGTCTCGATCTCAAATAGTTATTGCAAGTTCGATAATGTGAGCACTGGTGCATAGGAGAGGCCATGTTTCAACTCTTTGAATGTCTTTTGTTGAGATTCAGACCAAAAGAATTTTTCTTTCGCTCCTCCCTTTGTGACTTGACTCAAGGGCCAAGGGATATGAGAGAATCCCAACACGAAGTTGTAGTAGAAATTGGCAAGACCCAAAAAGTTGTAGAGATCTATTAGAGTGGTTGGAGCTGACCAGTGCCGAATGACTTGGATCTTCGATGGATCCACATGCACCCCCCATTCATCAATAATGTATCCTAGATATTGAACCGTGTCATGCCAAAAGTGCATTTCTCCAAATTGGCACATAGCTTGTGTTGTCGTAGTGTTTGGAGAACCTGTTAAAAGTGGTGTAGGTGCTCTTCTCAACTTTGGTTGAAGAAAAAGATGTCATCCAAGTATACCACTACAAATGAGTTGGTGAATGGCCGCAAGATGTCATCCATCAACCTCATGAAGGTTGCAGGATCATTCATCAACCTGAAAGGCATAATCAACCATTTGAAAAGGCCCTACTTGGCTTTGAAGGTACTCTTCCACACATCGGAGGGTTCATTTGGTGCTTGGTGATATCCTGATTTCAAGTTGAACTTGATGAAATATTTTTCCCCCTTTAGTTTGTCCAAAAGATCATAAATCCATGGGATTAGGTACGTATTCCAGATAGTGATCTTGTTCAGTGCCTGATATTCAATACAGAGTCTCCAAGTCCCATTCTTCTTTTGTACCAACACCATCAAGCTCCCATAGGGAAATGAACTCAGATGGATGTGACCTTTCTGCATTAGCTCCTGAATTTGCCTCTTGATTTTGTCATTCTCTAGAACGAAGCTCCGATAGATTGGTCCATTGGTTAGCAGTGCACCTGGGGTCAGATCGATGGAGTGCTTGACCTGAAAATTCAGAGGCGCCACTGTGGGGGAGGTTAAGATGTCCTTGTACTCATTCTCGACCTAGTCCATCTATTTTTATTGTGCAGAGGGCACCTGTCTAGAGGTCATGGCCACTGTCTTCTTCTTTCCCTGAGGGTGTATCATTAGGAAAATAAATTTACCAGTTTTGGAAATGAGCTTACTGCATTGTTTTGCTGTAAGCAAAGAGATGGTGGTAGGT
The DNA here is from genome assembly GCA_031772625.1 of Pinus tabuliformis. Lineage (NCBI taxonomy): Eukaryota > Viridiplantae > Streptophyta > Pinopsida > Pinales > Pinaceae > Pinus > Pinus tabuliformis. The sequence continues at coordinate 722,634,260 of CM062819.1, forward strand.
GATGCTACCTCTGGTATCCTGTAAAACTCATTTCCCGAAGTAACAATAATATCATGAGGCCTTGACTCATACATAGCATGTCGCTTCCATAAGTATGGTTGGCCTAATAAGACATCACAAACATCAAGGGTATCAATGCCACATAATACCTCATTCATGAAGGCCTTGATGTTGTATGGAAGGTAACATTGTTGGCTCACGCGAAGGTCCCGTCCTTGGTGAAGCCACCCGATGTTGTACAATTTTGGATGTGCTATGGTCAATAAGGCTAGCTCCTTCACGATCTCTACTGAAATGAGGTTCTTTTGGCTCCCGCTATCGATAATGAACTATAGCGGGGAACCCTTTACCCACATCTAGGAATGGAAGAGGCACTCCTCCTCCTCTGGATCTTCGAGTTCCCCCTTCTTGATCTTCATGGTGGCAACAATGGCGTTGGGCTCTGTACCAATAATCGTCTTCCCTTTGTCATTCCCCTTGTCATATTCTGACTCAAAGTCAAAACATGCACCTAATTCCAAAGCCTTTGGCTCGACCACCAGTGACTGCTTGGCCCGACACTCACTTGTGTTGTGATTGGAGCCCTTCTGGAACTCACACCACTTTCTCGTGTCCTTTTATGGCTTCAGGACATTGTTCTTTGCTCGCAACTTTGGTGGGTTGTCTTGGGTTGCCCTGCCTTGGCTTTTTCCTTTGTTCTGTGGTTTGGGGGCACCTTTCCCTTACTTTGAATTCACATATCCAACATATACTTCTTCTGTTTAAAATTTTTCTGGATATTGATGGCGTATCAGCATGTCACGTCGAGCAAGGAGATGTCCAGGAATTCCATCTCATCCTTGATGTACATGTGTAGGCAGCCATAGTACTTGAGAACCAAATGCTTCTCACAATCCTTGATACCCAACTTCATGCAAAGGGTATGAAAAACATTGGTAAAATACGACACATCTTGGTCCCTTCCCTATCACAACACTATCCACTTTATGTATTTATCCTCATTGCTCCTGACAAGGTAGTACTGCTCCTTGATGGAATCTTGGAACAAGTTCCACGTGGGTGCAACTAAAAACAGTGAGTTCGTACTTTCATCCTTCTACTCACAGTAGGCTTCCCACCAGTCCTTGGCATGGGGGTCTACATTAAGAAGTGAAAAAGTGATATTTTCTCGGCCGGAGAAATCATGAATGGAAAAATATCCTTTTAATAGATTTAACCATTTATCTACAGTGTCTGCATCTATCGGACCCTCAAATATGGGAATGTCAAAGTTAGCTTGTACATTAAAGTGTGTGTTGTTTCCAGAGTAGTTTCCAAAAGTAGATGTGTCACCCTTGGTTAGCCACTAAAGGATCTAGGCAAAGTTGTGTTGCCCTTGGGTACCCACTGAAGGTGAGGCTTCCTTATCTAGATTGTGCAATGCAGCCTTGCTGAAGGCAAAGACCAGGCCAAGGTTGGCCCAACTCGGTGATGGTCAACTGAAAGCAAGTAAGTTGATGAAATGCATGGAGACACTATGTGATAGAAAAAGTGATAAACAGTGCATGCAAAGCATGAATGGAGGATTGAAAAAATAGATCAACATGCATGTGGGTGAGGCAATTCGCCAGTTGGGCGAACGCCTGTGAAAAATAGTTTCATGCATATGACAATAGTGAGATAGCAACAGAAATTGAAATAGAGCTAAGACAAGCTATAATATATGTAAATGATAGCAGGCATTCAAATAAATAAAGAAAACAACACACACACAAGCGAATACACAAAAAGCGACAAAAATGTTGAAAAAGAGAGGTTGAGGCCACTTACCTGTTAATAGCTTAGCCGTATGTGTCGAAGAGTCTTGGATGTGCTATGGGATGTCAGACCTACAAGATTGATGTGAATGAATGAAATCTGAATCATCAAATAACTAAGTTTGGTCTCAAGACAGGCATGCCAAAAATTTAGAAAAAAGGGACACTTGGAGGGAAACTTCTAAAACAACTTTGCATGTAACCCGCGACTACTAAAAATAGCTCCCTAAATCATGGGATGCGTTTTACATGTTGCCTCTTGCTATTCCAGGAATATCAGGTCATGCATGCATGCAAGTCATGTTTCCTTGGTCCCAGGTGGAATTGGTCAACCCGGCTGTCCATGCATGCGATTGTTCAATTTCTTGGAAAAATGTGCATTACTACTTGTAAGCTAGGCTGACTACACAAGGGGGTTATGCAAATTATGGGCCCAATAGCTGACTACTACCTAGATTTGTGCAAATCCTAGGTAGAACTACATGTTGATGAGAAAATTTGCGCAATTCCTATTGGGAGGATTAGCTGGTAGGATTGTGCAATCCTAGAGCCCAGCAGGTTGTCATAGGGAATTGCACAATTCTTGGAGGCAAAGGCTTGTTTCCCTCCAGAAATGCATAAATTTCACTATGACGCTACTCAGCTTGTAGCTAGACCAAGTTTGGGTGAGTAGCCTATGAAGGGAAGAGATCAAATTGTGATCGATAGGTTGCCTTTGAGAAAGAAAGACACTGAAGATTGAGGACTTGATGAAGCAAGGCAAGCTATTGTGTAAGGTTGGTAGGGAGGCTCAAAATTGAGCTAAGGAAAATTTTGGAGGGGGGTTGTAGCTACTACAACACTTGGAGACACACTGGTAGAACTCCAGCTCTCTGTATATACGTTGTTCGTGAAAATCAAGTCTAACACCTCCGGAAGTATTGTCCAATTCTTAGCTCATCTTGGTTTCACGCTAACTTGATTGTAATATGTAGCATTTGCCAAGCCCTTGGTCAATTGACACACATTCCAAGCCAAGACAACATAGTTGTTTCGATTCAGGTTGAGGGTATATAGGTGCACAATTAGTATATTTGTCAGAGTCTTAGTTTCATCTCTCGTGTTGCTCCACTGCCAGCAGGCCTAGACAATACCCCAATGGATTCACATAAGAACACATGCATGGCTCCGCTGCTAGCAAGCCTAGTCAGTACTCGACGAGGTTACTTGTATCACCACCCTATGCAGGAACCCTTTCTCTTCTTTCACCTTATTCATTTTTCATTTCATTTTTCATTTTTGTTGTGTATGACACTTATTCATTTCAAAGGTGGAAGAGGGATCCCGACTTATTGAGAGTAGAGGAGCTTTTTCTAGAAGAGAAGCAGTTTATTGTATCTTTGAAGTGCTTGCTAAGGTTTTCCCCCTCACCTTACTCTACTTGACTGATCTGAAAAGGGTTAACCCAGAAACAATCAACTAGAGAAGGTGAAACTAGTTAATGTGCAAGCGTTTTCTTTTCACCAAGGTTCACTTTAAACTGTACGTATTTTCCTTCGATGTATCATGGACTTACGAGTAACAAGCTCATCATACAGAGGAAAGATTACATATAACCAATTAGTCTTAGTTGTACAAGCCCTCTTGTACTTTACCCAACTCGTTTCATGAGTCATACATGGTTTCATGCAAACTAACCTACGAACGAACGTAACAAACAACAAAGTAAAGCAAGAGCAGAAGCGAAAATGAAGGCGAAACAAGTAAACAATCAAGTAAGAAAACAAACAAGCAAACAAAGCATGTAAGAAAACAAGCATGCAAATAAATGACTGAAAGAAAACGCTACTCCTACTCCTACACTAACAGTGCATGGGCTTGATCACGTGAAGTGATACTTCCAATGTAGCCATCGACACATTGTTAGACCCGTGTGAGTGGAGGCTTAGTCTGCAAGTAACCCAGTTGTGCAGACCAACATACAAGAAAGATATGACAATGAAGACAACCACATTTTTTGTTTCAAAGTGCCCACAGGACATAAGTGAGTGCATGTGCATGACGGACAATCCGTGGACTTATCATGGTGTTGTGTGACACTACATGAAAATTTGAAGCAAGAGAAAACTCTTGACTGAGACATGCAAGAAAACGAAAGAAACAAAGATAACTTGTGTCACGCATGAGTGATTGTAATGTAAGGCTCCTCCAATGCATGAACAATGGGATCATGCAGTTAGAATGGAGGAAGTGTGATTTGTGTGTGAGATGGGTCATCAATGCATAGAGATGAGTGTGGAGGAGCCTTGGGTGATTGAACAGTTTCATGATCAGAAGTGAGACTAACCCTAAGAGAGTGAGGACCTGGCATAACCATCAACTCGAGTTGAAGTGCCTCTACAGTCTTGGGTTTCTCAACTTCATCATCAGGGAAATCATCATAAACTGGTGGCTTCAAAATATCAATTGTGATAGATTCATGGTCGTGATAAAAAATGGAAGCAAATGAATCACAACCGCCATGATCAGAAAAATCAATGAATTCTTCGACATCCACATGATCAGATGAATCAAACAGAGGTGTAAATGAAAAGAAAATGAACTCATCCTATCTATTTCTAGAAAAGAAAGATGAAGGATCAAGTGGATATTCAATGAATAACTTATCCTATCCATTTTCAAATGATGGAATAGCATCTGGTGACTCTTGTGAGTGATCAACAATGGGTGCATCTGTAGATGAAGACACACATACAAAATCATGGATGGCAGGTTCACCAAAGAAGCTAGGAAGAAACGGAGGGGGCTCAGACAGAAGGGAGGCATCCTTGGTCAAGTGTTGATGTTGCAGCTCCCACTCATACTCTTAATGAATGAAAACACATGTTGGTTGTGCAACACCAACTCCATAAGTGGGTTGTTCCTCATTCACAACAAGTGAAGAGTCCAGAAAGGGTGAACACAAGACAACATCATTTGGAGGAACACCTGGGTGCAAAGACGGAGGTCAAAGAAAAGAATGCATATGGGAACTCGAAGGACTCACAACCAATTTGGTGTGAAAAATAAGTGGAGTGGTGTTGGGAGGGTGTGAAGAATGAATAGATGTGTGAACATGATCCTCATCATCACTGGAAATGGTGGAAATGTTGAATGAAAGGGAGGCAGGCAATTCATTGAGATAGTGCTTGCTCCCACATGGGATTGCACAGTTCCATCAAGGAAGAAGGTTGAGCGAGGCTTGACTTCAAGCTTTCTCTTAGGACAAGAAAACTTCTTAAGGCAGTCCTTGAACCAGTCCCAAAGATAAGCGAACCTCATCTAGCTCTTTGGAGCTTGAAACTATAAGTCACAGAAGCACTGCCAAAAATCAATAACAGATTCATGCAGGGCCCTCTATTGCTTTTACAATTTCTGGTCACGATGGTCTGGATCAATATGATGGAACATGTCTTCAATAAGATCACATAAGTGCTTACATGACTGCATGGTGTTAGTTAATAGGCCGAGCACCCAATGAAATGCAGATTCGTGAAGTGTGAATGTAAGCAAAAAACCAGCCTATTCATCAGTAAACTCATCTTCCTTATAAATGAAGGAAAGTAAGTTATGTAAGTTCTCAGGCCAGGCCACTTAGCCTTCAGCATCACACATGTGAGTGGATAAGATATTGAAAAGCTTCCCCAAGATGGATACATCTTCACAATTTGAAAAACACCTTGTGGGAAGAAGAATGCAAGATTCCATGAAATATATGCAAAGGTTCAAAACTGGATGAGAGGACACTACTTGTCATTAGGCCATCCTTCTAGCGCCAGAAATGTTGATGGTGTTGGACCTGCCAACATGTGAAGGGGATCTCCCTGGTAAGAAGTCCCAATTAGACCTTAGACAATTTGGCGTAGGGGTCCTAGCAGTGGGTTGTAAGGTAATTCCTTGACCAGGATGTCACATAGAGGCAAGTAAGATAGCTTTGTTAGTAGCAAGGGTGTGACTGATGCAGTGAGTCAAGGAATGAGTATGAGAGGTCCTGACACTTCAAAGGGGGAGGAAGGTAAAGGTGAGTTCCAAGTTGAAAGGGATTAGTGCCAACTCGGCTAGGAACACACAACACAAAGGACATGCACAGGTTCCAGCATAGCAGTCAACAAGGATGCATCCATCCAAACATACAAGGTAAGATAACACGAACAACATTCACGGATTAGTCTAAGATGAGTGTGACAGTTGATATAACAAGGTTCAGAGAAAGGTTTGTCTGGTGTCTGATAGAGCAGTCGACACAGATGGTGACAACATTAACAACATATGCAACACATTAAAAACAAGATTCATATAATTGCATGTGAATCAATTCATATACTAGTACGTAAGTTAAATAAGATATATCATTAACGCAATTGGATCAGTCCAACTAAAATAACAACATATTCATGAAAATGTGTTGGCTTTCACTATAAAAAGAAGTGTAAGTCACAATCATATAATACACCACACAAACTTGCTAGCCCTATTAGTAGATCATTACAACCACATCTGCTTGCTCCTCCAAAGAGATGTGCTAGCTTTGGGCAGTGGAGAAGCCAAGGCACATTACAATAATGTCCAAGCCTTCTTCAACATAGTCGTAGTAGAAGCTTGGCTAACCAAAAGCCTATACAGTGAGTTATGAGGGACTATTTATAGCAAAGGGTGGGGTGACCCTTGACATTCCCCTTTGTGATAGTTCAACTACCCTCATGACTCTTCACTTACTCTACGACTGTTACAATCAACTTTTGACACTCGACTTCACATACTCTATGACTATTACAATCAATTGTTGACACTCAATATTACATTACACATGTGCTCATGTGAGATGACATGGCTTGAGCAAGCCTTGCAAGACATTACTAACACTCAGTCTGCTTTGGTGAGACCAAATATTTGACATGCTTATGATGGTGAAGCTGGTGAGCTGATGCCAAGCTTGGTCATCCATGATGGTGTGGATGTACGTCGTGGTGACATCTTGCTGCAGGGAAATCTTGCCTCCATTGCAACCGGTGCATTGGTTCGGCCTCTTCATCCAACTCATCTACTAACGCGCGCATGGTCTTCTTGGGTACAACTGAATTGAGAACACACTAATGCATAGTGCCCATGCTAATCTCCAAGTGTGTGTTGGTGAACATGTGCATCAACTTGTTGAAGTACATGTTTAGCACTAGTTGGACTTGCTTCTTGTCTTCACCTTGGTGAGTGTGTTGAATGGGAGGGATTGCATGCATGCACTCAATGACATGTGTGTTGTTGGATCATTTGCATGCGATCAACAAAAATGCTCACCATGTTTTCTCTATGTCATCTTCTCGGATGGCTCCTTAACTTGTATTGCCACAGTTTCATCCATGAGTGCATTTTGCACCAATTGTTGTTCCTGTTCCTGCTGCAATTCATTGGACTATTTGTGCAACTTCATGTTCTTCTTGAGTTGTTGCTACAACACATGCAAATAATTATTTGTTCTATCTTTTTCCTTTGTTGGATCTTCATGTCACATCATCACTTCATAGCCCATGTCTCCAAACTTGCTTTCATTATCAGTGGATCTGCTCGATCTCACAACTTTGCTCTGCCTCTATGTTTTCAACAACCTTCCTCTGACATTCGCTATATTCGGTATGTTGCCTTTAGCTGATGTTCATGATGCTTCTCACTGTGATGTTGCTTCTTGACAACTTGATGTCTTCATGAGTAGGTAAGCGCATGGACACTTGATTGACGACATGTTAAGTTTACGTATGTTCTATGCTAGAGAAGTTTATTTAAACTTTCACAGTTAGCAATCACATCAGCATTATGATAAACTGCATATAGAACATAAATATAAAACGTAGAAGACAAGCCAAGCCAAGAGGACACAAGATGTGGCACAAGCTAGGGACAAACCCAACAATGTGTGGGGAAACCCTTTGACCAAATCTTCTTTTATCTTCAAAGTTTAGCAGAGAAAGAGAGAGAGAGTACATTTACAACAGAAGCCAACACATTGACTTATCTAGATCTGAGCAAAGATCATTTAGTATAACGATGAGATTAGTTGAAGACATTCTACTTCAACTGATCCTGTAAGGTGACTCCTTCACCTATCATCATTCTGCATCTCGTCCATTTTCTGCACCTTACCATGTAGCACCATCATGCTGCTCATGATCTCATACGTTGCCCATAAATCATGTTGTCCATGATCTACATCATACTTCCCATATACCTCATGATGTCCATATTCATCATCCTACCATATATCTCATGATGTTGTCCATGTTCATCATACTGCCCATTATCATGCTGCCCTTTAACATGCTGCCCTTTATTAATGTGCATCATTCTTTAGTTCATATACATGTCAGCCTTAGCTGCTTGCTATGGCTTACAACCTAGCAAAGTAGCTAGGTTATAGTTCCATGCAATACTCCACGCAGTCCTGTTGTTTTATGTATTAGCTGTGTGAATCAGGGATATGACTGTCCTTGCTGCCTTGACTTCCATACACAGCATATACCCTTGATACTACTGCGGCTACCTTGCGTGGTATATTATATTGTCATGACTACGTGTAGAGCAGGGCATTGTTGTGCGTGTTATATATTTTATTTACATTCCATATAATATCTCTGCGTCCCATAATATGACTGCATCCTGACTATCTGCCATTCCATATATATGACAGTCAAGCGTGAAGCATATATATATATATATATATATATATATATATATATATATATATATATATATATATATATATATATATATATATATATATATATATATATAGATATAGATATATATATATATATATATATATATATGCGTCCCTAATATGACTGCATCCTGACTGTCTGCCTCTAGTGTGAACAAAATGTATATATATGTGTCCATAATATGACTGCACCCTGATTGTCAATATTTATGTGACTACGTTCCACTTATATGATTCCATGCACAGCGTATAGGTCTCACCATGAGTCAGCGTATATATAACCATCATTGTGTTGCATATATACCACCATGGCTGCGTTGTGTATATAACAAACTGCTCAGCGTTGATTGCCCAGCGTATGACTGCTCAACATATGACTGCCCAGCGTATATTCCAGTGTATGTAATGATATGTATCATTACGTCCTGCGGCCAGGTCTGAGTGTCACCATAGACTGCATTTCATGCCTGCGTATTAATCTCTATGCACTGTGCTTCAATGTATGACTGCCCAACGTATATTCCAGCATATGTAATGATATGTATCATTATGTCCTGTGGCTAGGTCTGAGTGTGACCATAGACTGCATTTGATGCCTGCGTATTGATCTCTATGCATTGTGCTTCAATGTATATCATCCTTTATGAATAGCGTATATGATCCTCTATGTACAATGATATAAAGGCATCCATTGAATTTGATTAGGGCTACTTAGAATAACATATTAGTTCATGACTGCGTTCTCCATTAGGGCATCATCATACTACGTCAACGTATTCCCTTTTGTGATTCTCCTTCTCCAAAAACCCAAGATGTGGAGAGGAGATCACATCAAGAATGAGTGTTCCAATTAACATCAAAACTCTTCTATTTATACTAAAGGCGAATGATTGAATAGACATGACGTTTGGGCTTCTAGAGCCTACATAAGAGCTGGTCGGCTTGATAATAATTATATAAACAAAATAAATTCATATCTCCATATATACTTATCGGAATCGGATGATCTTTGGATCAATCCTACACCTCTCGATGAAAGGGATCCAAAAAAAATATCATCTGCCATAAATGAGCTGACCCACATGGAGTTTGGCCCTAGTTGCCAATTAACACTCCCTCTCAACTAGGGAGAACTCCATCTAGTGATCCATATGTCCGACTGTACTATCTTGGTCACTAGTGCCTTGCACTGCTCTACCTAGCTTTGCTCAGCTCTGCTGGCTCAACTCTACTCTGCTCAGCTCTACTGGCTTTGCTAGCTCTGCTCTGCTCAGCTTTGCTGGCTCTGCTAGCTCTTCTCTGCTTATCTCTGCTAAACTATGAAGAAGAACAATTGATTGAGAATGTCTCATACCATTCTCCACTGACCCGAAGTCAGACTTAGAGTGTGTACCACTGGTCCTAGACCAGTCTCAACCGACCCAAAGTCAGCGTCATAGTAGGCACCACTCCTACTACCAGTCCCAAACCAGTATCGCAGTCTGAGAGAGTGTACCACTGGTCCCAGACCAGTCTCAGCGGACCCGAAGTCAACGTCATAGTATGTACAACTCTCACTGGTCCTAGACCAGTACTGCACTGACACGAAGTCAGTCTCGGAGTATGTACCACTAGTCCCAGACCAGTCTCAGCCGACCCGAAGTCAGCGTCATAGTATGTACAACTCCTACCACTGGTCCTAGACCAGTATTGCAGGCTCAGAGAGTGTACTACTGGTCCAAGACCAGTCTCAACCGACCTGAAGTCAGCGTCATAGTATGTACGACTCTCACTGGTCCTAGACCAGTCCTGCACTGACACGAAGTCAGTCTCGAAGTATGTACCACTGGTCAGAGACGAGTCTCAGCCAACCCGAAGTCAGCGTCATAGTATGTAAAACTCCTACCACTGGTCCCAGACCAATATCGTTGATCCCAGATCAATGGAGGACATCCTAGCATAGGGAGTATGGTAGATACAGCGATGTGTCCATCGGTACTACTATGGTCCCTAACTTCATTTGCCTTCTCATTGATCAGATGAGAGGTACTTCCCATGAGTCCCAGACTACATGGGTAGGATGCGTGGACATGAGAACTTAATCAATCCTGTCCTCACAGGAGAACACATCAATCCTACTACAATCGCCATGGAGAACACATCAATCCAGGCTGCCATGGAGAACACATTAATCCACGCTGCCATGGAGAACACATCAATCCAGGCCTCACAGGAGAACACATCAACCCTGCTACACAAGAGAGAAAATCATCCTGTTCCACAAGAGAGTGAATCATCTTGTCCCACAAGAGAGCGGATCATCTTGTTCCAGTGTGCACCACCAGGGGAGGGTGAGTCACCCTGTGGTCGTATGTTGCTCCAGTAGAACTGCAAGCCCCCCAGAGTTCCCAGAGCTCAATGTATGCAACATGCAGGACCCTTTTACAAAGGTCTCTTGATGACTCTAAGTCGTTCGGAAAAATCACAAATTTGATCTTTCCTTGGGGCTCTGTCCTCTACATCATCTAAGTGCGATGGAGCCTCCTTGATCATCGAGTTACCATATCCCAGATAAGGCAATATCTGATGTCTACCTGCTAGAGCAATCATCGAATATGGGATTTCTCAATAATTGAATCCCCCCTCTGGTTGTCACAAAGAATCACAGTGGTATTCATCATGTGTATAAACAGCTCACTGAAGAGCTTCAGCAACCAGACTACCTCACAAAAGGCCATACTAGCAGCATGTATTCTGCCTTGGTGGTGCTCAGAGTCACTGACTTCTTCTTCCTGCTCATTTAGGATATCGAGGCAGATTCCAAAGAGAAACAACACTGAGAACTGCTGTAGAGATCCTCCACACTGCCTGCCCACTCATCATTCGAATAATCATGTGGTTTCATATTTCTGGTAGTGTATCTCAATCCATGAAAGACTGTGCCCTGAAGATATCTCAAAATATTCTTGGCACCAATCCAATGAGGCTCAACCAAATATGAGCTCACCATGCTAACTGCAAAACATATGTCCAAACAAAATTTCACCAAGAACATCAACACGAATGAGTTTTAGAAACACAGAGGCATTTCCCAAATCGAGTCCGACACCACTACCATATAACCTTTGAAAGTTAAGATCCTCGAGGTAGTCACAAGCTAGCAGTTTATCTTCCCATATTCGAAATCCAACTCCCTCTGTCTTCTACAAATGAGAGGGTCTGCACCTGTCAGACATAGGTTCCGGTATGAGAGGTTTATCATCCACAATCTTCGAGTAATGGTTTGGATCCGTTCGAATCCTAGTGAATCTCAGCTGCATTAGATAGCTATCAATCCTCTCATACTACACCCGAGGTGTTTTTCTTCAAGCCATGGAGGGATTTCTTCCACCTGTATACATGAGATTCTCTGATCATGATTCTCAAACTCCTCGGGTTGTTCCAAACCTGTGGACCTGCTGCATGAGGGGAATGGTCCCCTTATAGTATCTTCCTACGGTACATTTCAGACATGTACCTTCATGCTCCTTTTTGAATTCAGGCATCCAAGTCACCATCTGACTCACAGACCTCCAGTGCTGAGTCAATGGACATGGTCCCCAGTGGACTTCCTGCAACTTGATACAACCATGAACTCAAAAACATCTTTGAAAGATCTATTTTTTAAACATGTACCTTTCCATTAATAAGTGCCATCTTGTAACCTTTGACTTCCATTTCTGAGATGAAAATCAGGTTCTTGCGATCAGGTACATAAAAGAGATTTTGGGGTTCCTTGCTTTTGTGGAAGAGTCAACCATTTCCTTGATGACCTGCATTACCAGTCATTCCTTTGATCATTGAAGATGTCCCAAGAATGGATGTTATCTTCATCAAGAGACGTGTCTCTGCCATTCAGACACTCCTTCGCATAACGGTTGAACTTATTTCAATAAGGCATCCACCTTTCCTTCCACCCTTAGATTCGAACTTCCCAATGAAGTGATCTTTAGATGGGTCATCAGAAACTTCCGGTACACCATTCTGATAACATTCTCTGCTCTGACTTCACCCTAGGTGAATTATGAGGAACACATTGATCCTTCTGTCTTGACCCAACTGCCTTTGGTTATTGGTCTTTCACTCTTGCTTGGGCATTGTCTTCACCCCAGCTTTGATACCATGTCAAGTTTAGGTATGTTCTATGTAGAGCAATTTATTTAAATTTTCACAGTTAGCAATCACATTATGATAAATTGCAGATAGAACATAAATATAAAATGGAGAAGACAAGCCAAGACAAGAGGACACAAGATGTGGCGCGAGCCAGGGACAAACCCCACAATGTGTGGGGAAACCCTTTGATCAAATCTTCTTTTATCTTCAAAGTTTAGCAGAGAAAAAGAGAGAGAGTACATTTACAACAGAAGCCAACACATTGACTTATCTAGATCTGAGCAAAGATCATTTAGTATAATGATGAGATCAGTTGAAGACATTCTGCTTCAACTGATTCTCTAAGGTGACTCCATCACCTATCATCGTTCTGCATCTCGTCCATTTTTTGCACCTTACCGTGTAGCACCATCATGCTACTCATGATCTCATACGTTGCCCATAAATCATGTTGTCCATGATCTACATCATTCTTCCCATATACCTCATGATGTCCATATTCATCATCCTGCCCATATATCTCATGATGTTGTCCATGTTCATCATACTGCCCATTATCATGTTGCCCTTTAACATGATGCCCTTTATTAATGTGCATCATTCTTTAGTTCATGTACATGTCAGCCTTAGCTGCTTGCTATGGCTTACAGCCTAGCAAAGCAGCTAGGTTATAGTTCCATGCAATACTCCACGCAGTCCCGTTGTTTTACGTATTAGCTATGTGAATCAAGGATATGACTGTCCTTGCTGACTTGACTTCCAGACACAGCGTATACCCTTGATATTACTGCGTCTACCTTGCATGGTATATTATATTGTCATGACTGCGTGTAGAGTAGGGCATTGTTGTGCGTGTTATATATTTTATTTTCGTTCCATATAATATCTCTACGTCCCATAATATGACTGCGTCCTGACTGTCTGTCGTTCCATATATATGATGGTCAAGCATGAAGCATATATATATATATATATATATATATCTATATATATATATATATATATATATATATATATATATATATATATATATATATATATATATATATATATATATATATATATATATGCATCCCTAATATGATTATGTCCTGACTGTTTGCCTCTAGCATGAAGCGAATGTATATATATATGTGTCCATAATATAACTGCGCCGTGATTGTCCATATTTATATGACTACGTTCCACTTATATGATTCCATGCACAACGTATAGGTCTCACCATGAGTCAACTTATATATAACCATCATTTTGTTGCGTATATACCACCATGACTGCATTGTGTATATACTAGACTGCTCAGTGTTGACTGCCCAGCATATGACTGCTCAACATATGACCGCCCAACATATGCAATGATATGTATCATTATGTCCTGCGGCCAGGTCTGAGTGTCACCATAAACTATGTTTCATGCCTGCGTATTGATCTCTATGCACTGTGCTTCAACGTATGACTTCCCGGCGTATATTCCAGTGTATGTAATGATATGTATCATTATGTCCTGCGGCTAGGTTTGAGTGTGACCATAGACTGCGTTTCATGCTTGCGTATTGATCTCTATGCACTGTGCTTCAACGTATATCATCCTTTATGAATAGCGTATATGATCCTCTATGTACAATGGTATAAAGGCATCCATTGACTTTGATTAGGGATGCTTAGAATAGCATATTAGTTCATGACTACATTCTCCATTAGAGCATCATCATACTAAGTCAACGTATTCCCTTTTGTGATTCTCCTTCTCCAAAAACCCAAGATGTGGAGAGGAGATCACATCAAGAATGAGTGTTCCAATTAACATCAAAACTCTTCTATTTATACTAAAGTCGGATGATTGAATAGACATGACGTTTGGGCTTCTAGAGCCTTATAAGAGCTAGTCGGCTTGATAATAATTATATAAACAAAATAAATTCATATCTCCATAAATACTTATCGGAATCGAATGATCTTTGGATCAATCCTACACCTCTCGACGAAAGGGGTCCAATAAAAATATCAGCTACCATAAATGAGCCCACCCACATGGAGTTTGGCCCTAGTTTCCAATTTAACACTACATCCCCAAGCATGCTCTGAACAGGGTCTTCATCTCTGCTCTCTTGGAAACCATTGTACCTTTACTATTGAGATGTAGATGAACTCTTGTGATACTTGGAGACATGGAAACACTCATAGCAAGCAATACGTCAGTTGAATACCAAAATGAACATGAGAAATGACTTACAACATACCTTTGGTGAATGATCATGAAGGTTGCGCAGTGTCAGCTGAGAGGTCGGGAGACTGATTACCAAGACTACACAAGGCATAGTTCAGGATGTTGGGAGACTAAATAACTATTGGAACTGCAAAATGTGCAATCTAGTTGGGTAGTTGGCTGCTAGGATTACAGAATGCATGATTCCAGCTGGGAAAGACTACTGGCCCAGGGACAGATTTGTGCAAAGTTTTTAGTCTTCCTTATCTAGATTACGCAATGTAGCCTTGGTGAGGCAGAGACCGGGTCAATATTAGTCCAACTTGCCGATGGGCAACTGAAAGAAAGTAATTTTATGAAATGCATGCAAACACTAAGTGATAGCAGAAGTGCTAAATAGTGCATGCAAATAATGAATGGAGGATTGAGCAAATATATCAACATGCATGTGGGTGAGGCAGTTCCTTGGTTGTGCGAACGTCCATGAAAAATAGTTTCATGCATGTGACAGTAGTGAGATAGCAATGGAAATTGAAATAGAGGTAGGACAAGCTAGAGTATATGTAAACAACAGAAGGTGTTCAAATAAAGCAAGAAAACAACACTCAAACGAGAGAATACATAAAAAGCTACAGAAATGATGAAAAAGACAAGTTGAGGCCACTTACTCGTGAATAGCTGATCTAGATGTGTTGAAGAGTTCTGGATGTGTTGTGGGATGTTATGGCTCCAAGATCGACGTGAATGAATGACCTATGATGGGTTGAATAACTGAGTTTTGTCTCAAGATGGGCATGCCACAAATCTAGGAAGAAACGACACTTGGAGGGAAACTTCTAAAGAAACTTTGCATGTAACCCCTAACTGCTAAAAATACCTCCACGAATCATGGGATGCATTTTGCATGTTTCTTCTTGATCTTCAAGAAATATCAAGTCATGCATGCATGTAAGTCAAGTTTCCTTGGTCATGGGTGGAACTGGTCAACCAAACTCTCCATGCATGCCAGTACTCAATTGCATGGAAAAATGTGTATTCCTGACTGTAAGCTGGGCTAACTACCCAAGGGGATTGCGCAATTTTTGGGCCCAAGAGATGACTGCTACCCAAATTTGCACAAATCCTAGGTTGAACTACCTGTTTATGGGAAATATTGCACAATTCCTTCTAGGAGGGTTGGTTCGCAGGATTGCGCATTCCTGGATCCCAACAGGCTGTCAGAGGGAATTGTGTAATTCCTGGAGGGAAAGGTTGGTTGCCCTCCAGAAATGCACAAATTTCACTGTGAAGCTGCTCAGCCTGCAACTGGACCAAGTCTGGATGAGCAACCTATGAAGGGAAAACATCAAAATGTGATCGACAGGTTGTGTTTGAGCAAGAAAGATACTGAAGCTTGAGGAATTGATGAAGCAAGGCAAGCTTCTATGTAAGGTTGGTAGAGAGGCTCCAAAACATCCTAAGGAAAAATTTTGGAGGTTGGTTGTAGCTGTTACAACAGTTGAGTTGGAGTTGAACTAAGCATATGAATGGGATAAGAGGAGATGATTCTAGTCCAATTTAAATTGAGAGAGAGAGAGAGAGAGAGAGAGAGAGAGAGAGAGAGAGAGAGAGAGAGAGAGATTTGTGTCACATGTCTACAAAATTTCCCTCATTAGACCTGATTTTCAATGAGGATTCTAGATATGTAACTAGATTCATTGCTAAAACTAGAAATTCTCTCCAAATTGATGAAAATATGTGCAAAATTTGCATCTAAAGCACACCATGAAATCACTAAAGAAATTTTATATTCGAACTCCATGGGTACTAACTCCTGGATCAAGTAAATGTTTCTCTAAATACATCTTTTAATCTCCAACCCAAATGAAATGTGTTGGCATTATGTTGAAGAATGCAACTAGTGTCAGTCTTCATAATTGTATTTGGAAAAAGAAAGAAAAAAATAATTTTAAAGAGAATAGACTTATTAAGGCACATGTTTCATGCTTGGGTTATTGGTCAATAGGTCTTGCCTCCATTGAAGGCTTCTAGGCTTGTATCTTGAGTCAAAAACTAAAAATGTATTAGAATTTTCTTGGGAAAAGAAAGTTATTTTTATGTCATATGCTCCTCCATCAAGTCAACCTCCACGTCTTTCAAGTTGGCCTCAAACAAATATTAAGTCGGCCTATTTGAAGGGTCACATCCTCACACAAGAAGAATATATATATACACTAGTTCTATTTGACCTATTGATCAATGAATATCATTGATCTGGAATTCGTACATCAAGAAAGAAGTTGTGTGAAGGTGTCTAGATAGTATTATTTTGTCATATTTATGAAATAATTATCACATTGAATGAAGGATAGGTTATTGAAGTTGAAATTTTGTCTCAAATGCAAAGGGAATAATGAAACTAAAAGGTTGGAGGTACATATTAAGCTTGATAAGTATGGATCATACCAGCACCCTTCTCGACCTATTTAGGAGAAAAAAGCCTTTGTTGCCTTGTGAAGAAAAGGGAAGGATAGATTCTTGACTAGGCTACATGGAGGCTCACTTGTTGGATGCAGAATATATATGGTATTGTTTGTCTCAATGTGACTTGAATATACTAGTGGAAGAGTTTGAATGGGTTTTCCCATTCATAGGGGTTTTTCCCTAGCTGAGTTCCTACATCTTGTGTCCTATTTTGTGTTCTTCATGTTTTTGGTATTTATTTGATGATAAAAAACACTAATATAATCAAAATAAGATAGATATAATATCACAAGTAAATTTCATGAAAGCAAAATCAAAATAAAAGTTCACTAATGTTTCCCTAATGGACTTCTCAACATGGTATCAGAGCTAATGTTAATGAATAAGGAAACAAAAGATCATTTTTATGTGCAAAAGATGAAAGTTTCTAGCTTATTTTTTAACTAAGAGTTTATTAAAAGGAGGAACAAAATACACATTTTTGGGCACATAACTCTACAATTAGGGCTACAAATCATACTTAACGACTCAGGAACCAAACTGCCTCATCAGGAAATCTAAATGACTAGACCTCTAGCCTCATCGAAGTCGAGTCCTTTGAAATAAAGAACAAAATGTTGGGCACAAATATTAAGATATGAAATGAACATTAAAATCTGGACTTCGTATTATCTCAGAGATACGAAAAAAATATCAAATCTGATCATCATAGCGGATAATCAATTCAACAAGTAAAGTGTCTGATTGTGAACTAGATGAAGCCTTCTCAAGCTTGCATAAAGTTTACATGTTGATTAAGTCGAGAATGAATTTATTGAAAGCCTTATTAGCCTAACTAGAAGGCCAAAATTTGAAGCTACAGTCACTTGGGAAAAGGTACCGAAACTTCTATTGAGAAAGGCCAAGAATATATGCACATATATGTATAAGATATGGGCCTCAATATTCACATAAAAGAAAGTTGAGTCACAAAAATAGTTAACCTTCTAGAAAAAGACAGACATTGTCAAGAAATTCATACTGAGCTTATTTCAAAAAGCTATATGAGTAGTTTGGTAACACCTTAATCAAGAGAAATTAAAACTTTTCTATTTTAAGTCTCCTTGAAGGATCTCTTGAAGAAAGAATTCAATATGAAGTGTATTTGAAAACATGTAGCAAACTCATCCTAACTATAATCAAGAGAGTGGATCAACCCTGAAGTCCTCATCTAACTCAAGTAAGTATTGATATTTATCCTTTTGTTTTAAAGTCATCTAAGAGTGTGTATTCAGATTGCAAGAAAATGCCACAAGATTAAATGGTATGTCGATCCTTCACTCATCAAATTCAAAAGGTATGTAAGCTTTGCGGTACGTATAACTTGTTCATTGATTAAGGATTTGATGTCTTAAGGTTAGTTTATTGTGTGTTCCTAATATTAACAAGTCGTCATTAATGATTGGTAATGACTAATATTTGTAAACAGTAGATAGCACATATGAAAGAATTATGCTCATTCACTCATCTCACAAATGTCTAGAGTGTGTAAAAAATTAGAGATATATGTCAATCCTTGAATAAGAATGGAATTAACTAATGCCTAGTTTCTGTATTCAAAAACTTATGAATTCATCTTCTAAACTTGATTGGAAACAATGGATTATATCCTTCTTGTTGCTTACTTTTGAGGTTCTTGTCAAGAAAATTTTGCAGGGATATTCTATAACGACTAAGCTTCCAAATATAAAAGATTGCAACTATAGTTTTAGGGACACTTCAAGTGGAATACTTACAAAATAATGCTAGGGTTGTAAAAGGAGGAATTCTAGTTATGCTTAAGACCACAAGGTTTGTAGCTAATCTTCTTCTTTATAAGGTAAATTAAATTTATAATTTTATTTTTTTTACTAACACCCTTAAGCCTAGGGATTTGAATCATAAATATCATTGTTAGGGTGATTAATTTCTATATTTAATCTACCCTTGTCACATCATTTTTGTTCATTTTTGTAAAACCCTAACATTTAGGGTTCACTATAAAATCCTAACCTTTTGATGCTTACGATATGATAACAACAATGATGAAACCCTACTTTACTGAGGGTTTGTTGATGAAATCTAAAACAGATATTGATATCCTACTCTCTTGTTGTTTATGATTTTTGTAATGTTATGATAAAACCCTAGTCTTCTACGTATTGTTATTGATGTTTAGGGTATATGATGAAACCTTAGATTTTTAGGGTTTGATTAATTATGGTTTATGAATAATACCCATTTTTTAATAGTTAAAGTAAGATCCTATGAATGAAACCCTAGGTGTATGTGCTTCTGTATCATTGAAACTATATCTTGATCAAAATTGTTGAAGTCTTGATGTATGTATCTAGGGTTTATGAAAAAAAATAGTAGAGTTTGATATGAAATTATAGGGCATAATATGAAGACCCTATATGAAAAATGGTTTTTCCGTTAACTTCACACAGTTACTAATATATGAGGCTTTAAGTCTCATTGAAATTATCTTGGGCTTTGTAAGAAAACCCTAGAAAATTGTTGTAAGAATCTAAGGACTGAAAGTGAAACCCTAAATTATTTCTGACTAATTTTAGGGTTTGGATATCCAAAGTTCAATTATTTGTGATAACCCTGGATGCTTCCATTATAATGACATTTTAACCCTATAGATGACTTTATTCTCTTATATAAATATATTTGTGCTTGGTTGTACTTGTTATGAAGGAATTGTCGGTATATAGTCTTCAATATGGTGAATATGTTTGTCTACTTCATACTTGATGATGACTTTATGATAATAATGTACATGATGAAAATAAGGAGTTATAAGGATCTTGGTATAAGAATAAAATAAACGATGTTCTGAAGGTTGTAGTTCTATCATGATATGATGATGTGAAAGAAAAATATTGTGTGACTTACTTGTTGATAGACTTGTCCCCTAATAGATAATAAGCCTAGATAAAGGTGTATCTTTCCCCAGTTAAGAAGGAGGGCATAATGTGGAAAGTATAGTAAAGACCTTGAATATAGTATGAGATTGAAGAGTGGATGAAACAATGCAAATCGATGTCCTTGATTCAAGAAGTTACAATCAAATACTTGGTTGTGTTGAGAATTGTTGAGGTTGGATTTGGTGTTGCTAAAGAAGTTAAAGAAGAAAGGTTCTTATGAGATGTGTTTGGATAATATAATGATGATCTAAGAAAAATAATAATGATTAAGGACCCTTAAGGTTTGTCCTAAACACACACACACACACACACACATTATTCTTAAGAGAGGACATGACCCTTCAAAGAGGTCGACTTGACAGTTGTTTAAGGCTGACTTGAAAGGTCTTATGTACTTCTAACGCAACACGAAAATATTTTTGACATATAATTTTTGGCATAAATAATTTTGATGCAACGTTGTAAAGCCTATATTTGGAAAATAAAATATAGAGGGTACATTGCTTAGTAATTAATGATTTTCATGGATTATCCTAATAATTCCTGAGCATTTGTTTCAACAAAAGTTTTAAATTTCCTTTCTCAATTTTCATGATTTATGTCATAATTTACCTGTGGTAACATTTCTAAAATTATGTTTCTAATATGTATTTCACATAGATATATGCATATATATCTAAGAATTCAACTTCCTTAATCATTATATAGGAATTCAGCTTCCTTAATCATCAAAACAGAAAATTTTAAATATTATTAATATATGTTTTTCACCCTTTTAATGGACATTATATATTTTAGGAGTTCTTAGTAATAGTAATATTATCTCAATTATGTTTAATCACATAAAATAGTTAGTGACATTTAATATTTTAATTATTTGTATTTTGAATTTATATGTGAAAAAGAATTAAAATCATAATAAAGTGTTCATATGCATATTTATAGTGTGGAATTTCTTTAACATTTCTTAGCTATTAACCCTACTTAGGTTTGTTCTAATACATTGTGTTAATTTATCTTTTGTATCTTAGGGACTCGAACTAGGCAAGACAAAATAGAAAAAGGGTTGCGTGGGTGAGGGTGCATAAAGGTAGCGTAAGTTTTTGAAGAGGGTTAAAATGAATGGGCGGTAGGGAGGCAACTTAAACCCTAGATTGAACAATACCATCATCATCTTAGGGATTTCCAAAACAGAAATGAAAATTGTTTCCTTAAGGTCAAAACTTTGGTGAGACGGACTTGGGTGCCTCTCACACCTATTGACTGATGATAAAAACCCCTTTCATAAGTTATTTTTGACATCCTTATTATTCAAAAACTAATCCTACTTAGGAATTGAAGGTGGGGAGGCCATTAGTGAGAAAGTACTAACCTGGTAGTATAGGGAACAAAGGGTTATTTTGGGTTTTTAATCTTGGCACAAAGGTGATGATTGTTGTGGAGAAAAAGGTGTAGAAAATCCAACAAGGAAACTAGTTAGAAAATGAGATTGAAATCTTGTGGATAGGTGTATTTAATTTAGAAATACCTTGATAATATAGATAGTAGACTCGTCACGATTTCAATAAAATAAGAATATATATTCTCTAATATCGACGCAACATCCCATCCATCGGGCCTAACAAGTGGGTTAAGTTTGTCACATGTTTTTGTACCCAATGCTCTTATAAACCACTGATTATGTTAATGATAGATGATCAAATCTCATCAGGCAGAGGGGGGTATGCTAACACCCTTGCTCCTTCCTACCCGATGGGAATGAGAACTGTCAAATGAGAAAAAATATAATAAATACAACTTATGGTGGGGGGGGGGGGGGGGGGGGGGAATGAGCTATTTACCTAGTGAGAATGTTTGTTCTGATGCCATGTATCAATGGTTAATTTGAAACAACAGGAAAAATCTTTGCAGATTAAGCTCCTGGGATAAAGATTCAAACAAATGTGAAGATTCTGAGGAGAAACGTTTATCTCGAAAATATAAGAGGGTGTCATATGGTAAGGGAGGCACAAGGAAAATCTAACAAAAGGAGTCAGGACATAATTCCGATGAAATTTGCACCAACATAGGGCATCGAAGAGAAGAGTAGTCAAAGAGGACTAAGATTCTTTAAGGATTTTGGGCATCTAATGTTAGAATAGACTGAAAAGGAGATACCTTGTGAACATATGAATGGGGTATGTTCATTTAGAGGTTGAGGTTTCCATATGTGTGTGCCTCCCCGCATTGTGCTCTCTGTTGCTATTTGACAATGCTAGTTATGGTATTTATTCTTAAAGTTATGGGTTATCAACCCAACTCTTCTTATGAGAAATTTTCAATTTGAGAATTCATGTACCTTGTTGTGGAATTATGAATACCTCACTAGTTAACAGGGAGTCTTAGAAAAATGTAAATAGGTTCAGACTTCATAATTGTATTTGTAACTTTATCAATGTAAATTCTATGAAAAAGAAAAGAAGAGAGAAAAAAAAATTATTATTATTATTATTATTGTAGATAAACATGTTATTTGTGCTTATAGGCTCTCTTGAGTCAAGGAATTTTTTCATGATTCAAAGTCCATTTAGGGAACTTTGTAATCAAAAGAAATATTATTTTTAAGTCTAGAAGATTATATTTCACCCCAAGGCAAAGTGAGCCCTACAAAAGTGAAGTTGGCCTAAAGGAGGCCTAATTCAACCACATGGAAGGCTATATAAAAAAGAGAGTTCGACCTCATTTGGACACACAATCAAAAGTCTGATCTCTAAGAAAGAGAGGTAAAATGAAATTTGGAGTTCAAGGAGAATAAGAGCAAGGAAAGTGAGAAGAAGAATGTTTATTCTTTTGGCATATTTTTGTCACATATGCAAGATTCTATGGCATATTTATAAGTTGTTGGGCCGAAATCTTCCGAATTTGTAGGGCCAAAAATTTTGTGAAGTTATAAGGATGAAAACTTCTGAAGTTAGGCTCATTTGAAGCTATTTATATTGAGAATTTTGACTTATTTTATGAAGGGTTTTTTGGGAGGGTTGACTTTCTCCTTGAGGAAGTCTTGGTCTTAGTCTTTGGATCTTGAATGTCTCACTTTTAATTGATTGTATAAGAAGAGAATAATTTTTCTGAGTTTTCCCCTTGGAGGAGCTTTGAGCCTATATCTTTTGATCCTGTTTTTGTGATCTTCATACACTTTATGCTTTTGGTAATAGCTTGATGAAGAATATATAAAAAATAATAATTAAACACAAACAAATCTCACAAGCAATTATTAAGTTAAAAGTTATCAAACCCTATTTAGAAATGCCTTTGATTTCTTAACACCAATAAGTGTTGTGTTATGGAAATAAGTCGCATCCCCTCCCAAGGACCACCATGATAATAACACAATGAAAAAATAGAATATATACTTAGGTTTGAATCTCAGGCATGTTGTTAAGAATTAACATGAGCGAGACAAGGCAAGAAAATGATGCAAAGGGATTTATATCATCTTACATTGTATTGATCTTAGGATCTAAATTGATAGTACATCAATTGAAAAATTTGATATCTACATGTCACTAACAATGCATCAGTGGATGATGAAAAACCTAATAAAAAATAAGGTTTACAACTCATATCTATGTGGGCTTATATTTGGTGATTGTCTAGGGAATTTTAGTATAACATTCCCCTCCTTGATTTCTAATATTTCCCCTATTAGGTGCAAGTTGATCTATGATATTTTCCTTGTAGATGCAACCATTTTCCACCTTGAGCTACCATCACAATTTATTTTTTGTGTCAACTAAAGATTTGGTCATTAGAAACTATAGGTATCTATTTGTACATGGTTTGTTTGTTGATTCTAACTCCACCAAAGATAGAAAGAGTACTTGCCAAATGAGAGATGAAAAAATAATTGGCAGTTGGATGAGGAAACTTGAAACATTTCCATTTATGAGTTTATTGTCTCCAAATATGAATATTTAATTTCACTATTGTTTTTTTGCAATGGATCTATTTAATTTTTTTTCCTTAGCAGTTCACTAGGTTCACTTTATTTGATTTTCAAGTAATTTTGATAATATTGGTAAACATAAATAAGTCCTCATAGAATTTCTATTAATGAATTTTTGAACTTAGATGGCCAAGAGCCAATGTAAGGTTAAATACCTAAATCATAGAAACCCTAAAAATTTATGCTACCAAAAGTTGGATTAGGATAACTTTTAAACCAAATGAAAAGGATCAATCTAGTCCATATCACAAATATTCAAAATAGACGGTATCATAATAAAGAATCCATAAAGGATCAAGTGTGGCTATTGTTGCTAAACCAAGTAAATTCCCAACTAAAATATATCATGTTTTCATTGATGCAAAAATTTAGGAAATTTGGGCTTAAAGTAATTAAGATGTTGTGTGAAGTGGGAGGGTTTCTTGTGAGGGTTAAAGGATTCTATGGTTGGACATATTTATCAAAATGGTGGCACAAGGAGGTGCTTCCAAATGCACAACAGATAAGGGAGGTTGATTCGGATGTAGTTTTGGTCAAGGTTATGGTGCTAGAGGTTGGAAGGTCCAATGTGGCCGCTGACGAGGAGCCCAAACACAAAGAAGGAAAATGGCGGTTATGTAAAAAATTAGCCACCTAGTAAAATAAGGGTGTATAGGTAGAGGCGAAACAAGAAATGATAACAACAGCAACAATTCTATATTGAGGAGGAGTAGACCAGACACCTCTTCAATAGTGGGAGTTCTACATTACACGAGGGCATAGAGGTTGTGCTTAAGTGAATTGACACGAATGGGAATCAA
This sequence comes from Pinus tabuliformis, assembly GCA_031772625.1. Taxonomy (NCBI): domain Eukaryota; kingdom Viridiplantae; phylum Streptophyta; class Pinopsida; order Pinales; family Pinaceae; genus Pinus; species Pinus tabuliformis. The sequence goes on from CM062819.1 coordinate 722,659,322, forward strand.
AACATCTCATCCTTGGCGTTGGGAGAAATTCCACATTGAATGGGCTGCCATGTGAGGTCGTAGGTGTTAGGGAACATTATGGAGGTTGTCGGTGTTTGGGTTCATCAACATGAAGGATTTCATGGTTTCTATGTGCCTTGTGGCCCTTTTTATCCTGCTTGTCAATATCTCTTGTCATTAATGCGTGGTTTTCACTGGCTTCAAAGGGGTCGTTGGTTTTTATTGATGGGCCTTCATAGCCATTTCGGTTATAGGATCCACTTTGGGCTACACTTCCATGGTTGTTCTACTGGTGGCCTTATGCCATTTTCTTAATTTTATATACTAAGGTTTTTACCCATTTTGTAATGTTGTGATTCTTTTTTTTGGCTTCCGATAGATGCCTTGTTTGGGGTATCTAGGGGTTTTTTTATGTATGCATGTGTGCCTGGTTTTTTAATGAGCTTGTTAGAGCATCTCCGAGCTTTTCCTACCAATCAGAGCATCTTTGAGTGATTATATGTTTTTGTTGGTCAGCATATCTTCTTGAGTTTTTTTTATAGTTGGTTATAATATCTTCCAGCGTGTCAACTTGTTGGTTAGTGATCTGTAAACTATCATAGATATTCTACTCAATAGTTCATCACAACCGATCTAATAATATTATATTAAAAATATGAGATTCTACACTATAACAATTTTATTTAATTTCTAGATTTGTAAAAATAATTGTAATGAGTGCATGCATTTAAAAGTAAATCAAGAAGAAAATTAGAGAATGAAAAAATAATATCACACACCCATAATACAAAATATTCTCTCTGGGAAACCCTTTCGAGAAAAAACCCATTAGGAAGGTGAGGCCGCTTTGCTCTCTTTCTTTGTCTGGAAATATGGATGCAGATACAAAGAAGAAATGTTTGTGGCCCATGGGCTGCTAGAGTCCACAGATCCTCTCTGTGTGCTCTACCTCCTATCTCTCTTAGCTAACTTTTCTCAACTAAAGAAAATACTCTTTAAAGAATGGAATGTCTCTTCCTCCTAGTGGCCTGGTTATAACACAGTCTGATAGCCTACTAGTGGTTAAGTTTGACTATATCAACTCTTAACTAGAATTACAAAATAGACATTTCTAAAGTCTTTTACATCACAAACACATGGCTAGCCCCTTTTCCATGAATAACGGTAGCTGACGCAGGATCCTCCTGACCTATAGGTGTGAAAACAGTAAGGTCAACTTTTCACTCGCATAACTTTTGCATACAGACTCTAGTTGACACGATTCTTGCACCATTGGAAAGATTTTTGTGTGTTGAATAGCATGAAAAGGTGTTGCACTTTGGCGGCAAATCTTTACCCTACAATAATTTTGTTTGATGCTCAAAATGCTCCTGGAAGGTTTCAGACCCCATTTTTCCAAACTGGGTCTTGCCAGTAAAAATGGTCCCATGAGTTGCTTTCCCCACTTTTTCCACTCTAAATGCATCAAGATGGATGACAAACAATATAATGATCCAGTTCGGATAAGTTAAAGTACTTTGATTTCCCCACTTTTTCCACTCTAAATGCATCAATATGGATGACAAACAATATAATGATCCAGTTCGGATAAGTTAAAGTACTTTCCACCATTGTTAGTTTACTGAGTGGTTGCCCATTGTTTGAGCTATATATGGTTGTCGGAATGTGTTTTCTTTGAGTAGCATGTATGCCCCGTATCTTGAGATAAGTCATATGTATTTTCAAAATTATTCAGACACATGCTATATCCATAATTATGTAAACATCTTTTTATACTAGTAGAAAGTTGTTTTTTCTTTCTTGAAAAAAAAACATTAAAAAATCTATATAGATTACAATATTATATTTACTGAAATATATGAAAGATTATAGAAAATAATAGAATTACAATCAGGTGCCAAAGAAATACCTATGCATGTGTCTTTTTGTCATGTGCCTTTTAACAAATAGACAATCTTTTCATTTAGATGTCTCTTCATTAATGATTAATTATTATTATTTTTATTACTAATACTTATTAGGATGCCTTTTACTCCATTCCTCGGAAACCGTAGGTATTTACTACAGCACAACCTTTAGACGCTGGGCCATGGATGGTTCTGTCCGATTTGTTGCAGAGCTACCTCCGTCATTTGCTTTTTTTTTGTTTAATATTTGTGATCAGCAGGCATTTTCCTAACATATTGCAGGCAATGTAATTTATAGTCACAGTGGCTCTTATTTTGCAATTTGGACATCACTGTAGTCTATATCGTGTTTAATGCTTTTTTGTAATTTCTCTTTATTAGGTTTTATTTACTAAACATTGAGTAATCATAACACTTGTTGATGACAAATTACCTTTTGGTCAGTTGACCCGGAAAAATAAGATATTTACATCGATATTCAATTCAATATAATTCGATGTCATTCCTTTCTGACATTAGTAATTTGTAATTCTTGCTATGTTCAAACTGGATTATTCATTATTTACTGCCACTATAGACTACTAGTAAAAGTTAAAACAGTAACCTAGTAAGATTAAGAAACAGACAAGAGACACGAACCGTTTTATCGATTTTTTTCGAACAATAACAATTGACTTCTTGGATTTTTCTCTAGTATATGAAAGAAGGCATGCGGAAAAGCGTGGAAGCTATCCTTGTGGTTAGTAGTTAATGTTGTCTATTATTATATCCTTGCATATTTTTTTAGTTGTTTTGTAATTGCAGTTGAATTGGATTAGCATTGGGATCGTTGACGTAGAATAACTAGCTGAGTGATCACTCTTTCTACATTATAAAAGTTGTCCAGGTTTTTTATTCTTGTTTCTTTTTAATATTTATCATTCACCTGGGGATGTTGAAGTGGTGCTGTCTGGTGCAGCATGTGATCTTTTGCTCCCTTTTTAATGTTTATTGAAAGGCAATTGAAAGCAGAAGAATAGTGTTTTGGTCCATCTTCACTATCAACAACATGTCGCAACCCCGTATCAAGGTGGGGTAGGTTTAGGTTTAGGTTTGGTTGTGTCTTAGTGTTATCAAATAAGTATGCATATTGATTTAAAATGAATACCAGTGAGATCTTTGTAAATCAATTTCAAACATCAAAATTCTAGAGAATGAAGTTAGTGATGAGACTTTCTTTCACATAACTTGTATCTTCCTACACTAGAGACTCTCTAGAAAAAAATTGAATATTAGATGTAAGGCTTATACTCTAAATAGATGAAACAAGATTGTTCCATTCATAGAAGTGGCCTAGGGTGACTTATACTCTAAATAGATGAAACAAAATTGTGCCTTTCATAGAAGTGGTCTAGGGTGACTGATCATTTCTGTGTCTTGATTGCACGTAATTAGCATCAATCTTATCTAACTATATGGTCCAGATTTTGTAATGGAATCAATCGACAATATGAAATTAGGTGATGCCAATATTTACGAGGTTTTGTATGTAGGGATTTTACTAGTCCTCATTTATTCTAATTTTAAGGAAAGCAGGTACATCAACAGAACCATCGTCATATACTATTACCTCAAATTGGAACCTTCCATAAGCTGCCTGGAGGACGCTTAAAGTAATTGAATAAGTACTTATTCAATTACAATGAATAAGTAATTTTTTTTGGAATAAGTAATTGAAATGAAATTGTGAAACAAACTTGCTTTCCTTTTATAAACCAACCATAAAATTTAAGTTTTGATTTTTTTCATCTCATCATTGAGTTGAGATGGTCTGTTTGGAATTCTTCAGAAATTGAAGGCTTGAAGCGCAAACTGTTGAGCAAACTTTCTGTAAGTTCAAGTACTCTTCAACAAGAGTGGCAGGTATCATATGAACTTACAAAGTTTGTGCCAGTTTCTTACGTGGTGCAGTTTATGTTTCTCATTTTCCTCGGAGTGCAATTTATGAGTAGGTGATTTATTTTTTCCATGCATTAAACATGAAATCTTAGTAATACGTTCTTCCTAACTCGAACGAAACATTGGTGACTTCTATGTTTAACGCATGATAAATTTGCATGCTTCTGCAACAGTATCAAATACCTGGTATGAATAAAATGTAAAACCGACGCCTATAAATGGAGATTTTCAACTTAGCAATATGTTCTTTCTAAGTCTAACCAAACAATGGTTCATCTACCATTGTATCCTTCAAATCTTCTTGAGTTAAGTACACTGGTCTAAACTTACTGATTTAATAAGGACGTTATCCACAAATGTGAGAGACGTTACCCACAAATGTGAGAGACCTTGTGCTTCTCCTGGAGGTTTGTTTATTTATTTATTTATTTGGGGAGCTGGGGGCTGTTCTGGGCTGTGGGAAATCAGCTGTATTAAAGAGGAAAATGTGTATTGTTGTTGTGTAGTAATTATATGTTTACTGTGAGGTTGAAATAATTTTTGAATTCTTTTATGGTCTTTCCTTTTCTTCAGTTACTCTTGACTTTTTTTTGTTTAGTGATGGAATCATTTCTATGCACCATTTGCACTATGCATGGGTGGTGGTTTTTTTGGTTATTTCATTCATATCAGGAATTTTCTACCTCTTCCTTATCTAGAGAGGGCAACTCAAGAACGAATTATTTTCATGACAGACTGGACAGTGTGCTGGTGTATGGTGGAGACCTAATTTTGAGACAGTGATGTATCCTTATTGTCCACCGCACATTACAAAACCAAAAGTAAGGAAATGTTTCAAGTGAATTATTATCTCCTTCACTACTGCCTTACACCTTACAGCACTGGAATCACCTTTCCTGCAGGAATGCAAGAAGCTTTTCCTTGTTCATCTACCGGAAAAATAATATTTTGCAGTCCCCAGAAATCTGAATCTGGTCGCTGTTCCACTGTTTCTGCTCTACGATAATGTGCAGGTACATCGCTTGGTCATAATCGGTGCCCAAATTCTACAATTCTTACAGTGTGTTCATTGTTCTGGAATTAAACAAAATTGGGTTACTTGCAAGTTGGCCATCTAAAGTTTACATTTTCTGTCTTTTAGTTCATAATACATATACTAATGCTACAGTAGTTTCTTGCAGAATTACGGTCAGGTTATCTCAACTATTACGCTGCAGTTGTCAAGGTTCACGTTTCACATGATTAATGATGAACTCCAATGAGGGCTGGTTCTGTCAATAAATTATTGAGGACTTCTCTCTTGACGGAAAACAGACTTTGTAATATGGTTGAATTACAAAGGGTCCAAAAAACTTGGCACATCAATAGAGCCGGGACCTTTGCAATTGGTTGGGAGCATAAGGTTTTGCCTGCGTAATATTTATAACTTATGCCATCGGCATTGTTAATTTTTGGACCGTGTTCTGCTTATTCAATGTTATAAATTTCACTTTTGTTATTCATTATGGCTCTTACTAGTGACATTTCTAGTGGAGCAATGTTTAAAGTTTTAAACATTATAACTACAGTATACAACATTATTTGTCACAGATGGAAGTGTAATGGTATTTCGCTATTGGCAACCTTCCCAATGCTTGTTTCTTTATTGCCATAAATTGTCATCATATACTAGAAACATGGGAAATTTTAGGGGCTTATTCAAGGTTATAAAGCTCACATTTTCTGTTTTTTTGTTCACTATGGCTCTTACCAGAGAGATCTAGTGGACCAATGTTTAAATATTAAGTACATAATAAAGGCGAGAACATTATCTGTAACAAATGGAAGTGTAATGGTATGTTGTTATTGGCTACTTTCTTTTCGGCTTGTTTGGCTCTCGCAATAAAAATTCAATCATACATAAGAATTTAGGAAAAGTATCTCCATGTTTATAATTTGGCTTGAAAATAATTCATTTTGACACCTTAGCTACTGTTGATTTTTAGGCTGGTGTTGGTAGAAAACATGTAAAGCTCTTTTGTTTTAGTTTAACTATTTCGGAATAAGAGGATGGGTTCATTTATTAAGTTTGTTCAAAGCATATTTTGTTTTAGATAACTACTTCAGAATTGGAGTATCGGTTCCTTTATTCAACTTCTTGAATCGTTCACATGGAATCTGCAGTTGGACACTTCAAAATTTGTGTAGCATGTGATTAGATTGTTGGTCGGAGCTTATAGCATTCGCTGCAACGATTTTATATCTCTACGAGTTTTCAAACATTATGCAAGTGTCTTTTAATATAATTCAAAAAATGCAAGTTGACTTTGATTTTTAAGTTGATCATATGCTATCTTCTATTTTTCAGTTCATATGATCACGGAAAAGAATTCTTTCACGGGTGATAAACCTATGCACAATTTTCCCATGTGAAGAGAACTGATTAATGCACACGGGTATAAATGTCGGGAGTTTCTGGTTATTTCAAACACAAAAGAAATTTCACAGAGAACAACGCTCTGTGATGATACAGGATCTTAATCATATAAGATAATAAAAAAAAAATTGTTACAAAATAGTGACTCAGAGAGATTTACAATAGGAACGCTTTAGTTCCAGAATCTGATTTCACTATCTGAGCACTGCTGTGCGTTTTTCAGACAATTACAAAGCTCTGAGATTCTTCAAAAGTTTGATTCTTCTTAACAGAACTGTTGTTCATTACACATATATGTATGTTAAAAACATATCTGATTTTTAAAAGATAAGATAAAAAAAAAATATCCTACCTACATTTACCAACCGCAGTAAATTACATTGATTACTCGGCTGAAAATATCTTAGAAAATATCCTATCGGAATTCAAAGTGTCCCTTATCACAACAACGCACTATCGCATAGCGAAATGCCAATTTATGACCCGCCGAAGCTATGCATTTTAAACTATGCATGAAAACATTGTAAAACACATAAAAGAAAATGGCCGCTGGCGGAACTGAAATATTATGCAGCAGAGCGTTATATAACCATGCAAACATAACTATGCAAAGTACCTGCCACCTTTTGAAAGTGCCGATGTGATATCGGCGATGCGATATCGCAATGCAACCGCCGATACCTCCGATGCTCCATTCGCCGACGTCGCCGATATGTCGATATGCCGACACGCCCATCGACGATCGCTCATCGCCGATGTCCCTTGTCGTTGTCGCTGCTGCCTTCCTCCGATTAGTGTATTTCCGTGAAGTAACAAATCGCTGATTCTGCACGGCAGTTGGAATTAATATTCCAACACTCCCATTTAATTTCAACTGCTGGGCGTTCAATCATACCCAGACATTTCCTGAAATGATCAAAACTTTTCTTTCCCAATGGTTTTGTGAAGATGTCGGCTAACTAATCCTCTGTTCTGCAGTGCTGCAAAACAATCTCACCATTGTTAACCAATTCACGTATGAAGTGAAATTTGGTGTCTATGTGCTTTGTCTTTTTATGAAAAACAAAGTTTTTAGACAATGGTTATGCCATTTTCTTGTTCATAATACAAATCTCTGAGAACTCTTCTCAGCCATACTGCTTGGCATGCTGTTGTTGTTGCTGCCACGTACTCTGCCTCTGCTGTTGACAAAGACATAATTGGTTGCTTCTTGGAAGCCCATGAGATGGCTCCCGATCCCATATGAAACACATATCCTGATGTGTTTTTCCTATCATCAACACTTCCAGCCCAATCACTATCAGTGTAGCCTGTCAAAATGAAACTTTCAGAAGAGGAGTATAAAATACCAAACCCCTTCGTTCCATTCACATACCTTAGAATCCTCTTGGTTGAATGCCAATGAGTCTCTTTCGGTCTTTCCATAAATCTGGAGATTAAACTCACAACGTGCATAATGTCCGGCCTAGTTGCAGTCAAGTACATAAGGCTGCCGACTATGCTCTTGTACAATTTTGGATCAAAATCCTTGCTGTTGTCTTCTTTGGTCAATTTCAACCCCATTACAGTTGGAGTTACAGCTGCGTTGTTGTTCAGCATGTTAAATCTCTTTAATACTGCTTCCACATACTTAGCTTGAGAAATGAAAACACCATTTTCACTTTGGTCTACTTCAATTCCAAGAAAATATCTTAAGAAGCCCAAGTCAGTCATTTCAAATTCACTTTTCATGACTGCTTTAAAAACAGCAATGAGAGAAGCATCATTGCTAGTAAAAATCAGATCATCTACATATAAAACAACAATAATAATCTTACCATCATTTTGTTTTATGTAGAGTGTGGGTTCACCATCACACTTATCAAATCCATTCTCAATCAGATAAGCATCTATTCTGCTGTACCATGCTCTTGGAGCTTGCTTCAGCCCAAAAAGAGCCTTCTTCAGTTTACAAACTTTATGCTCTTAGCCTTCAACTTCATAACCTAGAGGTTGTTCAACCTAAACCTCTTCTTTTAACACTCCATTCAGGAATGCATATTTAACATCCATCTGATAAATCTTCCATTTGTGTTGTGCTACAATAGACAACATTGTTCTGACTGTTTCCATCCTTGCTACTGGTGCAAAGGTTTCATCATAGTCTTTGCCTTGTTGCTGTTTATAGCCTTTCACAACAAGTCTTGCTTTGTGCCTGTCAATCTTGCCATCAGCATTGCTTTTGGTCTTATAGACCCACTTAACTCCAATGGCATCTTTGCCTTCAGGGAGGTCCACTAACTCCCATGTTTTATTCTTCTCAATTGCACCAATTTCTTCATTCATTGCTTCAATCCATTGATCTTCATTTATAGCATCTTCAAAATAAACTGGATCATCAACATGACAATACAAAGCGAATAATGAATTCAGACCGGTATTGTTACATACCTCTCCTTGTTCATAAATCTCATTCAGATTTCTGAATCTTGGTCTTCTTGGTGTGCTTGGAGTTCCTTCTGAACTTCAGGGTATTTCTGATCCCTGTGGTGTGCTTGGAGAAGCACTTCCTTGACTTCCTAAGACTGTTCGAATTCCAGCTTGTGGTGTGGTTTGTTGTACTTGCTGTGGTTGAGGAGGAGCCACCAAGGAAGGATTATTTGCTGTTGTCCCTTCCTCTTCTTCTTCGTGAGACACAATTGTCTTCACATTCACTGTCTTCTCTAAACTTCCATCCCAAGCTTCATCTTCAGTGAACTTCACATCTCTACTTACTATCAATTTCTTGGTGGATGGATTATAGAGTTTGTACGCTTTTGACTCATCACAATAGCCAATAAAGACACACTTCTCCCCCTTACTGTCAAGCTTCTTCCTTAGCTGATCCGGTACATGTGCATATGCTACACAACCGAATACTCTCATGTGAGTGACAGTTTGCTTTTGACTACTCCATGCCTCTTCTGGTATTCTGTTCATGACAGCTTTAGTTGGGAATCTATTCAAGATGTAGACTGCGCAAGTAACAGCTTCTGCCCAACACTCATGCAGCAAGTGTTTTGCCTTTAGCATACTTCTGACCATGTCAAAAATGGTCCTATTCTTCATTTCGGCAACACCGTTTTGTTGAGGTGTATACCTCGCAGTGAACTGCTTTTGTATGCCATTCTCTCTGCAAAAACGTAGAATGTCTTGGGAGATGTACTCTCCTCCTCTATCTGTTCTGAGCACTTTGATATAATGCCCACACTACTTTTCAACAAGAGTTTTGAAGTGGCGGAATTTCTCAAACACTTCACTCTTCTGTTTCAGCATATACACCCATGTCTTTCTAGTGTAATCATCAATGAAGGTTAAAACATATTTATTTCCGGCAAATGATGGTATTTGCATCGGTCCACACACATCAGTGTGAACAATTTCCAAGGGTGCTTTTGCCCTTATACTCTTTCCTACTGGAAAGCTTTCTTTGTGTTGCTTGCCCAAGATGTAGCCTTCACAAAGGCTGTCCGGTTTCTCAATCAACGACAATCCCTTTACCATTCTCTTTCTGTGCAACAGATTCAAGCCTCCAAAATTGAGATGTCCAAATCTCAAATGCCACAACCAATTCACAGCTTTCACTTGTTCCTGAAAGACTTCTTGTGTTATAGCCACAATAGTTCTTCCTTCCTTCAAATCTGCCCTGAGTTTGAGAGGAAACATTATATTGCTGGTCATCTGCACATGTGCAATGATTTTCTTACTTGGAGGTATGTCTCTGATTGTACACGTATCATCTTTGAAGAACACGTTGTAACCTTTGTCTATGAGTTGTCCAATGCTCAAAAGATTACATTTCAGACCAGGTACATAGTATACCTCTGGCACAATCATCTGTTCTCCATTTTTTGCTCGAATACTGACTCTTCCCTTACCCTTGACAGATATCTTATCATCAGTCCCTGTTGTTACCTCAGATTTCACATTTTCATCCAGATTGGAAAACATTGCAATATTTCCAGTCATGTGATTACTACAACTTGAGTCTAAGAACCAAAAATCTTCTTGTTTGTCTTGTGCTATGTTACATGTTAACAGCACGTTCTTTGGGTTCTTATCTTCTTCATTTGCAAAATTAGCATTTTGCCTATTATTCATGTCACTTTGCTTTTCCCTACATTCATTGGCATAGTGCCCATATTTCTTACAATAATGACATTGGACTTGGGATTTGTCATACCTTTGTCCATGAGCTTGCTGTTTTCTTGAACCTTTAGCTTGGTTTTGATTGCAGCTCCTTCCGCTTGTGCTAGCAGGATAATTTCTGCCTCTGTTTTGGCTTCTTCCAGGACCTCTGTTATTTGCTCTGCCTCGACCTCTTCTTTGGCCAAAAGACATTTGAGTATTGAATGCTTTCTCAAATGAGGAATATGTTCCTCTACTCAGTCTGTGTTCATGAGACAAAAGTGAAGCACTCAGCTCATCTACTGTGAACTGTGAGAGATCTTTTGTTTCTTCTATTGCTACCACAACAGCTTCAAACCTTGAGGGTAAACATCTCAAGATTTTCTCTACAATCCTTCTATCTTCAAGAATCTCACCATGAGATCTTATCTGGGTTATCAAGCCAATAACCTGAGTGAAGAATGAATCTATTGTATCAGATTCCTTCATGCTGAGATTTTCAAAGTCTCTCCTCAACATCTGCAACTTTGCAGTCTTCACCTTCTCCATGCCTTGATAGGCAGTTTTGAGAATATCCCATGCCTCCTTAGATTTTTTTGCTGCTGCAATCCGTGGAAAAACACTTTCATGTACTGATTGGAAGAGGAAAAAGAGGGCTTTGGAATCCTTCTTTCTGTCGCCCTTCAACTGGTCTCTTTCTGCTACTGTCAAAGCAACCAGTGTTGTTGCATCTACAGGTTCAACATAGCCAGTTTCAACCAGCTCCCATAGTCCTTGAGAAGCAAACAATGCTTTCATTATTATGGACCAACAACTATGATTTTTCCCATTAAACTGTGGCAGTTGGGAATTTGTTAAACCTGTTCCATCATCTGCCATCTTAACCTATATTGGTAAAGAAGAGATACTGACTGTATAATAAAAAGCAAAGAAAATTTTCTCTGCTTGATAAGCTTCTTACAGCTCCTACAGTGAAAAAAAAACTATGTTTTTGACTCACTAAGTGCCTAGACTAGCTCTGATACCATATCGGGAGTTTCTGGTTATTTCAAACACAAAAGAAATTTCACAGAGAACAATGCTCTGTGTTGATACAGGATCATAATCATATAAGATAATAAAAAAAACTGTTACAAAATAGTCTTCCTCGACTCAGAGGGATTTACAACAGGAACGCTTCAGTTCATGAATCTGATTTCACTATCTGAGCACTGCTGTGCGTTTTTCAGATAATTACAAAGCTCTCAGATTCTTCAAAAGTTTTTTTCTTCTTAACAGAACTGTTGTTAATTACACATATATGTATGTTAAAAACATATCTGATTTTCAAACGATAAGATAAAAAAAAAATATCCTACCTACATTTACCAACGGCGGTAAATTACATTGATTACTCGGCTGAAAATATCTTAGAAAATATCCTATCGGAATTCAAAGTGTCCCTTATCACAACAATGCACTATTGCATAGCGAAATGCCAATTTATGACCCGCCGAAGCGATGCATTTTAACCTATGCATGAAAACATTGTAAAACACATAAAAAAAATGGCCGCTGGCGGAACTGAAATATTATGCAGCAGAGCGTTATCTAACCGTTAGGTCCGGTTTATCGAATCGCAAACATAAGTATGCAAAGTGCCTGCCACCTTTTGAAAGTGCCGATGCGATATCGGCGATGCGATATCACAATGCAACCGCCAATACCTCCGATGCTCCATCCGCCGACATCCCGATATGCAAACACGCCCATCGGCGATCGCTCATCGCCGATGTCCCTTGTCGCTGTCGCTGCTGCCTTCCTCCGATTAGTGTATTTCCGTGAAGTAACAAATCGCTGATTTTGCATGGCAGTTGGAATTGATATTCCAACAATAAAGTCACTAGGCAATGGAAATTGTAAATTGGAAATTCACAGAAGTGGAAAATAAATTTCCTCACGTAGCACGCCCTAGTTTTTCTATGCGTTTGAAACATTCATTTCACAATTAACCACCTGGCCATTTGAAATTTGAAAGTTGAATGAAAACTTCTTTTCGGAGGGAATGCAAACTTCTTTCGGAGGGAATAAATATTTCAACATGCATGGTAATTCCTCTCAGCATGGTGAAAACCGAGAGCTGGGAAGCTGGTTTTCACGTGTGCAGGATAAATAAAAAAACGAATTGGAACTTATTTGTCTTCGTGAATACTTCTTCACAGTCAACTTGCTCTCACAAGCTCCTTGAAGTTCAAATCTGACTGTTCCATCTGACCTTATGATAGAACGATCTCACGTTCTCAAACATGAAGCGCATGTCTGGGTACTTTTTCACAAGGGGAACAAGGCCCTAATTGCTAGAAACACCCCTTTGGATAATTGAGCCTTGTTTGGTAGGCCTAACACCACTATCCTCCCCATTGGAACATGACTCCTTTGGCAAAGTTATGAGCTATGTCTGAAGTTACTGTTGAATATTTTAGTTACGTAAACATCTATCATCACTAATTTCTTCCCTATATTGTCGATTTGGTTATTAGTCGTCCAGTTTTCTAGGCTGGCATTTACATATCACTCACGACATATTTTGAAACTAGTTGATCTACTCTGTATATCATGTCACATTGAATAATTTAAACTATAAAGGTATTACTTTAGGGTATCTATATGTTGTTAGTCCAGTCATAGTCCAATCATACTTAGTTTTTTAGGCTGGCATTTACATATCAGTAACAGCATCTTTTGAAACTAGTTGTTCTACCATGTATATCATGTCACATTGAATAATTTAAATTATAAAGGTATTACTTTAGAGTATGCATATTATTAGTCCAGTCGTACTTAAGTTCTTAGGCCGGCACACAATTTAAACTATAAAGGTATTAGTTTAGACTATGTATATTATTAGTCCAGTCACACTTAAGTTTTAGGCTGGCATCTCCATATTAGTCTGGCATATAATGAAACTCAGTGTTCTGCTATGTATGCCATGGCATTGCGAATAATTTAAAATATGAATGCATTATTTTAGAGTATCTATTACTAGTAATTATGTTTTAATTTTGATTGTTGATTTCCAGAGAGGGTAGATATAATATAGGCAATCAATCACTTTGAGGATTAGTGATAGGGATTTAGCTCCATGGGAAGTTATAAAAGCAATGTGACTAGGATGACACACTATACAACCAAACATGATGTTGAGAGGAGAATCTTAGAGGTGAGTGGAGAAGGTCTTCCATTCTAGTGTGTCAGCTAAGAAAAAGATGCAAAAGTGTAGCATAGGAGATCCATATCAATAAAGAAGATGAAGAACGAATCTAGGGTTTCATCACATGGATCAAATCTAGGATATGTTGTAATTGTAAATTTTTGAGTTAGACGATTATCTCAAAAGGAGAGCTCAATGAATAATTGCTTTTATGCATGGGTTGAGTTGTTTGTAATTTTTCTTCTATTGAATAATTATGTTAAGAACTTAGTTGTGAATTTATTTCAGTAGATCTGTAATCTGCTATGTTAATAATTTGCCTTATGCTACCTTCATGAAATTAGTAGTCCTAGTGTTGTAGCTAGATTCTTGGACATGGAGACCCTGGTAGTGGATGGGTGGCATCTCAACATGTTTTTTCAATGCCAAATTTTATTTAATATTTTCAACAACTTATTTTATACCAAGAAAATTATATTCACTCAATAAATTATTCTTCTCAAAACAGTTGAATAAAAATACACATGTATTTAACTTAAACAATTTGCAATATATATTTAAATAGAAAATCACTGACAAAACATAATAGAAACTGAACCTCAAAATTCTCCTTAAATTTTTTATTACTTACGAAAATTAATGTTCAGTTAAGAGGGAACATTACCCTCATAGAATACACAAAATATAGCTAAATATAATGTTGATTTTCCACCCCTTGGAATTTTGGCCTCAAGAATTTGGCCCACTAGAAATTCTTATGCTTGGGAATTATCCACTTCTCCACCTTCGAATAGCGCTTGTCTTCCTTGCAATTTATGACCCCTTGTGCATGAAATTATCCTTTTACCCCTATGCAAGCCTAGTTGAAAATGTCAACTTTATTCACAATATCATCCTTTAAAATTCTAAGTCTCTCCACTAACTTAATGCTTCTAATCCTTCTCCCAAAACATCATTGTTGCACAAATTTGTCTTGTATTGGTTCTTTGAGTCTCTAACTCCCTTGAGACAATTGTTATAGTGAACATTTGATGTATCTTCCACCTATGCCTTAGACATATATTTTATAATTTATCATTGAGCTAGATCTCTAACCCTATATCTACAAACTTTCTTCCCATTAAATCCTAACCCACTTAGACTAAACTCAATAAAGTAAATTAATTTACTTTTCATTAAAAAACCTTAGTGCAATAGGCAGCATTAATTATATAATTAGTCAATGTGTTTTTCCTATGTTAGGAAAGAATCATAAAATCACTTAATAAATTAAGAAAGTACCTAAAGATACTTTTGAACCTCATTCGTATGCTTCACACCTAATCTTTGCAGAAAACTAGCTATGAACAACAACATCCATAAGGGAATTTTCTAATTATTCTAAAACCAATACTCCATCTCATAAGTTATCCTCCTCTAGATTGGGATTATCCAATTATTGTAAAGCCAATAGTCCATCCTCCAAATTATCCTCTAGATTATACCCCATCCTCCAAATTATCCCATCAATCTTAAAAGGTGGAAATATGAACTCCACTAAATTTTGAATGGGATATGAAATTCTACTTTTTCCATGTGAATTTTGATGTGGTTGTAACTATTCTCAAACATCATGAAATAATTAATGGTAATGTTAAAAATTAAAATGTAAATATTTAAAATTTAACATTACTAGTAGGAAGCACCCATGGATCCCTTAGAGAGAATCCAAGGAGTTCCTCAGGAGCAACCGTTTATGCTCTAGGAGTATAATATGAAGCAACCCATTGTTAAATGAGTAGGAAGCATTTCAAATTCATATAGAATTTCGGTTGATGGGATTTTGGGATGGGAGTTGTATTGTTAGCATTTCCTTGTCTCTCAATAATAAATTCCTAGGAACACATGATTCCTAAACTTTGATACGACTCCATTTGTGACAATGTATAACTATAAATTCGAAGTACATATGAACACTAAATCATTATGCCTTAAGGTGCCAACAAAAGGCCTACTGTAGTCTAGCATATTGTGGTAATATTTAATCTTCCGCAAGGGAAGAAAGGCTCACCTGAGGTGTACCAAGACATCTTTGTGATTTTTAGGGTTTAGATTGTGACAACATAATTTACATCAATTAAAACATTCATTGCAACCAGTAGCATTCACAAATCAATTAAATAACCTTTGAAAAAAGATAAAAATACACATTACACAAAGCTTAACATAGAATCTCAAAAATTTTAATGTGGGGATATACACACAAATCCATTCATAAATCATAAAACAAATAGTGTTCCATATAATATACCCTTTTATTATGTCATCTCGGAGAAAAAACTCTTAATATATATAGAAAATTTAGGTCCATAATAAATAAGCCATTAAAGTGGATCTCAATTGATGATCACAATGAACCACAACTGAATGAAAATATGTTAGTTTCAAATTTTCACAATAACATATTTTTTGAAATATTTCATATCGTGAAATATTGAGGAGATTAAGGAAATATATCTAGGTACCTATGGGAAAAATTTTAAATTTTTCTTTGCTATAATTTCGTAGATACTCCCTACTTTTTGAAGTCATAAAATCAACATCAAACATGTTAGTATAACATTTTTGGTATAGGTTATTTTCTTTGGAACTTTTTGATAATTATGGAGACATATTGGAATACATTGTTTCATTATATAAGAGATATGAATTATAGAAGTTAAGTGTTTTGAACAATCTCAAAATTGATTTCTAATAGGCTGGCTTGGAATTTTTGTTGTAACTTATTTTTTAGGAATTAGAATGTGAAATTTTCAAAAATATGAGAAGACATATAGAAGTCCCTTTAGTAAAAATTATGAATCATATTTAAAAATTTGGATACATGGGATGTTGTACAAGGTTGTTCATGGGAAGATGCCAAAAACAACAAGTTTGGGAAAGTAAGTAAAAATTGGTGGAGGTGGAAGAAATGAGTGGACCTAGTGAAGGTGGAAGCAATTAGTAGACCTTGTGAAGGCAAAAGTAGAGGAAGACCCAGTTAAGTAGGTTGGTTCCTATGAATATTTGTAGCAGTGGGGTTTTGTGTCTCAGTTAGGTTACTGCATATGGATATTTGTAGTGGTGGGGATTGATGCCTCTAGTAGGTTAGTTACTACAATTATTTACAACATTAGGGATTGATTTATTTATTAGGTTGCTTCCTACAAATATTTTTAAGAATAGTTTGGCTCCTACAAAGGATTATGAAAGAACTTTTGTGGTTGTCTCCTGAAAAGTGTTTCTACATAAATCTTGTATTACATGTTGTTCAATTGATAGATCTCATATTTGTGATTATTTTATTATGGTTCATAAATGTTTGAATAAGTAAAATTGTCTCATATTGATTCACCCCCACTTTCAGTTAGTTGGTTCCTTTAAAAATAGTCTAACTATTGGAAGGTAGCTTATGGGATCATCCATAGCTAGTGAAGAAGGTTTATCCAAGGAAAGAGTCTCATCTTTTGTGGAAACAACTATGAATTATGGAGGATAATATGCAAAATTAGTTAATGACTGGTGTGTTCAATATTTGGGAATTAGTTGTGACTTGTTATACAATCCCTTAAACCCCTCCAATATATATGATTGGAAGAAATATATTGAACATAATGTAAAATCCATGAATTTTATCTTGTTTTGGTCTATCTGAATCATTATTTGTAAGGTGATGTGTTGTGAATTGGAAAAATAAATATAGGAAAAGCTTTAAAAAATTTATGAAGGCAACAACAATGCGAGGAAGGCGAAGCTCCAAACTCATAGTAGAAAAAGAAAAAGAACCATCTCAAAGACATTCCACCAGATGGTGAGTACCAATGGCAACTAATTAAGAGTAATATAAATGACACCCGCTAAGTAGAATGTTGGATTGTTACAGCAAAACATCATTATTGATGGGTTACACCAAATGAGAAATGGCCTCACAAAATGTATAGCATTAGCTGCATTGGTCTAGTTGAGAATCAAGGTGTTTCTCAAACAAAAACAATAACCTACTAGGTGTGTATTCCCACAATAAGCACAACAACATGAAATTATAACTAGTAACCTTATGAAACAATGTTCGCAGACCTTGCCACATGAAAAAACCCACTGATTGAGATTGTCTCTGTATGATATTCATATAAAGGGCCTGCTAGAAAGCTACCGAGACTTTAAGGCAGTTGTGGAACAAAGAGCAAAACTCTAAATTATTGTCTTTGTGATTGGAAAATGATTGGAGCAAACATAATCAGAAATAATTTACCAAAGATGCTCTGTAAAAATGCATCTGTCACCACTTTTTGATGGAATAAATTGGCACAAATGTGCTCACAAGTTTCTTTACAAAACACCTAAATACAGTTAAATTTATCTCTTTTAAAAAATGAATACATTTATTCCAAGTGATTTATTAAATACATGGGTACAGATATGCTCCGAAACCATCTTCTAGAAACTTGACCAGCAAACCCATTTCTCACAATGTTTCCATTCTTGTCCATGTTTTCATTCCCTTATTGGCACTGCATTGGTATTATCAATCGATATTTTATACATAATAAACACTAGGAGAATAGGTCTACACAAATTTCCTATCTCCCTGAACCTATGGATTCATTCCTTGTTTCACTCCCATTTAATCTTTCTCACGGAATATTTGACAAAATGTTCTATGAATGTCTAGATATTGTTTTTTGATTTAATTCATCCTCCAAAATAGTAGTATTTGTGAACTAGGTGTTTATTTCACTCGTAAGGTCCAAAAAATGTTAGAGTTGGCAAGTGTAGGGAGGATGCTTTCTGAACAAAGTGGAAAACAAACTTTCAAGTGGCACCTAAGTGGATCTACTAAAAATCAAGCTGAGGTGCTAGCTCTCTATCAAGGGCTTAAAATTTTTGACCCAAGGAAAATAAGAAACTTGATAGTCATTGGAGACTCCACAATAATTATAAGACATGCGATGATCATCTTGATCCAATTGCAATTTAGAAAGGCTCATTCTACACTCCAAAAATAGGCCACCTTCTTTGAATCTATAGAGAATTTACATGTGTTAAGAGATCGAAACTACTAGGTTGATCAATTGGCCAATAAGGCCTCTCACCCAGTTGGTGGAACCAATAGGTCAAAATAGGTTGTATCCTTCTTCCCATTTCCTTAAATTCATCAAAATCATTAAAAAAAATGTTTGCATGCCATTCACTATCCAAGCCAAGTGGCATATCAAATTCACAAAAGGAGGATGGGAAACTTGAGGCCATCATAATCCCTATACCATCACACATACTGATTTTATTGGAGGAGAGACCTGTTCAATTGGGTTTTAATTTTATTGTGACTTCAAGCACCAACGAGATAATGTATCCTAATTAGACCACATATGCACTGGGTGGTAGCTATCTGCGATTCACCCATGAGCTTACTCTTGACCTGGAAATGGCTCTTCTCAACCTGTGCCTAATATTTACCTCCAAACATCCCTTCTTAGCCTTGGCAGTAGTGGATATTAGTTGCTTGGTTATAGCCTGTTCCCCTGTGTTTTATGGTATCAAATTAGTGTT
This sequence comes from Pinus tabuliformis, assembly GCA_031772625.1. Lineage (NCBI taxonomy): Eukaryota > Viridiplantae > Streptophyta > Pinopsida > Pinales > Pinaceae > Pinus > Pinus tabuliformis. The sequence goes on from CM062819.1 coordinate 722,678,487, forward strand.
GGGATTTCAGTGGTTCTCAATTCCAACAATAAATTTTTAAAAGAGGAATTTAAATTTGTTTTCTCGGTCTCTCTAAATGTTGGAATGCATCGAAAACAATAATAGTCCTAAGTGTTACCCTTTGTATGAGATTATGGACATATGTCGTGTCTTACAAAGACAAGTGGCCCTTATAGGAGACTATAGGACTTCTATTTTCTTCTCTTATAGGTAGAACTGATGCTCAGAGGAAAAATCATACCAATGAAGTTTGCAATCATAATGGAGGCTCTGTCACGATATAAGAGACAAATTGAAATTTAGAGGCAGAGTGTTATGTGTTATATCAACAGGTTTCAAGTTTGGCTAGGAGTTCTCACTCAGCCATATCCAACTTTAGAATGTTTATTGGCTCAGGTAGTGAAGAAACCAATGAGGAATAGTCTGTTCACCAGATGCCCTACGATGTTGGTATGGACCAAGATTCTTGACCTTCTCCTATAGAACAAGAGAAAGCATTCAACAAGAATGTTGTGAATTAATTGCAAGCTTTATCATGTTTTGTAAAATTGTCTGGCTTTAAGAGTCTTTTATAGGTCTACAACAGTAGAATATTTTGACACCCTATGAAAAATAACAATGTCTCCTTTGAAGTTAATCTTTTAATTTTTTGGACAATTTCTAAACTTTACATCATGAGAGAGTCCTTCCTCTTATTGTATTATTATGTTCGGAGTAATGCTACAGTATATTTCAAAAACAAAAAATTATCCATTTTTGTTTTGAAAAATGACCGATAGAATGTTAATTCACCTACTAAGGTTCTGTTTTCAATGGGAAATTGTCTAAAACCATTGAGGCTAGCTATAAGTCGGGCTCAATTTTTGTAGAGTAAATCAACACCCAAAAAACCTCTCAAATAAGATGAACAATTATTCCATTTGCAATGCAAGTCCTCAAGACTTGTTGGTTGACACATTAAAAGAAAGAAGAATGTCAGGCCGGGTAGTAACTCCAAAAAATTCAATTCATTGATTTCAATTAGGTCGGTGTTTATTATATACATGAGGGACACACTATTCATTTCATCTCCCGCTGACTATTCATATTCTCCCTTATTTATTTACATCAATTTCAGTTATTCACCCAATCCTAATGATTAAGTGTCAAAATTCCCCCCCTTAATCTGAAGGGATGTTCATGAGTCCAAGCATCATTCTAAATCTTCTAAGCTTTTGTCTTCCAATCACTTTGGTGAAGATGTCTACAATTTGCCCGTTCGTGGAACAATAGCGGAGATGGATTGTTTTGGCCTCAACATGATGTCGAATTAGATGATATTTAGTATTGATGTTCTTCATTTGATCATGGAACTTTGGGTTCTTGGCCAACTTTATTGCAGAGGTATTGTCAATCGTGAGTGGAGTTGATTGTACTTTTTTTACCTACAAATCTTCAAGAATTTTCTGAAGCCACACAATTTCTTTTGTTGCCTTAGCTGTTGCCACGTATTTTGTGTCTGTTATGGAATCTGTTGGAATTCATTATTTACGTGATCTCCTGGAGATAGCTCCTGATCCAAGACTCATAGCATATCCTGAAGTAGATACCCTAGTTTCTTTGTCTCCATTGAACTTTGAATCAGAGTATCCAATCAAGCTGAAGTCGTCCACCTGTGTATACTTGATTCCAAAGTCTTAAGTTTCGTTCAAGTACCTAAGAACTCTTTTTGCATCAAGCCAATGTCCCTCACAAGGCTTTTGCATAAACCTTGAGAGGATTCCAATAGCAAACGAAATTTCTAGTCTTGTAGCAGTTAGGTATTTGAGACTTCCTACAAGTTGTCTATACTTTGTTGCATCCTCAAATTCTTTTCCTTCAATAGATGTGATCTTTAAGTTTTGTTCCATTGGAGTAGTAAGAGGATTTCATTTTTTCATGCCAAACCTATTCAACAGGTCTCCAATGTACTTCTTTTGAGAAAGAAATATGGACTTCAGATGTTGAGTTACTACAATACCAAGATAGTAATGAACATAGCCCAAACCAGTCATTTCAAAACTTTTCCCCAATTCCTTCTTTATGGATGCAATGTAGCTTTCATCGTTCCCTGCCATCAAAAGATCATCTACATATACCAGAAGATATACAACTATTTTGTCAACTTTCTTGACAAATAAAGTTGCATCATCAAGATCATAATGTTTGAAATTGAGTTTCAGAAGATGCTCAGTTAGTTTTTCATACCAGGCTCGCGGTGCTTGTTTGAGGCCATGCAAGGATTTCACAAGTTTGCATACTTTATGTTCATTTCCTTTCACAGCAAATCCTTCAGGCTAGGACATAAAAACCTTCTCGTTTAGATCTCCATTCAAAAAAGAAGTTTTTACATCCATTTGATGGACTTTCCAACCATTCTGAGCTACTAAGGCAAAGAGTGTCTGGATGGTAGCCCATTTTTTTGTGGGGGAAAACGTCTCCTCATAATCGACCCCTTCCTTTTGTGCAAAACCTTTTGCCACAAGCCTAGCTTTGTGCTTGTCAAGTGACCCATCAGCTTTATACTTGTTCTTGTAGACCCACTTGCAACCAATTAGTTTGGTACCTAACAGAGGATCAACCAGCTTCCAAGTGCCATTCTTTATGAGGGCATAATACTCCTTTTGCATCACTTTTTTCCATTCATCGTGAGAAGTAGCTTCTTTTAAGGAAGTTGGTTCAAAATGTATAAACAAGTTCAATTCACAATCATAAGAAACATCCATATCAACAGGTGAATTAGAGTCATCTACATCACCTCCATTTTTCCGGTTGGAATTTCTAGTTCCTATCTTTCCAACTTCATCAAGAAGAACACTTTCAAGTGTCTTTATCAGCCACTTTGGGGGACCTTTCTCAGATGATCCAGGCTGCTCCGTTGACAGCGTCTGTTACGGAATCTGTTGGAACTGATTGTTTACATGATCTCCTGGAGATAGCTCCTGATCCAAGACTCATAACATATCCTGAAGTAGATACCCTAGTTTCTTTGTCTCCATTAAACTTTGAATCAGAGTATCCAAACAAGCTGAAGTCATCCACCTGTGTATACTTGATTCCAAAGTCTTGAGTTCCGTTCAAGTACCTTAGAACTCTTTTTGCAACAAACCAATATCCCTCACAAGGCTTTTGCATAAACCTGGAGAGGATTCCAACAACAAACGAAATCTCTGGTTTGGTAGAAGTTAGGTAGTTGAGACTTCCTACAAGCTGTTTATACTTTGTTGCATCCTCAAATTCTTTTCCTTCAATAGATGTGATCTTTAAGTTTTGTTCCATTGGAGTAGTAAGAGGATTGCATTTTTTCATGCCAAACCTATTCAACAGATCTCCAATGTACTTCTTTTGAGAAAGAAATATGGACCTCAGATGTTGAGCTACTTCAATACCCAGATAGTAATGAACATAACCCAAATTAGTCATTTCAAAACTTTTCCCCAATTCCTTCTTTATGGATGCAATGTAGCTTTCATTGTTCCCTATCATCAAAAGATCATCTACATATACCAGAAGATATACAACTGTTTTTCCAACTTTCTTGACAAATAAAGTTGCATCATCAAGATCATAATGTTTGAAATTGAGTTTCAGAAGATGCTCAGTTAGTTTTTTATACCAAGCTCGCGGTGCTTGTTTGAGGCCATACAAGGATTTCACAAGTTTGCATACTTTATGTTCATGTCCTTTCACAGCAAATCCTTTAGGCTGAGACATAAAAACCTTCTCGTTTAGATCTCCATTCAAGAAAGAAGTTTTTACATCCATTTGATGGACTTTCCAACCGTTCTGAGCTGCTAAGGCAAAGAGTTTCCGGATGGTATCCCATTTTGTTGTGGGGGAAAAAGTCTCCTCATAACTGACCCCTTCCTTTTGTGCAAAACCTTTTGCCACAAGCCTAGCTTTGTGCTTGTCAAGTGACCCATCAGCTTTATACTTGTTCTTGTAGACCCACTTGCAACCAATTAGTTTGGTACCTAACAGAGGATCAACCAGCTTCCAAGTGCCATTCTTTATGAGGGCATAATACTCCTTTTGCATCACTTCTTTCCATTCATCGTGAGAAGTAGCTTCTTTGAAGGAAGTTGGTTCAAAATGTATAGACAAGTTCAATTCAGAATCATAAGAAACATCCATATCAACAGGTGAATTAGAGTCATCTACATCACCTCCATTTTTCCGGTTCGAATTTCTAGTTCCTATCTTTCCAACTTCATCAAGAAGAACACTTTCAAGTGTCTTTATCAGCCACTTTTGGGGACCTTTCTTAGATGATCCAAGCTACTCCGTTGACTGCGTCTGTTACGGAATCTATTGGAACTGATTATTTACATGATCTCCTGGAGATAGCTCCTGATCCAAGACTCATAGCATATCCTGAAGTAGATACCCTAGTTTCTTTGACTCCATTGAACTTTGAATCAGAGTATCCAATCAAGCTGAAGTCGTCCACCTGTGTATACTTGATTCCAAAGTCTTAAGTTCTGTTCAAGTACCTAAGAACTCTTTTTGCATCAAGCCAATGTCCCTCACAAGGCTTTTGCATGAACCTTGAGAGGATTCCAATAGCAAACGAAATGTCTAGTCTTGTAGCAGTTAGGTATTTGAGACTTCCTACAAGTTGTCTATACTTTGTTGCATCCTCAAATTCTTTTCCTTCAATAGATGTGATCTTTAAGTTTTGTTCCATTGGAGTAGTAAGAGGATTGCATTTTGTCATGCCAAACCTATTCAACAGATCTCCAATGTACTTCTTTTGAGAAAGAAATATGGACTTCAGATGTTGAGTTACTTCAATACCCAGATAGTAATGAACATAGCCCAAATCAGTCATTTCAAAACTTTTCCCCAATTCCTTATTTATGGATGCAATGTAGCTTTCATTGTTCCCTGTCATCAAAAGATCATCTACATATACCAGAAGATATACAGCTGTTTTTCCAACTTTCTTGACAAATAAAGTTGCATCATCAAGATCATAATGTTTGAAATTGAGTTTCAGAAGATGCTCAGTTAGTTTTTGATACCAAGCTCGCGGTGCTTGTTTGAGGCCATACAAGGATTTCACAAGTTTGCATACTTTATGTTCATGTCCTTTCACAGCAAATCCTTTAGGCTGAGACATAAAAACCTTCTCGTTTAGATCTCCATTCAAGAAAGAAGTTTTTACATCCATTTGATGGACTTTCCAACCGTTCTGAGCTGCTAAGGCAAAGAGTGTCTGGATGGTATCCGATTTTGTTGTGGGGGAAAAAGTCTCCTCATAATTGACCCCTTCCTTTTGTGCAAAACCTTTTGCCACAAGCCTAGCTTTGTGCTTGTCAAGTGACCCATCAGCTTTATACTTGTTCTTGTAGACCCACTTGCAACCAATTAGTTTGGTACCTAACAGAGGATCAACCAGCTTCCAAGTGCCATTCTTTATGAGGGCATAATACTCCTTTTGCATCGCTTCTTTCCATTCATCATGAGAAGCAGCTTCTTTGAAGGAAGTTGGTTCAAAATCTATAGACAAGTTCAATTCACAATCATAAGAAACATCCATATCAATAGGTGAATTAGAGTCATCTACATCACCTCCATTTTTTCGGTTCGAATTTCTAGTTCCTATCTTTCCAACTTCATCAAGAAGAACACTTTCAAGTGTCTTTATCAGCCACTTTGGGGGACCTTTCTCAGATGATCGAAGCTGCTCCGTTGACTAAGTTGGGACTGAATCAAGATTGAATTTTCCAATTCTATCAATCACATCACTTAAAGCATCATCCTTTGTTGGAGTTTCATGCAGGGGAGGGTGCCTCTAAATGGTACATGATTCTCATGTGGGTGTAACAATTCCACAACTGATTGATGCGGCACCAGCACTATGTGGATTATATATCTGCGTTTCATCACCTCCACTCAATATTGTTGTATGTCTACACTACAGAACTGAATTGATGCATGTCTACAATATAGGACTGAATAGATGTTGGAATATGCATCTACTTACATTCATCTTTTCCTACTTCAAGAATACATATTGTATAAAATTATTTTGCTATCAGGTTTTTCATGCAATATATGGCTTATGGACTGCTTATTTCCTCGTCACATGTAGATTTTTCAAAGCACAAGGGTTCTGTATTTTGGTTTTCCCGAAGAAGCACATGATATGAATTGTATGGCATATGTATATCCAATTCCAAATATAAATATAAATCAAACTTTTTTCCTACTGAAGAAGAAAAATAAATAAATAAATAAATTAACTTACATGTCAGTTTTAACCTTTTTGTTCCTTGCAGAGGTTAGTGAGATGTCTAGTTGATTGTCATCTAAGTCTCGTATATATGCCCATAAAGCAAAGGAAATAAGAATACAGGTTTAGATATTTTCCTCAATGAGTTGATTTTCTATGCTACTGTTATACTTACCGTATTTAATTGGGTTGTGATTTTCTATGCTACTGTTATACTTACCGTATTTCATTGGGTTGTGCCTAATTTGAATTAGTTTTCTTGACTCATTCAATAGTAGAGCCTTTACGAGACCTATGTGAACACTCAACTATTTCCAAGTTACTTTTTCTTTTTGAGAAATATTTCTAGGTTTCTTTAATGGATGGCATGAACAGATGTTAGTAGCATGTAGAAACTGGTTATGTTTGTTTCATACATCCCATCCACAATGTTAATCTTAACAAGGTTTATAATGGTACATATACCGTATGTTTAGGTTTTTATATTTTAAATTTAGTTGAAAAAAAAACTATTGATTCGACTAATATGCGACATAATATGCCTTGCAAATGTAGGAACTTTGTTTTTCCTTCAGTAGCATATTTCTAGGAACCAATGAGATTATGTTTCACTTTTGTCATTCTAAGGTTGTAAGCTTTATCAATTCAAATACACTCTATTATTGTTCAGGCTTTTATGGGAGGTGGATGGGACATTGCATTCCACCATTTGAAGCTTTATATTAACTACATACATCTACATTTGTAACTTATTGATGCTTTCTATGGCACACAATTCAGAGTCTAATCTAGTTGCATCAGCTTGGTTTTATATTTACTGTCTAATGTTGATACAAGTATTTCTTTTTTCTTTGATGTTTATTGAGATAATGATTTAGGAATAATTTTATAACTTTACGGAAATTCTCCAAGTCATAACCCCATAGACAATTGTCTGCAGTAACGAGCCATGGCATCCAGATACTAAAATGCTTCTGAGGTCTTTTAAGGTTTTTGAGTAACTCAGAACTTAGTGTCAGCCTCTAATGCTAAGATCCCTAGTATAATAAAAATGTCACGCATCTTTCAAGTTGTCAGTGCTAGGAGGAAGGCTATATTTTACTTTTCTCTGGTTCAAAATGAAAATTCGAAGTGAAAGTACTGCATGCTTTTGCATTCAAAATCCATGAGACTAGCATATGCCTTCAAAAATTTTCAGTTAGGAATGGAAAGGTTATGGAACAAACTAATTATAAAGTAAAATTTATATAAATGTGCATCATTGAATTAAAAAAATAAGTGGATTGGGTACATTCAAATTTCATACACAAAATTTTTATAAATGTGCATGATTGAATTAAAAAAATAAGTGGATTGGGTACATTCAAATTTCATACACAACTTAGAAAAGAATTAATTCATAAACAATTCATGTCTAATGTATTAATTTTCCATGGGAGTATAAAATAGCCTATCCAACCTATAGGCTATAGTTTTGAATCTTGATAAAGGTGGAAAGCATAAAATATCTAATGCTTGGGGCAACATTGGGTAGAGTTTTGGCAGGTTGGGAAAAATACCAAATTTGGTGGATGCGCTTGCAACCCCTCACATTAGATGAAACTCGATGGAGAAATCTATAATTAAAGGAGAGTTGCAGTCATTTACGAACATCAATTTGAATTTTATATATCTGTTTTCTTCAGCTGAGGCTCTTAGGGTTTAAGACTCCTTATATTTGATTGTTGGAATTTTCTGATAAATTCCATAACAGACAGAAAAAAATTGCTCTGTTTTTGCACTCTGTTTTTGCACATAAAAACAGAAAATCGCTTGCTGGAAACGGTGTTTCAGCAACATAGTTTGGTGTTGTAGCAACGCAGAATAACACTCTGTTTTAACACAGAAAAAGCACTCTGTTTTTAACTCAGAAAACAGAAAAATTCGTTCTCTGGAAATGGTGTTGCAGCAACGCAGTTTTTTTTTCAGTTGCTGTAACTTGTGTTGTAGCAACGCTGTTCGTGGTGTTGCAGCAACGTAAATTTTTTACGTCAAGTATTTTTTGAGTTACGGTGTAACAGCAACGGTGATTTGACGTCAACCACTTTTGGTGTAACAGCAATGGGGATTTTTGACGTAATAACTTTTGGTGTAACAACAACAGGAAAATAACTTGTATTTATTAAAAATAAAACTAACTGTTACAAGGTTTGTCCTTCTCTCACAGCAAACAACCATAAAACAAAATTACATTCAAGGTATCTGCACTGCTGTGCATTTTTCCCTTGTTGTTCTCTGCTACGCTATTGCGTCTATTCTGTTGTGCACTGCTGTGCGTTCCTGGAAGAATTTATCTTCACGTTGCTGCGTGCTCTTCTCTGCTCTGTATAATTCCTCTGGTGTCCTGTATGATTCTTCAGCTGCTCTGTATAATTCTTCAGCTACTAACTTTAAAACAAAACTGCTGTGTGGTATTTATATGCTAAAACATATCTGATTAAAACAGTAAAATATTACAAAATATCTTCTAATGTTTATCTCTATATTTAATGCAGCAAGGCGGTGATGCTTCCATTAAAGAACAAGTCGGTTGTCTGTAGGGGAAATCAATTTGTGAGTTTAATGCACATTAATGTGCAAAATATCTGGAGCGACTTTTCGGCATCAAACAAGCTGGAGTATTTACTGCAAATCCAGTTGTTCATTGTTGCAGTTGGAATTAAATTCCAACACTCCCCCTTAATTTCAACTGCTGCATACCAAGACATTTCCTGAAATGATCAAAACCTTTCTTTGCTAATGGTTTTGTCAAGATGTCAGCTAGCTGATCCTCTGTTCTGCAGTGCTGCAAAACAATCTCACCATTGTTAACCAATTCACGTATGAAGTGAAATTTGGTGTCTATGTGCTTTGTTCTTTTATGAAAAACAGAGTTTTTAGACAATGCTATTGCTGATCTATTGTCACAGTAAATGGTTGTGCCCTTTTCTTGCTCATGACACAAATCTCTGAGAACTCTTCTCAGCCATACTGCTTGGCATGCTGCTGCTGTTGCTGCCACATACTCTGCCTCTGCTGTTGACAAAGCCACAACTGGTTGCTTCTTGGAAGCCCATGAGATGGCTCCTGATCCCATATGAAACACATATCCCGATGTGCTTTTCCTATCATCAACACTTCTAGCCCAATCACTGTCAGTGTAACCTGTCAACATGAAACTTTCAGAAGAGGAGTATAAAATACCATACCCCTTCGTTCCATTCACATACCTTAGAATCCTCTTGGCTGCCTGCCAATGAGTCTCTTTCGGTCTTTCCATAAATCTGGAAATTAAACTCACAGCGTGCATAATGTCCGGCCTAGTTGCAGTCAAGTACATAAGGCTGCCAACTATGCTCTTGTACAGTTTTGGATCAAAATATTTGCTGTTGTCTTCTTTGGTTAATTTCAGCCCCACTACTGTTGGAGTCACAGCAGCCTTGCTGTTCTGCATGTTAAATCTCTTCAACACAGCTTCTACATATTTATCTTGAGAAATGAAAACACCATTTTCACTTTGGTCTACTTCAATTCCAAGAAAATATCTTAAGAAGCCCAAGTCAGTCATTTCAAATTCACTCTTCATGACTGCTTTAAAATCAGCAATGAGAGAAGCATCATTGCTAGTAAAAATCAGATCATCTACATATAAAACAACAATAATAATCTTACCGTCATTCTGTTTTATGTAGAGTGTGGGTTCACCATCACACTTATCAAACCCAGTCTCAATCAGATAAGCATCAATTCTGTTGTACCATGCTCTTGGAGCTTGCTTCAGCCCATAAAGAGCCTTTTTCAATTTACAAACTTTATGCTCTTGTCCTTCAACTTCATAGCCCGGAGGTTGATCAACATAAACCTCTTCTTTTAACACTCCATTCAGGAATGCAGATTTAACATCCATCTGATAAATCTTCCATTTGTGTTGTGCTGCAATAGACAACACTGTTCTGACTGTTTCCATCCTTGCTACTGGTGCAAAGATTTCATCATAGTCTCTGCCTTGTTGCTGCTTGTAGCCTTTCACAACTAGTCTTGCTTTGTGCCTGTCAATCTTACCTTCAGCATTGCTTTTGCTCTTATAGACCCACTTAACTCCAATGGCATCCTTGCCTTTAGGGAGGTCCACTAACTCCCATGTTTTACTCTTCTCAATTGCACCAATTTCTTCATTCATTGCTTCAATCCATTTATCTTCATTTACAGCATCTTCAAAATGGATTGGGTTATCAATATGACAATACAAAGCGAATAATGAATTCAGACCGGTATTGTTACTTACCTCTCCTTGTTCATAAATCTCATTCAGATTTCTGAATCTTGGTCTTCTTGGTGTGCTTGGAGTTCCATCCGTACTTGAGGGTATATCTGATCCCTGTGGTGTTTCAGCAACAGTTGTTTGTGGTGAAACATCATCGGTTCTTCCTTGACTTCTCAAGGCTGTTCGAATTCCAGCTTGTGGTGTGGTTTGTTGTACTTGTTGTGGTGTAAGAGGAGCCACCAAGGAAGGATTATTTGCTGTTGTCCCTTCCTCTTGTTCATCATGAGACACAATTGTCTTCACATTCACTGTTTTTTCCAAGCTTCCATCCCAAGCTTCATCTTCAATGAACTGCACATCTCTACTTACTATTAATTTCTTGGTGGATGGATTATAGAGTTTGTATGCTTTTGACTCATCACAATAGCCAATAAATACACACTTCTCCCCCTTACTATCAAGCTTTTTCCTTAGCTGATCTGGTACATGTGCATATGCTACACAACCGAATACTCTCATGTGAGTGACAGTTTGTTTTTGACCACTCCATGCCTCTTCTGGTATTCTGTTCATGACAGCTTTAGTTGGGCATCTATTCAAGATGTAAACTGCGCAAGTAACAACTTCTACCCAATACTCATGCGGCAAGTGTTTTGCCTTCAGCATATTTCTGACCATGTCAAGAATGGTCCTATTCTTTCTTTCAGCAACACCATTTTGCTGAGGTGTATACCTTGTGGTAAACTGCTTTTGTATGCCATTCTCTCTGCAAAAATGCAGAAAGTCTTGGGAGATGTACTCTCCTCCTCTATCTGTTCTGAGCACTTTGATATAATGCCCACACTGCTTTTCAACAAGAGTTTTGAAGTGGCGGAATTTCTCAAACACTTCACTCTTCTGTTTCAGCATATACACCCATGTCTTTCTGGTGTAATCATCAATAAAAGTTAAAACATATTTATTTCCAGCAAATGATGGTATTTGCATCGGTCCACACACATCAGAGTGAACAATTTCCAAGGGTGCTTTTGCCCTTATACTCTTTCCTGCTGGAAAGCTTTCTTTGTGTTGCTTGCCCAAGATGCAGCCTTCACAAAGGCTGTCCGGTTTTTCAATCAACGGCAATCCCTTTACCATTCCCTTTCTGTGCAACAGATTCAGGCCTCCGAAATTGAGATGTCCAAATCTCAAATGCCACAACCAATTCACATCTTTCACTTGTTCCTGAAAGACTTCTTGTGTAACAGCCGCAATAGTTCTACCTTCCTTCAAATCTGCCTTGAGTTTGAGAGGAAACATTCTATTGCTGGTCATCTGCACCTGTGCAATGATCTTCTTACTTGGAGGTATGTCTCTGATAGTACACAAATCATCTTTGAAGAACACATTGTAACCTTTGTTTATGAGCTGTCCAATGCTCAAAAGGTTACATTTCAGACCAGGTACATAGTATACCTCTGGCACAATCATGTGTTCTCCATTTTTTGCTAGAATACTGACTCTGCCCTTACCCTTGATAGTTATCTTATCATCAGTCCCTGTTGTTACCTCAGATTTCACATTTTCATCTAGATTGGCAAACATTGCAATATTCCCAGTCATGTGATTACTACAACCTGAGTCTAAGAACCAAAAATCTTCTTGTTTATCTTGTGCTATGTTACATGTTAACAGCACGTTCTTTGGGTTCTTATCTTCTTCATTTGCAAAATTAACATTCTGCCTATTATTCATGTCATTTTGTTTTTTCTTACATTCATTTGCATAGTGCCCAAATTTTTACAATAATGACATTGGACTTGGGATTTATCATACCTTTGTCCATGAGCTTGCTGTTTGCTCAAACCTTCAGCTTGGTTCTGATTGCAGCTCCTTCCGCTTGTGCTAGCAGGATAATTTCTGCCTCTGTTTTGGCTTCTTCCACGACCTCTGTTAATTGCTCTGCCTCGACCTCTTCTTTGGCCAAAAGACATCTGAGTCTTGAATGCTTGCTCAAATGAGGAATCTGTTCCTCTACTCAGTCTGTGTTCATGAGACAACAGAGAAGCACTCAGCTCATCTACCGTGAACTGTGAGAGATCTTTTGTTTCTTCTATTGCTACCACAATAGATTCAAACCTTGAGGGTAAACATCTCAAGATTTTCTCTACAATTCTTCTATCTTCAAGAATCTCACCATGAGATCTTATCTGGGTTATCAAGCCAATAACCTGAGTGAAGAATGAATCTATTGTATCAGATTCCTTCATGCTGAGATTTTTAAAGTCTCTCCTCAACATCTGCAACTTTGCAGTCTTCACCTTCTCCATGCCTTGATAGGCAGTTTGGAGAATATCCCATGCCTCTTTGGATTTTGTTGCTGCTGCAATCCGCGGAAAAACACTTTCATGTACTGATTGGAAGAGGAAAAAGAGGGCTTTGGCATCCTTCTTTCTGTCACCCTTCAACTGGTCTCTTTCTGCTACTGTCAAAGCAGCCAGTGCTGTTGCATCTGCAGGTTCAGCATAACCTGTTTCAACCAGCTCCCATATTCCTTGAGAAGCAAACAATGCTTTCATTGTTATGGACCAATAACTATAATTTTTCCCATTAAACTGAGGCAGTTGGGGATTTTTCAAACATGTTCCAGCATCTGCCATCTTAACCTGTATTGGTAAAGAAGAGATAATGACTGTATAATTAAAAACAAGCAAAAACTTTCTCTGCTGGAAAAATTATGCTCAACAAACTTCTTACAGCTCCTACAATGAAAAACAAGCTCTGTTTTTGACTCACTGAGTGCCTAGACTAGCTCTGATACCATGTTGGAATTTTCTGATAAATTCCATAACAGACAGACAAAAATTGCTCTGTTTTTGCACTCTGTTTTTGCACAGAAAAACAGAAAATCGCTTGTTGGAAACGGTGTTTCAGCAACACAGTTTGGTGTTGCAGCAACGCAGAATAACACTCTGTTTTAACACAGAAAAAACACTATGTTTTTAACTCAGAAAACAGAAAAATTCGTTCTCTGGAAATGGTGTTGCAGCAACGCAGTTTTTTTTCAGTTGTTGTAACTTGTGTTGCAGCAACGCTGTTCGTGGTGTTGCAGCAACGTAAATTTTTGACGTCAAGTATTTTTTGAGTTACGGTGTAACAGCAACGGTGATTTGAAGTCAACCACTTTTGGTGTAATAGCAACGGGGATTTTTGACGTAATAACTTTTGGTGTAACAGCAACAGGAAAATAACTTGTATTTATTAAAAATAAAACTAACTGTTACAAGGTTTGTCCTTCTCTCACAGCAAACAACCATAAAACAAAATTAGATTCAAGGTATCTGCACTGTTGTGCATTTTTCCCTTGCTGTTCTCTGCTACGCTATTGCATCTATTCTGTTATGCACTGCTGTGCGTTCCTGGAAGAATTTATCTTCACGCTGCTGCGTGCTCTTCTCTGCTCTGTATAATTCCTCTGCTGTCCTGTATGATTCTTCAGCTGCTCTGTATGATTCTTCAGCTGCTAACTTTAAAACAGAACTGCTGTGTGGTATTTATATGCTAAAACATATCTGATTAAAACAGTAAAATATTACAAAATATCTTCTAATGTTTATCTCTGTATTTAATGCAACAAGGCGGTGATGCTTCCATTAAAGAACAAGTCGGTTGTCTGCAGGGGAAATCAATTTGTGAGTTTAATGCACATTAATGTGCAAAATATCTGGAGCGACTTTTCGGCATCAAACAAGCTGGAGTATTTACTGCAAATCCAGCTGTTCATTGTTGCAGTTGGAATTAAATTCCAACATTGATTAGCTTCAGTGGAGGTGATCCCACCCTATCTAATCTATTGTCTAGTTTCGGTGGAGTTGATCCCACCCCACCTAGACACCTATTTTCCCTGTTTTGGCACAATGCAACAATTGGAGCATCTCTAGCTTGATTTGGAGGATTTTCTATTTAAGAAGAGTTTGATCTGAGCATAAGCCATTTTCAGTCTCAAGTCAGTTTGGGGTACAACAAACCCTCTTGAAACACTCAGATCTGTCCATCCAGCAAGGTCAAGTTTTTTGTAGGTAATCTTTCTTTCTTTCAAGTAACAGACAACTTCCCTGAAGTGTCTGTGGATAACTGCGGTTCTCACTAAGGCAACGAAGGGTATTCCGGACAGTGTAGTAATATTAAGTAGCGGAAACCCTTCGAGGGTTTGTACAGCCAGAGTGAAGTCCTGATCAACACTGTGACCGAGTATCTTGGGCTCCGCGAGTGATGGTTACCAGGGCAGTGACTATTGATGCACAAGTGAGGTTAGAAACATCCGTGCCAAGGGTGCATTTGTGAGCCCAATCCTAGAGGAATCACACTGTTTCCAGCAGTCCTTTGAAAGCATGAAAGGAGACTGGATCGAAGGTTTTTTCCTGGTGATTCCCTCTCCCAGTTGTAGCGACTAAAGAGTTATAACAATAATTACGTGATTGACGGTGGCCGCAGTCTGTTGTAGTGGAAATTGCGACAACATCCTCTGAGCCTACGTCAGATTAGAAGTGTGATTTACAGTTGAGTGGAAAGCATATCATACGGTTCGCTAACACCTTCTCATAGCCATAATGGTGAATGTTGTCATACCACAAGTACTCACAGGCACGAAATTGGGTCAGTGTGAATGAATTCCCATGCAGAAATTCAGAGCAATGGTAACATAACAGTTAACGTGTCGTTGGACACTAGTATGGTAAATAGTTACAGTTAAAGCATTGGATTACTGAATTTTGGTATTGCATTCAAAGTATGTTGGTGTATTTGAGGAGAATTGATGAACTCTTTGTAGATTTACTGTAGAATTATATTATTGTTAATAGTCTCACACAATACCATTTATTGGATATACTGTTCAGTGGATGCACTAGTTTATTGATAATTGTAATATTGTTGAAGATATTTATAATTGTGCATTACATAGACAGATGCCTACGGCTATATGAATACATAAACATATTCTCTCATTGAATGGTTGAAAACCCTAGCCTGAATAGAAACCCTAAGGGCTAGAAATCCCCTTGGGATATTAAAAATGGAAAGAATTGTATTCCTTTTTACATTTTTGTTGAGAGAAAATTAACGGAAGTAATGACTTGTGAGGGTGATGCCCGTCAAGATGTATTTGGCTCAAAACTATAGAAACAATAAATTTTTTATCTTAGTGCCTTTGGATTGTACTAGCATAGATCCATGTTAACCTAAATCTATTAAGCACTCGGAGGGATAAGAAAGATACCAATTGCCAACTTCTTGGTGCCCAAACGTGGGGATTAAGATGGATACATACGGGTTTATTTTACTATAATAATTATTATCATTATGAATGTTTTATATTCTTTATTATTATTATGTTAACAAGAGATTTTTCAGCATAAATCACATGATATTTCATTTGTCGACGCGTTTCGAACCAACGAGTGTGGTTCATCGTCAGGACAAGTTGAAGAATTAGATCAAGCTATGCATGTTAAATAGATAGAGTAGAACTTCCAACAGTTATAATCCTTGACTAGGCAACGGCTATATTTACCAATAGCTAAATTTGACTGGGGATCAGTTCGCATGACCAGGGGCATAAAGGTAAGTTAATTTAATATAATAATTTGGAAGTTCTTTTTCATGTCTATGTTATAAACTTCAATTTTTCTTTCTCCTTAGGGTATCGACATAATTTTATGTTACACATCTCATCCATACTAAGCTGTAGACTGCACCCCTCTTTACATAGTGCATGAAGGGTTAATGATTTAATGAAAAATTCGAGAATTAAATTTATGCTTAATAAATTGGAGTAAAGTTACTTCACCAAATTAAAGGGTATCTGAATGATAATAAATCACAATCCTTATTTTTGTCACTATTATTGGATTGGTGAAAGATTTCAAGTGCTTTCATATGTATAGACAAGGGTTGTTGCTAGGATACCACCTGTAGATGATGGATAGCAATGTTATGAGAGCGGAATCAGTGATCGAACCGAAAAATCTTTTGGACCGGGAACCGGTCAGAACCTGACGAGGAAAAAAATATTGGTTACCAAAATCACATAAAATATTCATATTTGAAAGAAAAAAATATATGTGTGTGTGTGTGTGTGTGTGTGTGTGTGTGTGTGTGTGTGTGTGTGTGTGTGTGTGTGCGCGCGCGCATCCATATGAATCCAAACCACTTTTACACAAATATGCAAAAATTCTCATTTACATTGCATGTAAGGGTGCACATATCCAAACTAGCATCCAGTGCAATCCATCTCTGAACTGATAATAGATCAACAAATAGGCTATATATGGTCTCCAACATCCAAAAAAAATCATGCTAAAAAAAATGCCTACATATCATCAAAATCATTTCCTATATTGGGTTCTTTGTCATCAATATAACCATTTAGGCATTAAAATAGGATAGAGAAAACATTGCATGTCATGTCAAGATTTTGTTTGAGTGATGGGTACATTTTTAGTAGAGTCATGATACAGGAGTTTGACAAATAATGCCACTAAAAATGAATTACATAGAGGATTTGGTTCTCCTTATTAAATACTAGTTCGATACGCTTGTACATCACAAAATCGAATGGAAACATTGCAATCCCCCCAATCTTGAAATCCTGAAAAACTATTAAGTTTGCTAGATTTTGAGTGAAATCTAAAATACTACTTTCTCCATATCAAATCCAATGAGTTTGGAACCACTCTCAAACATCCTGAGCCATTTCATGGTAAGGTTAAAAATTTAAGTAAAATGATGAAAATGAAAGATAAAGGCGACTGTCACTTTTACTTTAAGAATTTAACATTACCTTGAACTACATATCCACACTAGGGCCATAGGCTTGATCATTAGGTTGAGGGCTATACAATTGAATTAGGCTAGCCTCAAGGAGAATTAGAAGTGGGCCAAACAACTGAAAGTAAAAAAAAGAAGACAATTTTTTATGCTGGCCCACATAGGTACATGGAACTAGTCCTAGACTGGCTAGTTCATTGAAATGGGCTACTTTGGTACAAACCTGGCCATTTCCATTACAGAATCGGCCGATTCGGTACCGAACCAGCCTATTCCAGTTCAGAAGCCCGGTTCAGACCGAGTTTGGGCCAAAAATGGCTAGACCGATCGGTTCCACCAGTTCCAGTCTAGTTCTGATAACACTGTTCTATAGTCAAGATCACAACATGCATTGCTTCCACCACCTAGGAAAATTGTTTGTCACTTTCTCTTGATAAAAAACTCTTTACCTTTGTCATACTTGAATGTTTGTTGTCACAAAACCTTCGTTTCATACTTATCATAACTGAGGAAAGAAATAAATGTACTTGTAAAATATAGCTCTAAGTTCAAAAGGAATGAATATCCACTTGGGAGTGAATTCATCAATGTCAACTAATAAAGTAGTTTAATGATCTCATTAGTACATGCTCAAACCTTTACAAAAAATATTTATTAAAACTTGAAAGTATTCTAAATGTAGCGTGTGTAGAGAAACGAAATAAAAGTGATAAAATAAATTGTATATAGACACTTGTTTTAGGTTTATAAAAAATTACTTCATATGAAATCAAGGTCAATAGAGTATTACTTTAAGTTGTTCCTCCTTTATTTTATATTGTATTCTTTGGCCTCTTGAGAGGTTCGCTATTCTTGATTGGTATGGCTGGAGATATTGCTGGTTCTGAGAGTCCCCTTTGCGTATACAAATAGCGCATATTTTATTATCTACTTCATAGATTCTTTCTTGTGACCCCTCAACAGAGTCAGAACTCTCCTCTTTCTAATGTTTTAAGTCTTGTTAATTTAAGCATGTGCATTGTCTACTTCATAGATTCTCCATTGTGATCCCCCAATAGAGTCATAAATCTCCTATTTCTAAGTTTTAACTTTTAAGTCTTGTTAATTTAAGCATGTACATTTTAGTGTGGAAGTAAGATTATTTAATTATACTCTTAAAACTCTCTGAGAGTTAGTTGTACAATCCTTAACTGAATTTAGTTAGTATCTCCATAAAATGTCTAGCTTATGTATTTCTTTGATTTGTTGTTATCTTTTTCATGTTTTTTGGGTTTGGCAACGATTACGTTCAATTTAAATTTAATTTTTTTGAGAAGATTCAGTTGTGGTTTACCATTAATTTCAGCTACACACACTCTTTTAGCATAAAATAATAAGAATTCAACATCAATATAAGAATCTTGATGTCATGAGGCAAAGGTTGTAGATAAAACTGAGTAAACCTGAACTGAACTTGAACATTTTTTTTAGGTTCACTAAATTTCAAATCACAAGGTTCAACTTTGGCAAACCCTATGACATTCGTTGTTATTGTTTACCTGTGCACATTTTCTATCGATTTTCACATGCACATATTTGCGGAATAGCATTCTCTACAAATGATTTAAGATTTATTTCTTCTCCCTTTGTTTCGACATATATCTCTATTTTCATGTTTAACATTTTCTTCATCTCTATGTTCTCTTTATGTTTTGTTTCCTTGTATCACCTGTTGTTCATATTTTTCTATTTTTTTGTGGTCTTTGCACCCATATTAGTAAGAAAAAAAATCCACAACCTTCTTTTTTTCATTTGTAACGAACCTCCACATTTCATGTTTTTCTTTCCATAGTTATCTTCATTATCATGTTGTATGGCTTATTTGATCTTGATGCCTTTTCACCAATATTAAACAACAATGCTTCCTAAGTCCCCTTTAAAAATATTGTAATTCACTCATCACTTGTGCAATATTCTTCATGA
The DNA here is from genome assembly GCA_031772625.1 of Pinus tabuliformis. NCBI lineage: Eukaryota > Viridiplantae > Streptophyta > Pinopsida > Pinales > Pinaceae > Pinus > Pinus tabuliformis. The sequence continues at coordinate 722,697,794 of CM062819.1, forward strand.
TAAACTCCAATATTAAGATTAAAACATCACCTACACCAACACCAATCTTATCATAGTTTCACACAAGTGTTGCAGTGAACCAAATGACAATGCACAACAATAAAGAATGCTCCAAAGGATTGCTAGTATGCCACAATAGTAAAGAGAAAACCAAATTGGCTCGAATCAAAACCTAGTTTGGAAGCAAGATCGAAACTCAAACACACAAGAAGATTCATGACACTCAAGATACATCCACAGGAACCCATATTACCAAGAAAACACGATCATCCCAACGTGAGTACCATGTTCTTGATTCCTACCAGAAATACACGTTATTGCATTTACAAAATCATTTGGGCATACAAACCATCCTGAACCATTCAATGCAGTCTTACAAACTTCTTCATTGTAATGGACATTCAATTTGACACATGATAAATCTATCCATGGCACATTTGACAAATTACCCAAATTTCATTTTCACAATATAATCCCAAGCATGGTTGTGGGCTTTGTAAGACTCCCATACAAGCACCACCAAACCACATAGGAGTTTCATATCATGTGAATCACTAAAGGGTGAGTCAACCAAATTAGCAGAATTGATATTTGACATTAATTTATCAAAATAACACCATCACTATGTTAAACACCTCAAAATGCATGATGAATTTACAACAATTAATTGAAAATAAAGGCATAATGAACTTTTGACCTCAATCATGTTAACATCATCCCACAAATCTATCTAAAATAATTAGCATTTGAAATGAAAGTCCAAACATAAATTAACCTTGCTTGTCGTGAATTCCCAAATCACACAATTTACTATGACAATCACAGAAGAAAGGGATCATATCTCACTCTTCCCAAAACAATTCTACAAGGTGATGCAAAATTCTCATCTTCTGAATAAGCATACTCATCTTCTGCTTCAAAATATGGAGAACAAGAAAGAGATCACAACATCCTTCACCCAAGAATACTGGAAGAAATATCAAAATTCAAGTCTAGGCACTGAATTTCAGATTTCATCAACAAAACATGACATTAAGATATTACCTCTATGCAATCATGTGAAGACATCTATAAAACACTAGTCTTTTCTCCATCAACAACCATTGCATGATTTTGAGGTGTGATTCTGATCATCTTCATCATTTCAACACAACTTCTCATCATTGATACATTAATGCACACAAGGCCCTTGATCAAAGCATGCTCTAAGAACACTTTTGTGCAATGTACCCATTTACAAGGTATTCCATACCAGCCACCTCACCATTAACACATTGCATCCTACAAGAAGGTGTGGTTACCTTTGGAATTATTTGCTTCAGGTTTCCTGAATTTTTTTTGACTCATTTAATTGTGGAAAAACATTGCAACAAGTGGTTTGAAGAGAAAAAAAAAAATTACTACTACAACATTAAATGGTGTAGATAATGAGCTTCCTAATCATAATATGTTCCTTTCATTCCCACACTATCAATATGCTCTAATGCCACGAGTTAGTAAATGGGGAGCATATTGAATTCAAGTTTACTCAACACAATACAAGGATGAAGATGAAGAAAGTTTTATGCAATAATGGAAAGCACCCACACTCAAACTTGGGTGGTCTGATTGGACAAAACAACCATACAAGAATATTACCTCATTAAATAGAGTGAGGTTTATTAAGTATGAATAATAACAAAACAACCTAAGCTCAATACCCAACTTAGTATTTACTAAATAAAACCTTATTTATTTATAATTACTATGTCCTAGAAATCAATTCAGGGTAGCTCATGTGGTTGTCAAGAAAGTTACCCTCCCCACACAGGTTCAAATCCCACTTTATAACATGTTTTCTCTTAGTGAGCCAATTTTTGATAAACCATATATTATCTATTCATGAGTTGTTGACATGGCCTTGTGCACTAAAGAATCTAAGGTTCACCATAGGTACCATCCTTCGAATGGGGGGAAGTGCCCTGGATGTCTCCCTCTGGATATATAAGCTGGAAAACAAAACACAGTTTCCTAAAAACCTTTTCTGGAACATTTTTTGTAACACAAATGGGTGGCAAGAATATATTCTATTGCGCAAAATGTTCACACACTAAATAAGAAACTTCCATATCAAATGTACTTGATGCCTTAGTAAGAAATCACTTGGAAAAGGGACAAATAGTATATCTTCCAATAACATATTCTATTTTATATGGATACAATGGAATTTGCACGAGTATTAAGTCCTTTTGTAACTGAATTTATAGTAGGGCATTGTTTTATTATCCTCCACAATAAAAAATATTCACATCCACTTCCAAGTTTTTTTTTTAATATCGTGGTTCCAATATAATTAGATACATTTCCTTTCTACAGGTGACTAGAGCCCTATAGTTCAAGTTTCTTACTGTCATTTCTAAAAAGAACAGATAGCATTTTGCTTCAATATCCTTGAAGGTTGGCAAAACAAACTCTCAAAATGGAAAAATACAAGGATGAGGGAACACAAAGTTAAGAATTGGCACAAATTCTAGAGGAATATGAAGTGCTGCTCTGCTATGCTGTGTTAGTTAAACAAGTTTTACTTGCAACAATGGAAGTCTTAAGTGATTTACTCCAAATATTCGTCAATAGAAGAATTTAGGTGACAGGAAATGACCAACATAAAATAATAGTATGAACAAGGAAACATGCATAAAATCGTCTAGATTTCCATAAACAAATTAAATTATTCAGGCCTAAGGTGATGAAATCTGCATAGCAACAACTACCTTTGACTCGATTGAATATAGGTTATGTAATAACCTTCACACTTGAAGCATACTTGTAGTTTCAACTTTGTCTTAAAATGCATACCTCTGGTTGCTTTGTTTCATGTTATATAACTAGGAAGGGTTGAAATTCCATGTTTTTTTCCTCATTCTTTCACCATGCCTACAGTTCCCTTGAAAATTCAATCACTACCCAAATTTCCAAATACTTGCTAAGATTGAGGGAAATTGAAATTCTAGTGAATAGATGTACTGGTATTATTCACATTTGCTAACTCTGAATCCATTTTTTGCCTTTTACAATTAGTAATTGGTTTTGATGAATCAAAACTTAAGATAGAAACATCAAGGGTCCCTATCTATTCAATTATCTGTCTCTTACTAGATCGCAATTCCCTATCAATTGGCATATTTTCCAATATATACCAATTCTCTGCTATCGATCAACATGTTAGGATACATGAAAGATAATTCAACATGGAGAAATATTGAATCGTAAATAATTTAGAAATTTCAACATCTATATGCATTTGTTTTTCATTAAAGAATTTAATCACAGTCAATTTTGAATAAAATCACTAACATCGTACCTGGAATTTGACACCTTCTCTCCACCCAACCTAGAACTATTTTTTCTAGTTCACCCTTGAGCTAAGAATATCTTGCCAAGAAATCAACAACCCCTATTGATGCCTTTAATAAATATTTAATACAATTTCTTCTTGATAAGGTTTTCTTTAGCGGCATCCCTTGTTGTGGACATTTTCTTATCCATTTGCCTAGGCGTTTCCATAAAAGTCTACCTTTCTCTACCACAGAGCTTTTATAATTTTCCACATTTAGCATCTTTCTCCAGCTAAGCAACTTAATGGATTTTTCTCTCCCATCCATTCATCTTATCTAGAACTTCATATAGAATTATTATCATCAAGGCATGGCAAGCATCTCATTTGTACGTGTCTCATTCTCACGTACATACATCTCTTTTATTTATTAATAAATATTCGTTTACACATTTATTGCAATATCCCCCCACCCCTGGCTTTCTCTCCATTTTATCTAATATAGATCAGTTAGATTAAAAAAATAATAAAAGAACAAAGGGATATTACAACATTTCCCTTGGCGAATTTTCAATTTGAGTAGGGTGGTCCTCTTTTCTACATCATGCAACCTTTATGTTGCAGGTACATTTAGATGTTGCAATCTTTGCGAGGACTAGAATAGTTTCCTATCAACTACTTCCTAGGCAACATTGCAATACTTTGTTGACTCAACATCCTTCTATTATAAATCATGTTTCTTGAGTTAATCTTCAGTGTCTGATACTTTGTGTTATTAGTTAGACACCCATGTAACCATCCTTCCTTCTTCATATATTTTCCCATACTGTATGTCGTCAATTTCTTGTCATAGTTGGATCCCCTATTCATCGTTGCTTCCTTTCAATGCAAGTGATCATATTTTTCCTTTGTTTGAACTTATTGAAGTTATGATGTTCCATGTTGTTATAATCACTTAAATCCATAACTTTTGTATGCTACAAAATAAGTTAAGTAATCATGGATAGAACATAAACCATATGCACAATGGAAGACAACCAAGAAATCAATGAGACACAAAGAAGTTAGGTCATTGACCAAGGAAAAACCAAACTAGATTCTTCTTTTATTATAAATCAATTGTTCGACAGAGATACAAAGAACAATGAGAGAATGAATAAGTTCACCCAAATATGAAGAATATCTCTGATAATAGTAGCTGATGCAAACACAGAATCACTTTGGCTCTCCAAGATCTTCTCTTGTTTTTCAAGACTCTCTCTCTCTCAGGTTCTAATTCTAGACTCTCCAAATCTCTCTTTCTCAAGTTCTAATTCTCCTTTCACAAGAAAAAGTGTATCACTTGAGGATGAGAGACACAAATATATAAGAAGATAAAGGAGGTAAAATTCATGAGGGAGTAACTCATATGATTTGAGGAGTAGTTACATATGCCAAAATAGGAGCGTAACTTATCGAATAAAAGAGAGGAGTGTAGCTTATGCATTTAGGAGAGAAGTGTAACTTATGCATTAAAGAGGTGTAAGAGGAATCTTTTTATGGCGAGTAATTAAATTGTGTAAGAGAGTGTCTTTGCTACATTCTGCCTTCTTGTAGTAGTCATTCCTCCTCTTTCAGGGTCTTCTAACAGTATGGAAGTGATGAAAAATGATGAAGAGGGATTGGATGATGATGCTAATGAATCTTCACTGTGCTGGTGGGTTCCCTCTTGTTAAATCCCCCTGTCATGTTTCCTTGATGGATGTGGAGGGTTGTATATGTCTCCTTATAAAATTTATTGGATGAGTAATTTTAGATGAAAAATCCATGTATAAAATTCCCATAGACTACAATCATTCTCAACACAATAGAAGGCTTTTCTATATTCATTTCACTTGGAAAAATGTGGGAAAGTTCAGCTCCTACCTCCTTATCACTTTCTGATGAAGCCAACCTCTATTTCTCCCTTTTAAAACTGCTCACTGCGAATCCTATAGGTGCTTTTATGTATCCTGTAGAATCTCTTATAGGATCTTGTAGGTTTTCATGGAAGCTTGTAGGTTTACAGGACAACCTTTTGTAGCTGACTTGTTTTGTCCATATGTCCCAAATGGTAGAATGGATTGACCTGAAACTTTCTGAGCGTGTTTCCATCATCATTTTGCAACTCCCCATAAAACAATTTGGTCAATGGTTTCATGGATCTCGAGAAAAGATAAAAATGGCTGAAGGTGATGGAGGCTGGTTTCTTGGAAACCATGCACTGGAATTTTCTGAAATTTCTTAGGCATGTTACCATCATCCATATGCATATCCCCATGAAACATATTTTTAAACGGATGCATAGATATCGAGAAAATGAAAAAAATGGCTATAGGTGATGGAATCTAATTTCTTGAAAACTGTGCACTTGAATTTTCTGAAATTGCTTGAGCATGTTACCATCATCCATATGCATCTTCCCTTGAAACAAACTAGAAAATGGATGCATGGTTTTGAGGTTAAGGAAAAAAAAATATGCTCTATGTATTTTTGTATCCTGGAGTAAAATAGACCATCCTGTAGTTTTTTAGGACATTAATAAAATTAAATGGTAGAAGCTTGAGAATGATCAGTGGATGCTGGAAATAGATGAGGGTGATGGATTGGCATGGCCTTGGCTTTGTTGGAGAATTTGAGCAAAGGAGGCGAAAATCAAAATTTGACTTCTTTTGACAAGGCTTGACCAATTTTCCTTTTGGTTCCAACTTGTTCTTGTTGCTTGCAGATATTGGAGAGACATGCATTCATCAAAGAGATGCATGGAGCAAGAATTTATTTATTTTATTTATTTAGTTTTTTTCTTCTAGGCCTACTAGCTGCCTCAATGAGGTTTTCAACTAGTGCGTCTACCTAAGCACCTCAAATGAGGTTTTCACCTAGGATCTTTTTTTTTCTTTTTTTTTCTCCTTTTTCCCAACCCATTGACCACCTCATGGAGGTTTTCAATCAATGAGCCAATCTAAGGCACCTCAAAGGAGGTTTTCATCTGAGATTTTTAGTTTTTCTCTTTTTTGTTTGTTTTTTTTTATTTTTTACCGTACTCTACTTGAAAAACAAAATCACTTTCAAGTATAAGAATACTAACAAAGGAGGCATGTTCACATCAAGATGACAGACAAAATGATGTGTAGGCTTGAAATGTATGCTTTGACATGTACCTCTATTAGAATGATCAAATGATTTGACTTTGATTATATCAAGTGAAATTGAAGAAGAGAGTGTTGTTGCAACTTAGTGACTGTCTGGAACCAAACCTCAATATAACTTTCATGCCCTTGGGTTGATTATTTATCCGGGTCATTTTTCGTGTCTTCTTCTACCATGACCTTCAAATCTTCCTATTTTTCTTGATTGTTCTCTTGAATACATGGAGGATTTTATGGTAACCATGAGGGAGTTTTCTCAATCTCTAATTTTGATGTCTTCTCTTCATCAAGTGCAACCCATGGTTCTTTTATCTTCTCTTTTGAATATCCTTCTTTTGCATGTATTCCTTCAATGATATCAAGAGAATCTCTTTTTTGCAATACTCTTCCTGAGATATGGTGAATACCATTGAGCTCAAGAGGAGATGTTTGGAAGTGTTGTACCTCAGCATTATAAGTGGGCTAAGCTACTTCAATATATGGGTTTGGAAATGGTGGTACAGGTAGTTGAGTGGGAGTATATATTTTAGATGGATGTGAATGAGGTTGTGGTTGTGGTGGAGGTGAATGGTAAGGATAAAATGGAGTTTGATATGGAGGATATTGAGGAAAATACTGAGGATATTGTGGATGGCTCCCATAAGTTCCTTGCCAACCTTGTTGCCAAGATTGGTTTTAGGATTGAGATGGTCCTTGTTGCCAAGGAAAGGGTGTGTTCCAATTACTTTTAGGTGGATGTGCATAAGCTTTAAATTCTGAATTAGGCTCTTGCATCATATCAGGCTGAATAGGCTGCCATGGTCCTCTTGGAGATACATAACATTTCTATATTGGTAATTGACTTGCTCCATTTTCCTCTTGGTGAACTTCCTTCAACCTTGGTAATAAGGAGAAACATTAAAATCATGTGATTCTGCATGGAAAACACAAACATATTCTTTTTGCTCATTTTGTATTCTTAACATTCTATTTGTTCAGTTAGATTGCTAAGAATTTCTGTTTTAAAGTCATGAAACAAATTTCCAAGTTTAGCTTGACTTACCAGTCTTAATGTTGATTGACTTACTCTTTCCATTCCTCTTGATATGTGTTTTCATGTTTAACAAATTTCTTCAAATGATAATTTGTATACATCACCTTTACTCATGAGATCAAGGAGATCAATCCACTCGTCCCTAATTGTTCTAAGTAAGAGAGTTTTTAGTGTGTCGAATTTTAAATGATGTAGTTTTTCCCTCTTAACATTTTACATGAACCTCTGTATTAGATCCTCAAAGCTCTCATCTTCTCTTTGATTCATTCTAAATATTTCTTCCTTAAGATCATGATCTTTATATTTTTCTAGAAACATATTGTGCATACCATTTCATGATCTTATTGAATTAGTCGCTAAACTCATGAACCATTTAAGAGCTCTATCCTTCAAAGTTTCTAGAAACAATCTCAACTTTTGAGTTTTTAATAAGTAACCATAATATCTACAAACAATTTCAAATTCAAAGAGAAACGTTTTCAGATCCTCTGACCTTAAATGATGAAATTTTGGAAGAAAAGATGGAGGGATGTTCTTCATGTGCACACTACCATCATTATATTGAATAGGAAATATAAGAGGATCTTCCTCATTGTCATCATCTCCATCCATTTCTTCTACATTTTTTACCATCTTCTTATTCTTCCCGCAAAAGTGAATGGTGATGTGGCTCTTACTACATCACGTGATAAAATGGGGGGTGGGTTGGTGTTGGAGATTTTTTTTTTTTTTAATGATTGAATGGAAACTATAATGCAATGCAATTTTCTACTTTTGAAATTAAATATGCCTAATGAATTTTTTTATTTTTTTTTTGCACAAAGTAAAAAGAAATGAATCAACTAGGGAAGAAAACAATGCATACTTTGACACTTCCCTGGCAATGGCGATAAAAATGATGAGCCTCGGTATTGCAACAAGAATGCTACAACCACCAAGGCTACATACTTTAATTATCTACCTGGGGTTCGTTCAAACTTAAGAGGTATCGACAATAGATGTGTGGTATACAATGTGTCCTTCCTTTGTTGTCATGATGTAATGGAGTGCATATACTTAAGCCAAATCCTAAACTAATTGTAGTAAATGAAATTTTTGAAATGGAACCTTAACCTATTGCAATAAAGAAGGTACAAGGAAAGAAACCTATTCTAATTGCATAAAGATCATGGACTAGATGTAAAAGGAACCTCGATTAACCCTATTTATCACATGTGATGATTTAAACTAACTGAGCATGAAATATGATCTAGAGAGTACTAACTATAGTGTGCATGTGTAAATATAAAAGAGCTCATTTTCTAAATATTTTTGCTTTATGAATGCAAATGCTAATCTTTCCTTGATATTTGGCAGGGGAGACAAGTGTGGAGCAAGAGGGTTAAAATGGTCTTGATGACATGGAGGTCAAGCAGAGGCCCAATCCTAGCTTCAAGGATGATTTTTCTTAATTCGGGCTTAAAGTAAGCTTTTCTATAGGATGAAAATTTCCTACAGGATGCTACATTGATTTCCTACCGGATACCCTGATTTACTACAAGATGTTACAGATTTACTATACGAAATTATAATTCACCGAATAACCAAGAAAAACAAATCCAAATTGGATGGGACAAATTTTATTATTAACTAGGATGTCTTAGGTCCCCATTCCAAGTGGAATCACTCAAAAAAACCTTTGTTAACACATGTTAACAAATAGAAAAACATTATTAGGCGAAAATCTAGAAATTCGAGAACTAGTGAGCTAGTAAATCTAAAAAATTCCTAACCTAATCAAATGAAATTGCAGTGGGATAATTTTTTTTTTGAACTAGAATTTTTTTGTGATCTAATTCAAGTGGAACCAACTAGATTGAACCTGATTGTCATTCTCTAAAAAATAGACGCTTTTTTTTGTTCTTTTCCACAAAGGAGTTCTAGAAATCTACATTTGGCAATAAGAAGACTAATCCAAGCACCTCAATGATTACTATGAACTTAAAAAGATTTTACAAGGATTAAATAATGCTTGCGATCCTACAAAAGAACTTACATCAACCATTTAACTCAATCCTACAACAAAAAATCATTAATATTAAATGCACAAATAGTAATAAATAAAAATAAGAGATGCATGTGAATAAGCAGTGAAAATAAGGAAAGAAAATTATACAAAAGGGCTTTGAGGCTCTTGGGATGTCCAATCCCAAGGAAAATCGGATACCTATGGGGGAGAACAAGATTTATAAGCTGAACTGGACACCAATCGTCATTATTTTCATCAATAGAATTACATCCCTGCAAGAAAATACAATGGAGCTGCAAAAATACAAGCACTCTCCACAATAACGCTAATGAAAATATCTCCCTAGAGAAAAATTCGACTTGGTACCTATAAAAAATGATTATGAATCATTCTGCATGAATGAAGCTTTCCCCACGAAAATTATTTGATTAGAGGATCTCGTCCCTAATACTAGGAATCTGCATTAAATGGCAGGGAACACATTCCTAGATTTTCTCAACGACTGGAGTTCCACAATTTGTGCCATAATTCCATAATATCTTGTTGATTTATTATTTATTATTAATCCTCCTATTGTAGGGAACAAGTCCCTAAATTATCTCCTCCAAATCTTCATAATTTTCCCAATATTCTCATAATATTCCACAAAAATAAATAATATTAGGCACAAATATCCAATTATTCATAAACCTTCCTAATGAATATATTAAAGTTAAAAATAAATTATCTAATGTAGAAAGAGAGGTTTAATGTGCTGAAGGATGGTCATAGGGCTTAAATTATTATTTAATTTAGAGGCATGAGCCTTAATTTATGTCTAATTTAGAGGCCCACTAGTTATAAGATACTGTAAATTAGATATTATTGGTCATCGACTGAAAAATAGTTTTTTATATGGAAATGTTAGTCATTTTTTAGTAACTAATTAGCCATTTTGTACTAGTGCATCCACCCCCTTCACACCCCCTACACCTCCCCATAATTACCCTGCACCCCCACCGCCACCCCATAATTACGCTACACTCCCACCCCCTCCCCCTACACCTAGCCTCCCCGACAAGGAGAATGACCGGTGACATTAAGCTGCCTATTTTTAAAGGACTAGGATCAGAGGATCATGAGTAATTCTAGTTTGTAGTTGATGCAGTATGGAAAACAAGACATATCACTAGTGATGGTGTAAAGAAGTTGCAACTCATCACGTCATTGCGAGAAAGAGTGCTAACCTGGTATATGAAGTACTCTTTGACTAACCCGACTACTTAATTGAATGAAATTAAGAAAGCATTGGTATTACAATTCAAGAAGCTGAAATCCAAATCATGGTGCATCATAGAGCTAAAATAAATCAAGCAGACAAGGACTGGATCTGTGTGAGATTTGCATCAATGATTCAAGGTGTTGATGGGTCAAGTAAGCTTTAATACACCCCCAGAATAGATTAAAGATTGGTTCATAGTTGCGCTATTATCACATATTAGGTTACCCTTGACACAACAAAAGATTGTGACTCAAGCTGAAGCATTGGAGATTGTGATGAAGCTGGAAAATTTGTTGATTGGGGATACTCATGCAGGAGTATAGCAGATATAGAGTCAGCTAGCCAATTTCACCTTCGAATTATAGGATCCCAAGAAAGGTAAAGAAACCAGATCAAAAGTATGGTGTACAAAATGTAAAGCAGAGGGTCATTATAAGGATCAATGCCTCATGTTCAAAGATTATTTGGCATGTGGAGTACCTAATCTAGTAACCCCAAGTCCGTGGTGCACGATTTGTAGAATGATAGGCCAACATTTCTCCCAATATTTCTACCTCTTATAGAAGTATGTATAGACCTTGAAGTGGTTGTTTTATAACTTCTCTAGATAAATAGGCCATGATGAGAAATTTTTTTGAAGTTATGACTTAATGATGGAGCACACTATTGATATTTATAGATTGGAAGTTGAGGGACATACACACAAGGAGCCAGACCAATATACTAGTGGAGGAGGATTTCAAGGATAAGGATGGCGATGAGGAGAAGGCTGTTACACAGTAATTTGTCACCATTGGTCACCGCCCCGATTACCCCTGTTTCCGTACTTTCGAGGACTCATTCTGGGACCTGTGAGCAGTGAAATAACCTAAAAACACTTGCATTATGTTCCCCTAAGTATGTACTTCATGTTCCCTGAAGACACCTCCTGCAAAATATCCCTAAAAAGTGCCCTTTTTCCATTAGCGCGGGTCCACAATGTACTACCCGCGCCAAACAATGAGATCCTCAAAAGAGGGTGCGACCATTGGCGCTCTGTCTTAGAACAACACTCGCGCCAACCAAGTTTGGTAAAGATTTTTGACAAACGCGCGCCTAGATGTTTTTTCCTTCAAGTCATGAAGTCTTTTGAGGATAAAGCTCATCTTCTAGATGTCGAGAGTCATCATCTATCCTTGACATCTATCCACAGCGGCTTTTTCGAGATAATGCCAATCCATAATGGGTGTCCTGATGCATTGTATCTTCCTCCCCTCTTCCATCTATAAAAGTCTGTCCTCATGCATTTGACAAGCTAGTTTTTGAGTAATGCTAGTTGTGATAATGCTTGTCTTGAGTGATAGTAAGAGTCTTGAAGCATAGGGAGGTTATGCTGTCGGAAGTCTGAGAGAGAGAAGGTCTATTGCAAGACATACATAGCTGCTCGCCCAGCCAGAGGAGAGGTTCAACGTCAGAACCTTGGTTGTATCTTTCTCTGTTGATTATTCATTAATAAGCGACTATCATTATGGTTCCGATCTTACTGTTCATTATGATAATGTTTGATCTATTTCCTTTCTGACTGATATATAGTTGTATTTTAGTGGATTTTATGCTCGTATTCGCTTCGTTCTTTGCATGTGCAGGTATCTATTCACAGGGATCGTGAGGATCGTGACCTGCCGAAGCAAGGGAATGGGAGTATCAACTCTTCTTCGACATTAGCGTTGGACTCCAGGTTGGTTCTTGTAATCCACTTTCGATTTGCAACTAGGAACTTGCATGGTAGCATGAATTGATTGTTGCTAGACCCATTTTGGGCTAGTGGGATCGCCTCTGTCCGCAGAGGGGATTTACCTCTCCAACAATTTGGCGACTCCACTGGGGAGGAGCTATTTGTTGTTTGATTCATAATCCTTGGACGGAGCCTGAAGCATGGCCAGGCAGCCTTCAAAACGCTATTGCTTTGCATTAGCGGAGTAGATCAACGCCACTTCAGTCAATCTCCAGTTTGGTTTATGAACCGAACAGCTTGGAGTTTGTCTTGCATGTTAGTTTTCTCTTGCTTGCTTGCGTAAATGAGCTTTCTGGGTCAGTTTTAAAGTTGTTTCTTGCTGTTTGATCTGTCTGAATACTGTCGACCAGACCCTGGGCTGCTTTATTTATTTTTTGGGCCAGCAAACTGTGTTGGCACGTTTTTCTGCCTGACAGTCGCGCCAGTTGGTGCATGTTGCACAAAAGCAACTCGCGCTAATTCCTTAATAGCGCCAGTTACAGGCTGACAGTCGCGTCAGCCCTGTGAACTTTGCCAGTGTGTGTGTTGAAAGCTCTTTAAACTAAGATTTTTGTCTTTTTACATCCTTTGCAGCTTCTGGAAGTGTGTCAGAACTCTGTTTGACTGGTTTTTACCGTTATCCTTCGGGTGTTTGCCTATTTCTATCGATTTTATATCCCAGCCCTAGAGCATCTAGTGGCTTTGTATATCGAGACTTCCGTGGGAGCTTTCGGTTCTTTGATTGTCCAGTAAACTTTTTGGTTGTTTTCCGCACTTGTCTAGTGGTTGTTAAAGCGTATTATTCTGTGCTTCGAGCAATTCACCTCTAGCTCGTTTGGATTTTTCTTGTCTTCATTTGAGCTTAGATCACATGGTTCATTGAAGTCTTTGTCATTTTCCTTGTTTTGACAGTTTATCTTGGTGTTTCAGACTTGGTTCTATTTGCATTGAGTGAACTTTGTCTGTTTATGCTTGTTAATATCTCTCGAGATTTGTTTAAGTGCATTATGCCATTTTAAAAGAGAAAAAAAAACAAATGATCTTTTTGCATTATATTAGTTAGCATTTATTGTTATTGGGAATTAGTCACTTTTAAAAGAAAAAGAAAAAGTTTCATTTCTTTCTATTAGCTACATTAGGATCTTTGTTGATTGTTTAATGTTCATTTTGTTTGTTTGAAAATCTCAACTCTCCTGTAGTTAGCATTCATTGAACGAAATGATATAATTTTGGCATATAGTTTGCATTTAGGAAGTTTTGAGAGATCACATATGGTAGGACCTAAAAACTGAAACTTAATTGAAGATCAACTGTAAAATAAACCGAACGAATCTAACAACGCATTGGAGCCTAACGGATACATTCTAGAGGTCTAGGCTAGAGACGTGTTCCGACGTCGTTAAACCTAGTCACTATTGTTTCACATTGCGGTTGGGTGATTCCTCCTCTTGTGACTCGATAGTGGTCTAACACGGACTGAGCTCCCACGTACCGTCGCGTATATAAGGGAGACCCCACTAGGTTATCATCCTTTATCCACAGGAAGCCGTGTCGGCCGCCTTACAAGCCGTAATGCACTGAACACAGCATTCAGGGAGATTGACTGCCGTACGGGAAGTCCTTGGTTTTCATCTGATTGCCAAGGTGTATAAGCAGTTTTACGGATTGTTTGGTAAACCCTTTGCCTAGAGTCTCCAGAGTAGTCACTTTTGATCCTTTTCGGACTCCTTAAAAGAAAAGGTGCCAGTGAGCGTCTTGTCACTTCGTGCTCATTAAACATTCGAAGGAGACTAGAGTCATCTTTTTGTCCTTTTCTCGACTCTTAAAATATGAAAAGGTCAAGTTGTGTCTTTGCGTCTTCAAATTCATTCGGCCACGATACATATTTACCCGGTTAGATTTTGTTTGCGTTAGTTCGAGTAGGGATTTTGTCTTGTTAGATTCCCTAGGTTTTGTGAAGTTTCATCCTGGCGGAATTACCAATTTCGTCTTCTTCCGAGATACCGGTTGTGAGTCTTCCTGTTGTTCCGAGCATACAACCGATTAGTTCTCGTGCTCCAGGCGACGAGACTTACAAGCTTCATTGGAACCCTGTTTGGGAACCTTCAGAGGACAATGTCCCTTTTTGGTACTACACTTCTCCTCGTGTTTCAGTCCCACCTTCTTCCTCCGACATGGAAGATGTGTCCCCTACTTCGACTGACGAGTCCGTTGCGACGAGTGGTGAAATTCCCACCGCGACGGAACCTACACCTATTAGTAGCATTCCTACTACTGTGAACCTACCACCAGGCTATAAAGCATTAAGGGATACTATGCCCTCTGGAACTCCTTTCACGGGTTCTATTTGGTCACCACTCGCTTTTCCTACCACGGAGCCTTTTACTCCACAAAGTCGCAGTACGTCTGTTACCTCAATCACAACCGCTCCAACGGTATGTGCAGCTTCTTTGACTCCTATTTTTAGTTGTCCTTCGACTTCTTTATTCGGAGTCTTTGATCCTACGTCAAACGTCCCAGCAGAGGGGCCATACGATCGATATTTGCCATCTCAACCGATGGTTGAGATTTCAGTTCCGTTGTCAATTGATTTGGGCTCCACCTCTTTTCATGGTGGACAAGTATCGTTTGCGCAATCTCCAAGACAACCTCCTCAAGACCAATAAGGGCAATCCTTCCATGGAAACCCTTTTGCCTCTGGTGGTCCTTTTTTCCCCTCTTATGTTCAACCTTCTGGTAACTCAGGTCAATCTTCTGTTCAACAAGCCCAACCTGGTATCCAGCAAGGTTATCCTACTGGACAAATTGGTCAATCATATGTTAACCCAAACCAACCCAATGTCCAGTATGGTCCAATATCTGGCCAAGCTGCTCAACCACATAGTCAGCCCACCGTCCAGTATAGTCAACCTTCTGGGCAAGTCGGTCAGCCTCAAATCCAATCAGGCCAACCAACTGCCTAGCCCACTCCGCCATCTGGTCCGTTAGGACAACCTTCAGTTGTTCAACAACAACTCCATTCCCAGCAGGTACAACCTTTTGGGCAGGGAGGCCAACCTCAATATCAACAAGGTTATCCTTCCGGCCAGATAGCCCAACCTACAGGACATCCTTCTGGCACTGCTCAACCTAGTTTTTTGCCCCAGGCTGGACCCCAGACCCCATCTGGTCTTCAAATGCAAGCTGGAGTTCAATCTCAACAAGCCTATCAACCTCAGCCTGTTTCTCAAACTCAGTTTGGAGTCCAGCCACCGTATGGATACCAGCAACCTCAAGGGCAACCTTTGTTTGCCCCATATCAAAATTATCAACACTTGCAGACCAATCCTTATCAGAATTATCCGCAACCATATGGTGCTCCTGCAGGACCGTTTGGTAATCCATGCAACGCTGGGGGGCAAAACCCAAATCCCTACGAACAAAACCCTATGGGGCCAAATCCGTCCGGACCAAGCCCTTGGGGGCAACCGCCAGTTGGTTGGAACCCTGGTGCTCCATCCCACCAGCAGCCCCAGATGTCCTTTAATCCTCAATTACCTTTCTTAGCAACTTTAGAATTACCGGATGTGTCTAAATTGACCAATGATCGGATTCTCCATAATCCATATTGGCCTCCGGTTCCAACGAAAATTCCCGGCGACTGTCCAAAATTCGATGGTAAAGCTAATGAAGATCCACAAGCTCATGTCATGACTTATCACCTGTGGTGTTCATCCAATTCATGGCTTGATGATTCAATTCGGCTTCTCCTTTTTCAAAGGACTCTCACTGGCTCTGCCACTAAGTGGTATATTGAGCTCAATCGCGGATCCTTTCAGGATTTCAACTCGCTGGCTATGGCATTTCTCACTCATTTTCAGTTGCCCGTTCGATATGAAATTGGTACACACCTCCTCACATCCTTAAGACAGACAATGACTACGCATATCTCTGATCATATCCATGAACGGAGACGGCGTAGACGTATGATCAAATTTTGGATTCCCGACCAGCTTCTTACCGATTGGTTTACAACTTCGTTCGTTCCTCCAATAGCTCGGGACATTGCCATGGGGGCGTGTGTCACTGAAGAGCAAGCTATCGCGCGCGCTCAGTACCTTGACTTGGTTTACTCTTAGTCAGGTACATTGTATGATTATCTGCCTGACGCCCCGAGACCAGGAACATCCAAAGCCCCACCAACACCAACTTTTGACGGTATTATTGGTTCTGTTAATTCATCCTCGAAGAAAAATTTCCGCGAACCCTGGGAAGCAAAAATCAACTGCTTCGAATGAACAAACTTCTTAGGTAACACCCATTTCGAATGTTACTTCCGAGGTCAATGCCGTCCAATCCACGACGGCAGACAAAGCCTCGAAAGGAAAGAAGAAAGGGAAAGCGAAGAATAAGCCAGATCAACCTAAGCAGGACTCCCCTAAACCTCCGCCCGAGGACGGTGCCAAGCGCAAACCTAAGTATCCTTGTCTTATCTGTGATGAAGATCACTATACCAAGGACTGCCCGAGGCGGTCCGAAGTTAGTCGTTTGTTGAAAGGCACTCCCGGGACTCCTGCGGTGCTCAAAGAACCCTTTCCCTCACAACAAACTCAAAAAACTCAAATGGTGGCTGACCCTTCTCAGCCTCCCTCTTCCTTCGGTTCTCAAGTGTTTATGGCTGGAACGATACCTATCAATATCAATACTCGAACAAAAGATTATCCGCCATCTGCCGGGAAAGAGCCTGAGATCCCCTCTAGTGCTCCACCGTTCAGTTCAGGTCCGCTCCACATTGAGAGACCTACTACTGAGACGCCTCTTCGACCCCCTCCAAAAGGAGTACTCAGGAAATCTTCTTACAACCCAAATGCTCGTGCTGCACAGCACTACAATATCATTGAGGACTTAGCGCAGACTCCGTCAGCTATGTCCGCTTTAGAAGTTCTCCAGAGCTGCCCTTCTCAGAGGAAGTCCTTGCTATCCGCTATTGGTGGCATAGACCCGGCCGACTCGGATTTAATTACTTTTGACTTAGAACTCCATACGCGAAGACTGCCTCCCCAAATCGCATTCCTTATACAGGTTATTATTGATTCCAAAACGATTCATCATACAGTCATTGATGAAGGTGCTTCAACTTGCATCATGTCTGTCGCTTGTTGGAAAGCTATTGGATCTCCTACGCTGAGCCAGTCTCCCACAACCTTGGAAGATTTTGATGGAAGAGCATCTCGTCCTTATGGTATACTCCAATGTTTGCCCATCTCTTTGGAAGGGAAGATGGTCGAGATGGAAGTTGAAGTCGTTGATGCTACTCTTACCTACAACCTCCTTCTCGGACGTAGTTGGATCTACGTGATGAAAGTTGTAGCTTCATCTTTGTTTCGTATCATCCGTTTCCCTCATCAAGGGAAGATTGTTACCGTAGACCAGCTATCATTCTTCGTTTCCTCTTCTGAAGGCAACATCCCTTTTGTGGAGCATACCTCGAAATTATCTGAGAGTCTGGGAGACGGACTTTTCAAAGATCCCGCCCTTATGGGTGTTTTTCCGCTCCCACCTCCTAACGTCGCTTCTGTTAATATGATTACTACTTGTTCTGATCCGTGGATTATTCCTCCCACCGACCAAGTAGATTCTTGGGGCGACCAGATGCCGTTGAGTCCTGCCGAACTCAACTATGTTGAAATTATTGCTGCATCGGCTCCCTCTTCTGAACTTGCTCCTTCGAGCAAGATTCTTCACTCATTCACTCCATCCTCCGGGCCTGTAGATGAGACTTCTTCGGATCCTTTACAAGAAACATTCTCTTCCGACGAAGCCATTCTTGAGACTATGTCTCTCGAGGAACTTCCTTGGCATGATTCTCACCATCGTTTCTCGTTTCTCCCTGCCCCTCAGGATATTCTCATTTGCCTTGAGCGGTTTGCTCCTTGTCTCCCATTACAAACACCTATTCAGATTTATCAGGTGTCTTCTGAAGGGAATATGGCAAATATTACGCAAACCCAGCCCATCAACATCTCTGTGAAACCAGGGATTGTCGAGCATCTTCACATTGGAGTCACTTGTACTCCGGAGGAGATTCAACTTTATTCTAATCTTTTTCGCGAATTTCGTGACATTTTTGCATGGTCCTATGAAGAAATGCCCGGCATTGATCCTAGCATAGTGGTGCATGAGATAATCACGTACCCAGGTGCTAAGCCTGTTCGTCAACGTTTGCGCCCTGTACACCCCCGAAAGGCTGCAGCTATTAACACCGAAGTAGAGAAGCTTCTTAAAGTCGGTTTTATTTATCCTATCCCACTCACAGATTGGGTTTCTAATATCGTACCTGTGACTAAAAAACAGGGTACAATCCGTGTTTGTGTCGATTATCGTGATATAAATCGAGCCTATCCTAAAGATAATTTTCCCAGACTATTCATTGATCAAATTATTGACGAGTGTGCCGGAAGTGAAATGTATTCTTTTATGGACGGTTTTTTTGGCTATAACCAGATCAATATTGCTCCCGCTGATCAACACAAAACTGCCTTTATCTGTCCATGGGGCACTTTTGCCTATAAGAAGCTCCCTTTCGGTCTTAAAAATGCCGGTGCTACCTTCTAGCGTGCAATGTCCTATGCGTTCCATGACATTCGACACATTATACAGCCTTACCTGGATGATCTCCCTGCTCGTTCAGCCAAACGTCAGGACCACCCTAAGCACCTTCGCGAAATCTTTCTTCGCTGTCGATACTACCGAATCAGGCTTAATCCTCACAAATGTGTCTTCTGTGTTGAATATGGCCGACTTCTCGGGTTTTTCGTTTCCCGAGAGGGCATCCGTTTGGATCCCCTAAAAGTCGAGGCTATAGTGAATCTTCTTCCTCCCCCTGCTTCTTTACAGCAATTGCAGAGCTTGCAGGGTAAAGCAAATTTTCTACGTCGTTTCGTTCCAAACTATGCCGAGGTGGCCAAAGGTTTTACACGATTACTAAAGCGCGATGTCCCTTTTCATTGGGATACCATTGCTCAGGATTCTTTCGAGCGTCTCAAGGGCCTCCTTGTTTCTACTCCATTGCTCCATCCTCCGAATTATTATCGTGACTACACTCTGTATTTGGCTGCCACCGACACCACTATCGGCATGGTTCTTGTTCAAACTGACGATGATGACACTGAGCATGTTATCTATTATCTCAGCTGCAACCTTTTAGACACGGAAACTCGATATGCTTATGTCGAGATGTTGGCTTTGGCCATCGTTTATGCCATCCAACATTTCTGTCATTATATTCTGCTGCGTACTACTACCATGATTTGTGATTGCAACCCTATGACGTATATTTTGTCATGCCAGTTGCTGGGGGGCAAGTACTCAAAGTGGATTGTTATCCTCCAAGAGTTTGACTTGGAATTTACCACTGCCAAGTCCAAGAAATCCCTTGTATTTGCTGAGTTAATTTGCTCTTTTCCATCTTCTTCCCCAACCTCTCACATAGAGGATCAAATTCCGGATGAGACTTTATTCCTCATTAGCACCCTCGATCCCTGGTACAGCGATATCATTATATATCTGCAAACGTCCTCCTTTCACCCTGGCGTGTCCAAAGACGCTCGGCGAAGGATTCGTCATCAGTCTCAACCATACCGTATCATTGGGGATACACTATATCGCCTCGGCGCCGACTCTGTTCTCCGCCGATGTTTAACTCTCGAGGAAGCTGAGCATGTCTTGAATGACTGCCACTCAGGTGCCTGTGGTGGTCACATGTCCGGATATGCCACTGCCCAAAAAATCCTCCGTGCTGGCTACTTTTGGCCCTCTATCTTCAAGGATTGCATTCTTGCCGGCCGTTCTTGTCATGAGTGCCAGATATACCAGCGGAAGATGCGAGCGCCTCCTGCTCCATTGCACCCTGTTGTCACCGTCGGCCCTTTTACAAAATGGTGTATTGGTTATATGACCTGTAACCCTTGCTCGGCCGGGGGGCATGGGTTTATTATCGTTGTCGTCAATTACTTTACTAAATGGGCCGAGGAGATGCCTACATTAACTGAAGACGGTCACACAGCGGTGCAATTTTTATTCAACCATGTTATCTCGTGGTTCGACGTTCCTCAAGCCATCGTTACTGATCACGGGAAGCATTTCCGTAATCATATGATGTCGGAATTAACAACCCAGCTAGGCTTGCAGCACGATAGTTCAACTCCATACTACCCTCAGTCCAATGACCAAGTTGAAGCTATCAATAAGATTTTGGTTACAATGCTTCAACGTACCGTTGGCATGCATAAGTCTAACTGGAATTTGATGTTGTTCCCTGCCTTGTGGGCCTACCGAACCTCTGTGAAGGATGCCACTGGTTTCACTCCATTTCAACTAGTTTATGGACTAGAGGCTACCCTTCCAATCGAATGTGAGATCCCTTCATTAAAATTGGCTGTCGAGCTACTTCCCAACACCACTCCATTAGAAGAACGCCTTCTTTACGTGGAACGGCTAGATGAGACTCGTCGTCTGGCCTCTTTGGCCATCGAAACACAAAAGAAGCGAGTCAAGACTCACTTCGATCAGACCATACGTCCACGTTCTTTTGTTGAGGGAGATTTAGTCCTGCTCTACGATCAGGCAAAAGATAAGCTAGGAGCAGGAAAGCTCGAGTCTATGTGGCTAGGCCCTTACATTGTCAAGAAAATTTTGCAGAAAGGGGCCTACAAGCTAATTGATTATGAAGGGAACCCTCTTGGGAAGCCCCGAAACGGGCTGTATTTGAAAAAGTACTATGCATGATGCTGGTACATTTTATTTTGTACATACATGTACTCTAGCAAGTGTGTTGTGTGTGTGTGTGTCAGTTTTAAAGGCGTAACTGCCACTTATTGTTTTTTTCGCTTCTTGTGCAGATGTCTGATGCACCTTATGTTGGTTTCGCTGATGGTGCCTGCCGCAGTACTCGCAACTTGTCCTCTGTGGCATGGGTGATCTATGATCCTCATGGCGAGCTGATAGATTTTCAAGGTGTGTGTTTGGGTCGTACCACTAACAATGTCGCTGAATATTGTGCTGTAATCGAGCTACTTGCTGAAGCAATTAATCTCGGCATTCGTGCATTGGTAGTGAACCTGGACTCTCAACTTGTCATCCACCAGCTCAACGGGCAATATTCCGTCAGAGACCATCGCATTCTAAGGTTGTATTTACGTGTGAGATTGTTAGAAAGGAACTTTGATTTTATCACATATCAGCATATTCCACGACAATTAAACACATTATCTGATGCATTGGCTAATCATGTATTAGATAGACATTTGCGTAATTTGTAATTAAAACATTATACAAGCAAGCATATGAAAACACAATAATAAACCATAGGCATATGTATATATATATATATACGTGTGTATCATAATGTTTGCGCCACGCGCATTACATAATCCAAAAAATAATACATGTCCGAATCTCATATGGCCGCAGACAACATGTCTCTCAAAAATATGCAAAAATGAAACCTAGGCGTCTAATCACGGTGATGCTCATGATAGCATGTCACCGCTCGCGCCAAACGTCTCAGCAGACGATGAACGCGAGTAGGTACTCCCATTGTGTGCCTCTGGTATGCGAAGGGAACATCTGCCAATCTGGCATAGTCTGGAATCCCTCGAGTGAGTGCCTCAAGGTTCTGTACTAGCTCATCACCTGCACCACCCTCTACCTGAGGGTCGGCTGTAGGTTGTGCCTTCCGTGCTATGTGAGACAAATCAGCCGGTCGCTCTGCACCAACATCTGCATACATATATATAGTTGTTGTCAGAGACAGGCATGTATTACAAAAAAACTTAAATACATAAAAAAACATCAAAAACACAAAGAGTTCTTACCAAGCTCCTCATCCCAGTCTTCTCCCGCAGGCAATGGGAGATCTGGGTCTCCAGTAAAATCAGTGCCCGCATAGGGCCAGTCCTCTATAACGATCATCTGGTGACGGAGCCATATGAAGAACTCAGGCCTCCAGGCCATCTGCTGGCCCCCTCCTCCTCTGGGCATGAGTGCTGCCCATCAAGTCAACCTCGGCTCCCGTGGCACTGGATCTGCCACTATACCTCCCTGAATCCGGAATATCAGCAGTCACTCCAGGAAAAAGGATACCACGATGGATCCATACCCGAACTGTTTGTTGCCATCACGCTTACACTTCGTAAGCTGCCTCTTGATGTTTGTCGTCACTGCCGTGGCCCAGTCAAACAGTGTAGGTTGGAGACACTCGGTTGCCAGCAGTAAATGATTCTTGTTGGCCTTGTGGGGCGCCTGTACCCTAGCCGTCCGTGTGATAGTGAATAATATCACTCATTGCACTAGGTCTGGGACTGTGATAATATCTACCTTGGCACTGTTTGATCCAAACTGTGCCCCAGGACAAACCCGTTCCATCACCTCCCCCATCTTTTCCCCGGAAGGCCTGCTACCGGTCAAGATGGGTCGTGCACCTCTCCACGATAGGCCAGTGATAAAGTAGACATCGGAAACATCCAGCTCCAATGTCTGATCTTTCAGGCGGAATACCTGATCCTTCGTGTCCCAAGCATCCACGATGAATCGTAGCAGCTCCGGTTGTGCACGCAAATAGGAGGTGAGGAAAAATTTCTTTAAGCCGCACTCCCTCAAAGCATCCATGTAGGCTTCATCCTCCAATGCCATGGCATCTACGGCATCATGCTCTCTTTCTCTCCATTCTACAGCCATTTTGACGAATCCCTGCAACCATAAAGTCGAAAATATCATCATTAGATCACTGGTGAAACCAAAATTGAAAGAAATTTGCAAAATAAACGGTTAAATTCATGGGCAAATTAGGTCGCACGGTTGGCGCGACTGTTTTCAAAACAGTCGCGCCAAGGTCGCGCCCCCTTTGGATAAATAATCCCATTGGCGCGATCCCGAGCGGGAAACCCGCGCCAATGGCGCAACCCTATTTTTTGCAAATCCTCTTGCAGGGGATCCATTTGTGGATGAAAAACTAAAAAATGGAATGAAAATGAAGCTAAGGACAAGGCCTCTTACCTGCTTCAGACGGCGGCTCGATTGCTCTCCTGGATTGATCACGATCAGCAGTTGAAGTTTGCACCCAAAACCCTCTAATGGTAAACTCACAAGGTGAAAAGTAAAAAGCAAATTTGTTTTTTACCATTTCACTATTTATAGCATTTTTGACCTAAAAATACATTAAAAATAATATTTTTTGGGTATTTTTGGAATATATTTATGTCGAAATGGGTTTTACGCTATTGTTGGTGTGATGACAGCGGTTGGTGCAACTCAGGCAACGAAACGAGCTCCTTTTTCTACTTTTTCAAGCTCGGTAAAACATGTGAAAAGGTTACTTTAAGGTCCGCTTTCAGCTCTTTTTTGACCGTTTAAAGACAAAAAGATTGCCGAGTTACTCCTCTTGACTCGTTAAACGTTAAAAAGGGGCGGTCGTTTTAAGTTCTTTTTGTCGACTGTTTAAACATAAAAATATTACCGGGTTTTTGTCGTTTCAAACTCGTTAACGGTTACGAAACGACGTTGTTTTGATCACTTTTTTACTTTTTCAGGTCGAAATCACTATTTATGAAAAGTACTCCTCGATCGTAATGGTCGGGCGATTCTTTCGAGCATTGTTTTATACTTTTTTGGGATCACGAGACACAACTTTACGAAAAAGGACATCCTGGAGTTTCCTTTTCTGCTGTCTTTTCAAACTCTCTAAACATGAAAAGACGTCGAGTTCTTCCTTTGTCAGACTCGTTAAAACCTGATGACATCGGATTTTGTCGAAATGACGCACCACAAGCATATGTTATCCCCATCAAGCTTGTTAAAAATAATTGGGGTACTTGCCAGAAATGGCGGGGAGAAAAAAAGGAACCATAATTATTGTCGTGTCGGCAGTACGTCGCTCTTGAACATGGCACTTGTCTGCTTTCGTGTCTGGGTGGGGATATCTCATCTCATTTTTCACTTGCCTCCATGGATTTGGGTAATCCTTTTTGACCTCTCATCTGCTCATTGCCTCGTCACCATGACCTATGATCCATTGATGTCAAATACTGCCAATTTCCACTGTCGTGCCGCCGATATGTTCAAGAGAAGTTGACCTCTGAAAAGAAACAACCTCCCTCTGATAGCTCACATAATCTTGATTCACAACATTATCTCTCTGTCTCGTGTCGATGATGTGGGAAACATTATGGCCCACCTTCGATCAAGTTCACTTCCTGTCGACTTCAGCTCATTATCCAGGAAGCTAATTTAGAGACTCCCTTCCGGTGCCTTGGAGCATGCATGCCTCAATGGCAGGTTCTTCGTGTTCGACGCGAGGTTTTCATCATTGGCCTCCGATCGAATGATTCTACGGGTGTTCGACGTCAGATCACTAATTCGCACGCCGTATACCTGTAGTACCTTGAGGGCCATTGTCATTATTGGTGGTACCTCTCGCGTCTGTTAACAGTTTTCAATATTGACTGGTAATCAGACGATGTTCATGCATGTTCGACTTCAGCTCATATATTCGCATGCTTGAACTTGTACTTTTTGTTCGGGTCGAGATGGAGCGCAAGACCCTGGATTTTGTCTGTTGTAATCCAGGCGTGATTCTTGATACATGACTCATTCACTGGATGGCTGCAACCATACCTGAGTCGATTCATTGATCCTAACCAGATGGCTGTGTCCATACTATGGATCTAGATTATTATGTACTCTCTTATGGATGGCTGCGACCATACCACATATATCATGTACTTGAGCTATCAGTTGTATCTCTCAATGCAGATTCTCGGTAGCAGCTACGTGTGTTCTTGTAAAGCATTTCACCCCTCTCTCTCTCTCAGACCTCATGCTTTAGGGGGCATCTGTTACACAGTAATTTGTCACCATTGGTCACCGCCCCGATTACCCCTGTTTCCGTACTTTGGAGGACTCATTCCGGGACCTGTGAGCAGTGACATAACCTAAAAACACTTCCATTATGTTCCCCTAAGTATGTACTTCATGTTCCCTGAAGACACCTCCTGCAAAATATCCCTGAAAAGTGCCCTTTTTCCATTAGAGCGGGTCCACAATGTACTACCCGCGCCAATCAATGAGATCCTCAAAAGAGGGTGTGACCATTGGCGCTTTGTCTTAGAACAACACTCGCACCAACCAAGTTTGGTAAAGATTTTTGACAAACGTGCGCCTAGATGTTTTTTCCTTCAAGTCATGAAGTCTTTTGAGGATAAAGCTCATCTTCTAGATGTCAAGAGTCATCATCTATCCTTGACATCTATCCACAGCGGCTTTTTGGAGATAATGCCAATCCATAATGGGTGTCCTGATGCATTGTATCTTCCTCCCCTCTTCCATCTATAAAAGTCTGTCCTCATGCATTTGACAATCTAGTTTTTGAGTAATGCTAGTTGTGATAATGCTTGTCTTGAGTGATAGTAAGAGTCTTGAAGCATAGGGAGGTTATGCTGCCGGAGGTCTGAGAGAGAGAAGGTCTACTGCAAGACATACATAGCTGCTCGCCCAGCCAGAGGAGAGGTTCAATGTCAGAACCTTGGTTGTATCTTTCTCTGTTGATTATTCATTAATAAACGACTGTCATTATGGTTCCGATCTTACTGTTCATTATGATAATGTTTGATCTATTTCCTTTCTGACTGATATATAGTTTTATTTTAGTGGATTTTATGCTCGTATTCGCTTCGTTCTTTGCATGTGCAGGTATCCATTCACGTGGATCGTGAGGATCGTGACCTGCCGAAGCAAGGGAACGGGAGTATCAACTCTTCTTCGACATTAGCGTTGGACTCCAGGTTGGTTCTCGTAATCCACTTTCGATTTGCAACTAGGAACTTGCATGGTAGCATGAATTGATTGTTGCTAGACCCATTTTGGGCTAGTGGGATCGCCTCTGTCCACAGAGGGGATTTACCTCTCCAACAAAGGCGATGGTCAAGGATGTGGCCAAATTATCTGTTACAACTGTGGATAGGCCAAACACATTGCAAGAGACTGTTAGAACCCTACAACAACCTGCAGTTACTATAAGTATTTGGATCATGTAACACAAGAATGCCCCATCCTTATTGCAAATATGAAGGATAAAATAAACCAATAGCCTACATCAAATATCTAAATGATGATAGTTGATCCAAGGGAAGATCAACCGTGCATCGGCACTGTAACAAGAAGCAAATTTGCAACTGGAAATGATAAATCTAATGGGAAAAATGAAGTTGAAGATACATGGGAAAGAAAAACTACTGAAAAACCTCGTGCATTTGATATCCTGAAGGAAAAACAAGTATTCATGGAGGCAAGGTGAAGCTTTATGGATGAGGGGGCCTTGACCTCTACCACGCATCCGACTTAGAAGGATAACTGCGAGATGGTACTAATTATGAGACGAGATGTGGATCCAAATATTTTGAAGTCTTTTCTATAGACCTGCATGAAGTTGTTGAGAAATGTGAAGTTCATAGAGGGATTGTAGGAATTGATAGACTCTTGTGCTCTTAAAGAGGTACTACAGAGTGATATGTGCATAGTGAATAATCTACATAGACATAAGAAGTGGAATGGAAAGGAAATGAGGCTTACAATGTAGATTGGGGAATATGACATGGATCAGGTTACCTTAGATCTAGTATCTGATACCAATTTCTTGTTGAAACAAACTTGAAAATTGATGGGAAAGATGAAGCTACAATGGTAAATTATCTAGCTGAAGGTGGCGAATCAACAGAAGTTCATCTCTCTAGGAATATTTTCAGTTGTCATAGTAGACATTGATGGAGTGCGCACTACCACTGACCTCAAAGTGATTGAGATTGTGGATGATAGTAATCCCTACACTGCATTTCTTGGATTGGATTACACATTTGAGAACACGGCTATAAATAACTTAAAGAAAATGAAAATGATATTTGCAAGCAATAATGTGAGTTATTATGCGATTAGATCAATCAAAGGGAATGAGATATACTGAACCTATCAGAGAAGAATGTAGTGTGGAAGACATTGACAACATTTTTCAGACAAAAGCAAAAGAATAAAAATGCATTAACCCTAGCGCAGATGGAAAACTTAATTGGGAACAAGATAATTCTTGCACTTCAGATTCATAAGAGGAATTGAAAATTTTGCGGAATAGGTTGCATGAACTTTCTACAAGGCGATTTGCAAGGATCACTAAAGTAGTGCGTTGTATGACAACTGAGGTACATGATTTAACTTTATATGATGGTTTGGGTGATGTAAATAATTTCTTTAGAGATTATGAAAGAAGGGTACCCGATTGTCAGAGATTGTTAGCTCTGGATCAAGCATTGAGGGATACTCCTGCTAGATGGTGGGGTACTCATAATAAGAATATAGGAGATTGGAAAAAATGTAGAAGCTTGATGTGGGTAAGGTTTGGACAAGTAGAAATAGAGCTCATATAAAATTATGATGGCCATAATAATCCTAGAAACCACATACAACTCTATATGCAGGTTGGGGAGAAATTCCATGAGAATAATGGGTGCATGGTTTCATCCATACCTTAGAGACAATACCTCAGAATTGGTATCTGGAAACTAAGGTTCGACATGGTACTGTGAGCTGGGAATAAATCGTTATGGATTTATAATGACATTCACATTTGAAGATGACTTGCCACATATAGATGCAGCTCTGAATATAGTTAAGAAGAAGATTTTTGAAAACAAAGTTCTAGTTATCTGGCAACCTGATTGGGATGCAGAGATACATAATGTAATGGAACACTATAATTTCAATGTCGAAGAGGATGATGATCCTTTCAATATTGACATCAAATAATTAGAAGGTCATCATGAAGTAAATGGACTTGAGATAGAGACATCTAATATAACAAATCCATTGAAGACGGGGAAGGTAAATATAGGGTCATAGGCTAAACTGAAGTATGCAAAAATAAGAGCTGACTAGGATGAAGACATTGTCAATAAGATAACAGATCTCATCAATGAATATCAGGACTTGTTCCCTACTATGTTTTCAAATATGAAGGGCATATAAGGATATTTGGGAGTCATGAAGATCCATCTGAAGCCAGATGTGAAGCTTGTCAAGGAGAGACCTTATAGACTAAGTCCAAAATGCAAGGAGAAGGTGAAAGAATAGTTAGAGAAAATGCTAAAAACTTGTATAATTGAACCTTTTGAAGAGTATGAATGGGTAAGTCCCATGGTGGTTCAGGAAAAGAAGGAAAAAGGGGAAATCAGAATTTGTGTTGACTTAAGGAAATTGAATGATGCATGCCTTCATGAACCCTTCCCTACACCATTTATAGATGGAGTATTTCACAATGTAGGAGGATTGGAGACCTATTATTTCACAGATGGCTTTTTCAGGATACCATCAGATCAGAATTGCACAAGAAGATAGAGATAAAATGACTTTTGTGATGGAGTAGGACTCTTATGAATACATAATGATGCCTTATTTATTAAAGAATGGGCCTACAATATTTTCTAGAGTTGTAATTGTGACCTTCAAAGAATATATACACAAGTTTATAGAAGTGTAATTCAACAATTGGACAATATTTGTTCTATTAAAGAAGCATGTGGCAAGCTTAAGGTTGATGCTGGATACCTGTAGGTAGTACCATATCTCATTGAACTTGAAGAAGTGCATATCTTCTGCACCATTTGGTATACTGTTGGGACACATGGTTTGTAATCAGGGATTAATGGTGGATCCCATGAAAACCATAGTTATTGTGAACCTTCGAGCACCAAAAATAGTGAGACAGCTATGCATGACACTGGGACACACTGGCTAATGTAAAAAGTTTATAAAGGGGTATGCGTAGACAACTTCACCAATGGATAAATTATTGAATAAATATTTGACCTTTCAATGGAGTGAAGAGCTCCATAAGAGCTTGGATGCACTAAAAGAGAAGATGGTAATTGAACCTATTCTAGTTTTCTTGAACTAAAAGAATGAGTTCCATGTATATGTTGATGCATCTTGCATAGAACTGAGTGTATTTATAATACAACCAGGACTGTTATAGCTCCAAACCTCACTCTTATGGTTTGTGATGCTGCACCCATGGCCTAGGGAAACCCCTCCTTCCAGACCTGGTCCAAAATCTAAAAAACAATGTTTTATTCCCTATACATGACATTGCCCTAAGCTAAACATGTGTATACGTGGGTCTGTGTATACCCAACCCACGTATATGTCTTAAAACACTTAAAAAATTAAATTTCCTTAGTTTTGGTTGGAGATCGCGGGTTTTACCTGCTGATCACCTGTTAGTGCCCGTGGACCAACTATTCCCAATGAATTCCCAACTAAAAAACTACTTTGGGAGAAGTATAAAAAGGCTTCAATGGGAAGGCCTAAGGAGGGAGAGAATAGAGAGAAAGGTTATTATGCTCAGATTTCCCTGACCAGGTCTGAAGATCCTTGTGCCCCCTGCACTTCCCCCATTTTTATAGGAAACCCTTATTTCCTTGTGTGATGATGTCCATTTACTACTTGTCATATCATGGAGTAAGTCATGGAAGGAGTTTGTTAAAGGCTTGAGACTGGACGAATCCAGAGGACGGTTCCGCTTGGAGCCTGCGAAAGGACGACTCAGGTGAAATTATTCCTTTCTGTACTTTATTTGTCTATAATAAAAGAAGCACTTGTCTTTGTTCCTGATATAAATCTTCTTCATGTTATGATATCCATGTTAGAATTCATATGTGATTGGTTGTTTAATTGCCTCCAGGAATTGGATCCACTCGACTGAAAGTATCAGGACTTGCTGATTATATTTTAAAATATGTTCTTTATATTCCTCAATTTCAAATAAACCTGATGTCTCTGATACATATCAGGAAACAAGGGAATTCTATACATATATTTGATTGTATTGTTGAAAACCACATAGCAGCTGATAATATGATTTTTATGACTGGTGTTGAAGAATACAAACTCTTGAAACTCAAAGGTACTTCATGTTCTACATTTAATTCTACTTATTTAACTTAGTAGAGTGATACCCAGTCTTCCATTTTGTTGTGGCATGCTCGTTTTGGTCGTATAAATTAAGTATCAACAGCAGGATTACAAAACAACAAGGCATTAAAGGAATTCCTACTATTCCAATAAAACTTACTCCCTGTGATTTTTGTATTTTAGGCAAGCATAGTAAGGAGCCTTTTCATAATTCTACTTCTATAGCTTCCAAGAAGTTAGGTGTCATACATTCTGATTTATGTGGGCATATGCTTGTTCCATCTACCAATGGTAGAAAATATATGTTCTTTTATTGATCATGACTACTCGAGGATGTGTTGGGTTTATCTGTTGAGAGATAAATCACAAGCTTTTGAAACTTTTAAAAAATTTCATTTATTGATTAAAAATGAAACTCAAATTAATATTGGCAGTCTACGACCTGATAATGGTGGTGAGTACACATCTCATGATTTTGAAAAGTATTTGTAGGAAAATGGCATCAAACATCAACCTGCAATTCCTTATAATCTACAAGAAAATGGTGTTGTAGAACTTATGAACAAAGCTTTTCTAAATATGGCGAGATCGATGATGTTTTTTAAGAATTCTAAGTTTATGTTTTGGGGAAAAGAAGTACTTTGCACAACCTATATTTGCAGTAGTTTTCTTTCTCCTGTCATCAATAATAATTCTCCTTATGAAATGTGGTATATTTGTCATCCTATTGTTCAACATTGTAGATTTTTTTGTTCCCTGTGCTATGCATTGATTCTTAAAAATCAATGCAACAAATTGGGTGAGAGGAGTCACTAATTTATTTTACTGGGATATTTTACTACTTCCAAATCTTACAAGTTCTACGATGATGAGAGGAAGAAATTTATTATTTCACGAGATGTAATTTTTCTTGAATTTGATAAATATGATTCCACTATTGATAGACAACTCAATCATTTGGATAAATTCTCTTCAAAGAAGTTCTATTATGAATATGATAATGATGTTTCACATATTGAATGTAGGATTCTCATTCTAAATATGTATGTGGATTTTCCTTCAATAAATTTTCTATCTTCAATAGTGAATGAAGAAATATTGGATAATGATAATATTTCTACTGAAGAAAATTTGGATGATATTAATGTTTCTACAGGATCATGCATTTCTCTTGAAGAGCCTATTCTAGAGCATGTTTTTCAAGATGAGCTAGATCCTATTTTCAAGATGACCAACCACCGCAACTATCACTACAAAGATCAACATGTGTTAGGACATTTCTAAGAAAGTATGATGATTTTGATAAAGGGAGTGCTTCTAGAAAAATAAAGGAAATGTTGGAAACATTACTTCAAGTTCAATTAACATTTCTCATGATTGTGAATTCAATTTTTTTTATTTTTAATGAACCTTCTACCTTTGAAGAAGCTACTAATTCTGATGAATGGAAAAATTCAATGCAAGGAGAGTATGATGCTCTCATTAAAAATGACACTTGGAGATTCTACCACCAAAGCCAAATATGTTGCAGCAACTCAAACTACAAAAGAAATAATTTAGCTTTGCAAAATAGTTGAATATTTGCAGAAGAAACAAAATACTTCATCTCCTTTATTCATTGACAACTCTTTTGCAATTCAATTAGCCAAGAATCCTAAATTTCATGATCAAAGCAGACATGTCAACACCAAATATCACTTGATTCGAAATTATGTAGAGGCCAAAGTCATTCATCTTACACATTATCGTACTTTAGAGAAGAGTGAAGATATCTTTACTAAATCACTAGGACGTGAAAAGTTTTGAAAAAATCAGAATGTTACTTAGCTTGTCATATAGCCCTTCGAATTAATGGGGGAATGTTAACTAATCCTTCTGGATTATTTTGTATCATATTAGTCAATCGATAGTTTTACTTTTCGATTAATAAGTCACTCAGACATAATTGTATGATGCCTACTTTACATTTCTATAAATGAATGAATTCAACATTAATTCAATCATTTTTTGTTCGTGGAGTTTATTCTTAAGCCTTTTTACGGAGGCTCTTGATCCCTCTTTCTTCCATGCTCTATGGACACTATGATGATGTTACATAAATTGTAATGCCGGTTCAATAGTTATAAGTTTCTAGAATCCAAATACTAAAAACGTCTCTAGTCGTGTTTGTAATTTTCATGTCATCATTTACTAGACCCAAAAGATTCATGTAGTTTGCACGCTTGGTATCGATACATTGGAAAATATTTGGGTGCACTTGTTCCAAAATAAGCATGTGCATTTGTGCAAAAATACACATCATGTGTAGGGATTGATTTTTATATATCAAATAATTTTGTTGTTGCAGAGGAATTGCTATTTCCAATGTCGTATTCATTACTGCTTACTGGTGGCATGTATTTATTTTAGTACTTGGGTGATTAATGAAAGAGATGGATCATTATAACTATAACAATTTATTGTGAATTGAAGTTTTCAAAAGGAAAGTTATCATTTATAAATTCAATGATTAGACGTTGCAGGTTCTTGTTGTTTATGTCTTGAATGTTGTTGAAGAGTTGAGAACTAGTTGGGGCATTGTTTGCTACAGTGTTTGTCATGTTCCTAATTCTAGAAAAGAGGCACTACTATGTGTGGCTATGATAGAGCGACTGTGATTTGAATACATTCAATGCAATGTGCGCCAAAGGGTTGAGATGAATAGTGTAGCATGAAATGTATCATGATCCTACAGGAGAATCTCTTATCTTACTATGAAAATATAGAGTCGTTTCCACAGTTTAGTCAGTGTTTTATCAAATTAAATCCTTAGATAGTGAGAACCTTATATTTTTTGCGTAAACGAGTAGAGTATGTAGGATGATTGGTACGTATGTGATTAGTTTGTTTTAGGCAAATAAGCTAGTTTATTTTATCATGCGACCAAGATAAAGGTAATTGTCGGGGACTTAATGGTCACTATTGGCCTAATCTTAAAGTGAAAGCACATTAGAATAAGTGTGGAAAAACATTGAGAATGGAGTGTTAGTAAGAAGTATTTTTTATGAAGTGAATTATTAATTATTTTATCGAGTGGCATATTTTATATTTTGTGTTTGATTTTAGTTCACATATCCAAATGGGTCAATCAGTTGATGAGAGTTACAACAGTGGAAAAATTAGAGCTTCTAACTTGGTACAGGTGTTATTCTCACCTTCAAGGCTTTCCATTGTATTATATTAATAATTATTCGTAATTTACTTATTGAATTACATTGTAAACAGGTGCATTTTCAGTTGAAGCTGACACCCAAAGTTGATTGCAAGTGTTTTTTTTATAGGAAGATGGAGAAAATTACGAGATTCAATGATTTTCTAGAGTTATTAAGCATTCTAATATTGTCTATTATACATAAAAGTGTCCAAATTAGCAAGGACACACTCTCCAACATTCAAACATGTTTACAAAATGTTGAAGACAAGATAGATTTTTGGAATTTGAGTCTTAGCTACAATGAGATGAACTATAAAATAAGTGTTGCGATTTTGAACTGGTTCTTTTTCAGAAAGAATCTTTATTGGAGTCTGAATCCCATCAACATTTGAAGATTGATTAGAATAATGGAGCCATTTTAGGAGCGGATTTGCATGCAGATGTGAAGGTTCGACCCGCAATTCCTAAGGCCTTCATCACACCTTAGGAATAATTTGTGAACAACAAGAATGGAATTGGTCTCAGATATGACAAGGATGTGTCCTTTCATATTTCAGAATATTCCAATCTTATCCAGTTTTGCAACATTGGATTCCTTCAGGATGATCCATCTTCACTTGCTCTTGTTGTAGAATAGCCACAAATTGTCAAATGCCAACATTGTGATCGATTTGGCCATGTGAAAGATCAGTGTTTTGATCTTCATCCTTGTGAGAATTCTGCTAACCACACTCGTCATTCAGATAGATGTTCCAGCAAAAAACTCTTACAAGAAGGAAGATTCACCTTGGATGGATCACTTCTTGGCAATGGTCTTTAACAACCAAGAAGATATATTAGCCATATCATGGAATTTTTTTTCGAGTATTGACTAATCTTGTAATGAAGGTTTCTTCATCTTCTCACCTCATATCTAACAGGGGGGAATTGATGGTTAGTCAGCAACTTTTAAGATTCATCATTAAAACATTTATCAAGTGGTCCTAAGACACAGCTTGAACCTGTTGTCTAAGTGTACAACCATAGATTTCCATACCCAAATTCACAGTTGTATCTAGAGATATATTCATGCTCGTGTACATCCAAAGATTTCCATAGTCAGATTCACAGTTGTATTGAGAGATAGATTCATGCTCCATGAGCATGTTTTTTTATTGGCAACCTGCCTTATTCCACCACCTGTAGAGGATTTTGGTTTCTGCAATAGTTTTTGTTAGGGAGCATTTCCACTAGTAGAAGACTTCAACTTCTATTCAGATTAGAAATTGTTCTAGGAACTACTTTGATAGTTCCATAGTTGGTGGTCAACCTTAAACCATCACTGGTTGAGACCTCGAGTTCTCCCTCCTATTTTTTTTTTTATGGTTTTCTCTTAAAAACCACCATTTCAGAGAGCTCATTCAGCCATTGGCTATCGTGCATTTTTTCATTTTAGCTCTCTTCTTAGACTCTCATATATAGCCCTTTAGATTAAGGGGGAGAATTTTATCCATCTAATCCTTTAGTGTTTTAGTGGACAGTTAATGCATGTCCAAGAAACCCTGAAACTGAATTCAATAGATTGATTGTTGTATTTATATGTACAATTTACATCATTATTAATACAGTTGAATTCAGTTTCCAATAAGTGGGTCCAACAGGGTGCGCCATAAAGGCCCTCATCCTAAAATTATGGTGGACCTAATAGGCCATCATTACCACCATCAAATTATGTTGTTGGAATGCCACGAACATATATTTGTGAATGCCAATGGGGAGTCGAGGACCCATGTATGGAATGATCTTGTGCCCTGCAAAAAAAAATCGTTCAGAGACATGTGTTTAAGCAATATACTTATACTTTAATATATAAAAGTAGTTAAATAATTAAATTTAAATGTTCTTTTGCTTTTGTCTTTTTCATTTGATATTATTTTAATAACTTTTGTTTTTAATTTTGTCATTTGATATTTATTTTAATAATTTTTCTTTTTTAGGTTTTCTGTAACATTTTATTTTAATATTATATTATTTATTTTCCTGTCTATTATGTTGTATCTATATTGTATATACTTCTCTTCAGTTTCAACAGAATTATGTGATTTTTTCGAAAAAATAAATAACTAAATATGAATCACAAAAATCTATCTTTTAAAATTAATTTTATTATATAATAAAATTAAATTTATTATTTATACAATAAAATAATCATAACAATAAAAAGTGAATAATTGAAATATTATTTATATAATAATTATACTTCAAAACTCATCAATTTAATTAACAAATTAAATGGCTTTTTAAACTATGAAGAAATTTACCAAATTCATTTCGAAGGGATAAATTCATAAATACAACAAAAATATTAGAAACCAGAATGTCATTAATTTAAAATCGAGATTTTAATAAAAGATATATATATAATCGAATTTGGAAAAAATCAAATTCTTACTATTTCAATATTTTATTTTTTAAAACGTAATTAAGGGTCTTTAATGTATTTTCCTCTGGCCATGTCAGCTATGATTTTGCTGATTTTAGGCTGCATTTAGCCCAGAATTCTTATTAATAATAGTTGCAGCCTTTTTTTCGCTTCCAGATATTTTTGGAGAGATCAATGGAATGCAGGTTTAATAACAGGATTATTGGAAGGAAGGAAAGTGTGATACACTGCTTCCATCGTTTACCCTACCTTACTGCAACTTTACCCCAATATAGAATTTTGTTCCGTGGGATTCTTTCATTTAACAGAGGATTCAATAATCAAAATAGTTATGCATTCCATGGGTAAATCATTCGTCAGGTTTCATTCACTTGCTGTCTGTAATAGTTGTTTATAAGTGGTTTTTTTTTTAAATCTACTTCATGTTTTAATCTAATTTGTCTTAAGTTTGAGAAATACCAAAATACTGAATCTATATATAATATATATGCAGTGTAATAGATTTCCTTTCCTAAGAACGGAGAAGTCCGTGTGAAAAAGTGATAGATGTCTCTCCTTGTGCGCAAAATGGACATAAGCTTATGCAAAGAAGTGTAAGAACGTTTTTCAAGGTGTCTGGAAATTTTGAATAGTTTACCAAATGGCAAACTTTTCAACGCCATCCGAACAGCTGGCCACAAGAAAATACGACAAACTTTTCAATGAATTTGACGACGGAGAAGTTATAATAGTAGGCGCTGGGCCGTCTGGATTAGCCGTAGCAGTCTGCCCTGCAAACCTCGGAATTTTCAGTGTCGTTCTCGAGCGAGAGGGCTGCCTGGCGTCCTTGTGGGTTCATCTGCATATCGACAAAAAAATCTGCCAGCTCCCTCCCATGCTGTTCCAGGATGAATACCCTATGTTTATTACCAAGGGAACAATTTATCTTTTATTTGGAAGAATACGCTAGAAGATTCAACATTCATCCGAGGTTTTGCAGTGGAATCTGCGAGCTTCTTTCAAGAGACGAGAAAATGGCATGTCCGAGCAAGGGGCTCTTTGGATAACTCTGAAAGGGAATATCTCGCAATGTTTCTAATTGTAGCGACGGGCGAAACAAGTGAAATTTTTATTCCAGACGTTCGAGGCCGCAATACTTTGCAGGAACTGCTATGCATTCGGTTGATTACAAAAACGGCAAGGATTTCGTCCGAGGGGAAACTTTCCCATCTGCAAAGCAAATTGTAACGAACTGGAGCATAGGTTTTGTAAAGTATAATAAGTATACAAACATGGACATCTATCACAATTTTATTTTTATATCAATAAAAATAAATATATTTAGTCCATTACTTTTATAAACAAATATACAATAAAGGCTTTTGTGATTTGTTAAACAGAGACGGGTCTGGAGATGTGAAAACTATTTGATGTGGAAAGTATTTAACGGATAGGTCTATTTATATATAGTCAGCATCAACGGTTAGATCCATTTTGAAATTACAACCCTGCAGGTTATATATAGTCAGCATCGACGGTTAG
Source organism: Pinus tabuliformis (assembly GCA_031772625.1). Lineage (NCBI taxonomy): Eukaryota > Viridiplantae > Streptophyta > Pinopsida > Pinales > Pinaceae > Pinus > Pinus tabuliformis. The sequence continues at coordinate 722,735,456 of CM062819.1, forward strand.
ATCCATTTTGAAATTACAACCCTGCGGGTTATATATAGTCCGCATCAACACCAGTTGGTGTTTTGGCCGTTGGTGTTTTGCATTGATTTGATAGGAACTTTGGCTTCTGCACTGTACTTGATTTTCTTACCGTTTTTGGTTACCCGCAGTACTGAAAGAATCGAAGGTACAACGCAGCAGCAAGGAATGGATAATATAAGGCAGAAGCTCGTGGAATCGGCAGTGATCGGAGACGTTGTCAACAATTTCATTCCTCGTGTGCAGTTGCATGTACTTTACGGCCATCATCGAATCACCTTCGGCGATACATTACCGCTCAGTGTTTTCCAATCCATACCCGACGATGTCAAACTTGAATGCGACGATGATGACCTGGAGATGAAGGATAACTTAAAGAACCGCAAATTCGTAATAGTATGTTTACTTTCCTGTTTCGTTGGGAATTTACTTATTTTTTCATCTATATTTTGTGAAACTCATATCCACAATTATTACATCATTCGTAAATCCATGTAACCAGGTTATGACAGATCCAGAACGAACTCCTGGGTCCGAGTATCTGCACTGGTAAGACTTAATTCTGCACTCACTTCAAATTTCTGTTTACAGTTCTGGAAATCCAATAATTTGACAATAGCATTAATGGCTACGCTGTACAGGTTGATTACTGATTACAATACCACCAAAAGTCATGGTAGGGGTATGACTGTCAACTTTCGCTCTTATTTTCACCTTAACATGGATTGATCGAATTTGCATGGTAATGTTGACAATGATGCATACCTTGGTTTATTTGTGTAATAGTTGTTCCCTGGCAGGAACTTGTTCCCTACGAGCCTCCAACCGCCATGCTTAGTCGCAAGATAGTTTTCACTGTGTATTACCAGAATCAATCCTGGGCCCCCAAACTTCAACCTAGGGTTCTGTTCAATAGCAGAGTTTTTGGGAGTACTAATGCACTTGGATCGCCTCTAGGTGCAGCTTTCTACAACGTGAAAGATCAGCAGGACAATCAGAAGGAACAGAGGAATGACGATGACGAGTAGTAAAACAGAATAAATACGAAGCGATGGAGTGGAGCCATCTAATTTAGAAATGTGGACATGATTTTGTTAAGAGAACGAGAATAATGTGATCGCCATCGCTGCCTTCAATCACAAGTACATATTTATTAGTAGATATGTGGTATCTCCGATGTACGCGACAATTTTTTTTTCTCTTTTGTTCAGGAGATTCATTTTGTTATACAGTGATTCCAATCATGCGTAAGTATCTTCAACTGTTTGGTTTTTTATATATTTACCAAGCTATAATAGAGATGTATATGTTCGAAATGTATTTTATGATTTTTAATCTTAACCAACTATTGAGAAGGCCTATGTTTTTACCAAGAAATCTGAAATTTCGTTAGAAGTTAGCTATCATCCGTCGTGCAAGTAAATAAATGAACTTTTCGGACTGAATCTATGATGTTTCTAAATAAGTTTGTATTGTATTTTTTTAAATAGTGAATAAACTAATTTTTAATAATAATTATATAATTTAATAGTCAAAATATATTTTTTTCCAGGAAGAAATCAGTTTTCTTTTCACATAAAGTGAAGTTGGTATTAATTTTTTTTCCTAAGGAAAAATCATAATTTTATTCAAATAGCAAAATTACATTTTGAAGATGTAAAAAGCATTTGATCATACTAGTCCATAACTAGTACCCAAGAAAACAAAACTAAAAAGGAGAAAGACAATCAAGAAACATAAAATACATTTTGGAGGTAAGTGTGAAAGTACTTAACTACCATTTTCTACCCTTCTTTTTCTCCACATTAAGCCAACCACCAAGGTTAGGAGTGGAGGTTACATTAGCCATCTAATTCATCTAATTTTCTTACACATTCACAAAGAATTCTTTATCTGAGTCCACCCACATTCGTAGAGAATTCTTTTAGTACCACCCACATCATTTTCAGGGGCAATCTTCCCATTTTGCTGCATTTGAACTGTACTTTATGTTGCTTTGTTGATGCTTGGACTTTGAACCATAATTCCTACTTGCTCAACTCCTCCTCCCACTAATATTTCTTGTGGATTATGCTTGGCACTATTTGTAGTATTCTCTATAATGTCTTCCTGTACTTGTGAAAGGTGGTGTTCTAAAAACTACCATCCCTCTGGGCTTTGGGCCTGCTTCCTTTTTCTTTTTCGATCTTTCTGTTTATGAGGACCCACATTTTGTAATGTCTTGTTTGTAGAAAAATCTGACATCTAAATGTCATGTTTTCAAAATAAAATATCTGGGTCTATTGTAAGTTGTTATAAAGAAGAAGTATGTAATCTGATAAACCTGTACTGAAATCTACCTTAACACAGATCCCAACAAAATTAAAGATACCTTTTGTAGTTTTGTCTAGATCTAGCTTTATAAACTTTCCCAAATTATTTCCAATTCCGTCTAACACTTCGTGATCCAGCAATGTAAGTGAAGATTATCTAATCTAACCCAAAAAGGAATTTTGGAAACCACCATGGTATTTGCATCAAAGCTCGGAACCATGGGTTCATAAAAAGGTATGCACTTTCCCAAAACCATGGAGCCTCTTTTAGGGAAAAATGCATATCCTTCAATGTATCATACTTTACAACAAAAAATCTCGTGAAGCATAAATGAATATCATAATTTATGGTCCAAGTGGAAAGAATCCATTGATGTAGATCCTTTGACTTGGACCAAAATATGTTGAATCGGCATGTAACTGCTCAAGAATGAAAATTAGGATAAAGTGAATTAACCTCGCGGAGGTTTATAGTCACAACTAAAACATGATTCATCTGTTCCATGATGTAGGGACTAGGAATATTGGGTATTTGGTTAGATTTGTTGTGTGTATTTGCCATTCTTTTATCCTTAAATGAAATGAGACCCTTTGAACTATTGGATTCAAGACCACCACCTCACAACCTTAGGTTTAAAGAAATGGATGCATCTTGTCTGATTCCATAAACTTGCAGTTGGTTGACATCTTGCAATTCTCTCCCTACATAAATCAAACTTTGTAGTTACAACGAGATTCCCAATATGTTATGAATAGTATGCTTCAGATATCAAACCATATCCCTTGTTCGAACCTTGATAACAGTCGATTTCCCTTCTGGGGTTTTCACAAAAATCTAAAATATCTTCTTCATGACCATACCTAAATGAGGGTCCTACAAATCCAGTTCTGGTTGACAATACAGGGTTTTCATGAGAGCTTGAAGTAGAACGTCCTTTATTATATTTGGTTTATGATACTTACCAACCTCGATTTCAATCCCTTTAGCTTAAGATCTAAGCACCAAGAGGTTAAGGGTTCCATTGAACTACACAAGCAGTTGTTGGAATTTCACATCTCTAAATTCCCCACCACCATAGCTGCCAAGTGTTGACAAGGATTTTCTCCTAAAGATCCATGTCTGTCATTTGACTCCAAATATATATAAGAACCCTGACTTCCACATACTAGACCATCCGCTTGGGATATAGCATGAAAATGTGACTTCGTCATAATAACCTTCATGCAGTCTCCATAGGTTGGCCAAATCCTGCATAAAGGCATAGTATTGACTGTGGATCTTTCATTGCGGAAGTGTGACCTATCAAAATGGAAATATACATACCATTTAAGACCAATATCTCTGCACATAAATTATTTAATCCAAATACAACAAGAAAATTGTAGAGGGATGAAAAATCTAGGGTATTAAGCGAGAGATCCAACATAGGGATGAAGCCTACGAGAAAGGTTTCACGAGAGTATGATCCAAACTACCTTTATCTCACCCCAGCAAAACTATTTATATATATCCATAGCCTTCCACCATCTCCTGTCAAAAGGCTAGATCCTTAGTTTGTAGATCGCCACATGAAACAGGGATGAGCACAGTCTCTATGGTGGAAAAAAAGGGAACGTAGCAAACCCTTAAACTCCTCGCATCCATCGTAGCATCCCCCCTAAGCCACAAGTATACTCACTTAAAGGTTCACAATATATTTACAGGCAAGAAGTCATTACAATAACATTATAGTTCATCATGTCACTAGCATCATTCCACCCAACCACCCAAGATAACCCCAATTAACAAAATATATACATATATATTAAAATTAAAATATCTTATAAACTTCTCACTCTCTATATAAAATAAATAATATTTATCATACATTATCTCTATAGCCTAGTGAGAGACCTCATCTAGAATCTTGGGTTTGGAGTAGGATTGTCTTTTTTCTCATGTACAAGTTTCTAATTTCTTGATTTGTTATTGTGTCTCAAGACATAGTGCATTAAAATATGTAGGATATGAATCCTAGGAGAAGAGTCAAACCCTTCATTGACCTGGTGGGTTGTTTCCACCACCGCCCTTTGTGTGTTGCATGTGTTGTCTAGGTGGCATGATAGAAAAAAGGGGATCACACATATAACAAAAGCTAAAATGACGAAAACTTGGAAAGTGACATGGGAAACCCAACCTGGACACTTATAGGATATAGTCCCAACAAGATACTAGCATCATCATAATGAAACATAGATCAAGCTACACCACATTATGGAAATCTTTGCTCAACACCGTAGGACTAACTCCACTCACTATGGAGCCTAATACAACCTGAAAAATAAGATAAACAATAACCCACAAAACCAATGGTGTACAAAAAATTCAATAACTACCTCGAGATAAGAAAAACTAGGAAGGAAAAAAAGTGTTGACCCCAACAACAAACTTGACATGAAAGACCCCTTTCCTTGAAAAATACTTCCCACAAATTTCTTTCCTTGAGCTAAACTAGACCCAAGACCCAAAATGTACATAGACATAATGGCTATAATTAGAAAGACATAGACTTAGCTAGCACAACTAGGGGTACATAGAATAATTACAATGTAAGCCAGAGGATTCGATACGGGCATTCTGGAGTATGCAATCACAATTTAAAACTTGCATCGACCTCCATAACCACAGCTCTTTGTGCATTACATGTGTTGTCTAGGCGGCATGACAGAAAAAAGGGGATCACACAACCACCACCGCCCTTTGTGCATTACATGTGTTGTCTAGGCAGCATGATAGAAAAAAGGGGATCACACATATAACAAAATCTAACATGACGAAAACTTGGAAAGTGACATTGGAAACCCCAACCTGGACACTTATAGGATATAGTCCCAACAAGATACTAGCATCATCATAATGAAACATAGATCAAACTAAACCACATTATGGAACTCTTTGCTCAACACTGTAGGACTAACTCCACTCACTATTGGAGCCTAATACAACCTAAAAAATAAGATAAACAATAACCCACAAAACCAATGGTGTACAAAAAATCCAATAACTACCCCGACATAAGAAAAACCAGGAAGGAAAAAATGTGTTGACCCCAACAACAAACTTGACATGAAAGACCCCTTTCCTTGAAAAATACTTCCCACAAATTTCTTTCCTCGAGCTAAACTAGACGCAACACCCAAAATGTACATAGACATAATGGCAATAATTAGAAAGACATAGACTTAGCCAACACAACTAGGGGTACATAGAATAATTACAATGTAAGCCAGAGGATTCAATATGGGCATTCTAGAGTATGCAATCACAATTAAAACTTGCATCGACCTCCATAACCATTAGCCAAAGCCAACCACCAATTATTCTTTCCCAAACTAAGCTTCTTCTCCCACCTCCACATTTTCATCCTCCACTATGGAGTGTGTTCCTTAATCTTATTATCATGTGGCCAAACTTACAATCCTCCCACTGCACCAGGATGCAGTCTGCCACACCCTAGCTTTGATAACATATTCTCCTCATTGTAGCTTAAACTACTCACCCCCTCTACTTCTCCACCCCCAAGAAAAAACACTTCTCTTATAACTCAAGCAAGGTGTAGAAATGAGCCAAAACAATACAACACAAGAGCTAGTCAAATGGGAAGATATTAGGGAGTTCGGCTCCTCGACCTCACTCCTACAACTACCTTTAACCTTTACCGTCAAAATTAATCTATAATTCATCGTCCCCATGCCTCTATTTAAAGCCAATTGGTTAGTTGCATGTGTCTACATACGTTATATGAACCAAACATTTACCATTTAATGCCCTTTAGGTCGGTAGGGTGGGAGTCTCATCCCCCCAAGCCCCCTCTCAGATCTTGTGTACACCCTCATCGGTGAAAAGATTTACTGAGGATGCAGTGGAACCAACGTTTTGCCATCGACAAGCTTGACTCAAGACTAGATCATGTCGAAGGACACCTGTATGGCGATATAAACACTGACGCTCCTACTGGATATTTTTATGTGGTCTTTGATCGCATCTCTTCTTTTGATTATTAATGGTGTTTATATCTCCTAGTATATACGACATTTTGATATACTTTGTAATGGGTCACCAATATGTATTTTTTATTTTATTTTAGGATTATTTGGTTGATATCTTTTGTATTATGGGATAAGTACAGAAGTGTGGATCCTCTAGTATCCCTATGAGTTAAGAGAGATCTACTTAGTTGTCTTGTCAAAACAATTATGTAATTTTGAGTTTCCTTTGCAATACAAAGTGCTTTAATTTACAAAAAGAAAACGAATAGATTGTTATGCATCCCTTTTACCAATACATTGTATTGATGTTAAAATTGGAAACTAGGGCCAAACTTCATGTGGGTCATCTTATTCATGGCTAATAATATCTTCATTAGATTCCTCTCCTCAAGAGGTGTAGGATTGATCTAAAGATCATCTGATTCTGATAAGTATTCAAGTAATGAATTTATTTTGATTATGGAATTATTATCAAGCCAACCTACAACTCATGTAGGCTCAGAAGCCAAATAGTTGCATCTATTCAAACATCAATAGTTGTGTATAAATACAAGAGGAATTTTCCTCATTTGCACTCACTCATATGATCACATCTCTCTCTCTCTACTACGTAGAAAAGATTCTCTTCTATACTGTGCATAAAAGGGTCTCTCTCTCACACATGTGAAGCCAGAAGCTGCTGAAACTGAAGCTACAACTGTACATCCAAACTTTTATGAGAATGGACCATCAAAACTCCTCTTCTAATCTGTTTGGTAGGTTCATCTGAACCTCCTCTGAAGATTGCAATGTTTTGTGGTGGAATCAAGTCAATCCGATGGATAGTTTGCGAGATATCAACTGCCCTAGTTTGATGGAAGCTGCTGAAACTGAAGCTGTAACTGCAGAAGTGAAGTTTGACCTGCATGGACCAAAAGATCTCTTCATCTGAACTATGCTATAGGTTCATCTAAACCTCCTATGGAGGCTACAAATTTTGGTGGTGGAATCAAGTCAATCCGACAGATGGTTTGTGAGATATCGACTGCCCTAGTTTGAAGGAAGCTGCTGAAACTAAAGCTGCAACTGTAGAAGTGAAGTTTGACCTGAGTAGAGCAGAATATCTCCTCATCTAAACTGCGTTGTAGGTTCGTCTGAACCTCTTCTGAAGGCTGAAACTTTTTGTGGTGGAATCAAGCCGATCCAACGGTCAGTTTGTGAGATATTGACTGCCCTAGTTTTGATGATGAAGTTGCTAATGCTGATGCTTTTGATCTAGGGTTTGCTATTGCTGATATAAATCAGATTTATTATAATATTTCTCTCTGCTAAATTATTGAAGAGAAAAGAATATTTGATCAAAGGGTTTCCCCACACATTCAGGGGTTTGTCCTTGGCTAGCCGCCACATCTTGTGTCTCTTGTCTTGGCTTGTTTTCTGTCGATCATTTAATGTTCTATCTGCACTTTACTCTATGTACATGTGATTGCTAATCTGTGGAATATAATAAGAAAAAGAAGTAAACTGTTCTAAGCATAGAACATACCATAACTTAACATGGGATCAGAGCTGAGGTGAAGACAAAGCCCAAGCAGGAGCAAGAGAAATCATCAAAGAGAAGATAAGCAAGGCTATCCTAGAAGAATAAGGAGTGTTAGACCATGTGAGAGGCAATATTGTTGAGCCTCCATCAAATGCATCTGCTGTTGCCAAGTACAAATGGAAAACCAACGAACTCAAAACAAAGAAGATCATTCGGGACTCTATCAACAAGCACTTGGTGGCCTACATCTCTGAACTGGACACCTCCAAGGAAATCTACAATAGACTGGTGAGTTTATTTAAAGTCAATGATACAAATCAAGTTTTGTTTCTTAGAAATAAGCTGAGGGAAATCAAGTATGGTAAAGATGAGAGTATGCAAGCATACTTCTTAAGAATCACTGAGATCAAGAACGATCTCCTATATATTGGGGAGACTATTACTGATAGGGAAATGGCATTCACAACTCTTGGAGGATTACCATCCGAATGGTATGTGTTCAGGACTACTCTTCTGAACAATAATGTAATTCCTGGTTTCAAGAAATTAATGGCTAGATGCATTATAGAAGAAACAAGGGTAGAAGAGCATGAAATGTCCTTGCCTAAAGGTCATCCTGTTGCCGTTTCTTCTCATGCTAAGAAAAGAAATAATAACGAATCTAAATAAAAAAGAAAGGCTGGACCTAAGGGTGGAAGAAAAGGACAATGTTACATTTAAAATAAAGCAGGTCACTATGCAAGGGAATGCCCTGATAGAAAGGACTCTCACCATGACAATGATCAAAATCCCTCTCATGGTAATCGAAGGGATGGAAAATCCAATATCAAAGGTAAAAGGAATGCTGGAAATCAAGGAAGAGGACAACCATTCAAGAAGGTTAGAAATTCCAGGATGTATTAAATGCACCTGACCTCCGAAAGAACCTGGTGTCCATCTCAGCAATGGAAGGCAAAGGCTACAAGGTAACCTTCAGTGATGGCAAGGTACGTGTATCGAAAAATAATGTTAAAGATGCCTTTACTCGTGGGTTTCATGTTGATTCATTATATCAGGTCGATGAAAGTCAGGTAGTTGTCATGTCTTATGACACATCTCTTTAGTCTAAACTTTGGCATTGGAGGATTTCCCACCTTCATTACATAGATCTACCCAATGTAAGACATATGGTAACAAGGATGCCTGAATTCCGAGTAGAGAAAGAAAGTGTATGGTCAGGATGTGCCAAAGGAAAGCTCAAAACGGGACCATTCCCCTCAAGCCTAAGCAAGACCTCTGATATATTATAGTTGGTTCACTCAGGCATACCTGAGGTTGGCATTAAGAGGGAGACTACTACACCACATACTCCTGAGTAGAATGGTGTGGCGGAAAGGAAGAACTGTATGATTGTGGAAGTTGTCTCTATGGGTAGATGATGTAACAATGCCTGATGTGGAGGAACCCATGGATCCTATTTATCCACCTGAGCCTTCCTCTTCTAGGAAGAGGCCTTCATGGCTTAGGGGGATACTTGATGATTCTGAAGGACATATTGCACCTCAAGGAACCTTTCGTGAAAGTAAGAAACCTAATAGGTATCAAGGATACCTAACCATCATGAGCATGATCATACAAAACGAACCTTCATTATTCTCAAATGCCGTGAAGCATCAAGTATGGAAGGATGTTATGACTGAAGAATATGAGTCTATTATGAAGAATGATGTCTGGGAAGTAGTTCCCAGACCCCAGGACAAGAAAGTTGTTACTTCCAAATGGCTTTACAAGATAAAGCATGCAGCAGATGGAAGTACGGAAAAGTATAAGTCTTGTTTTGTTGTTTGTTGCTCGTGGTTTCTCCCAGAAGGAAGGTATAGACTATGATTAGATATTTGCACCTATTGCCGGATATACGACCATCCACTCAATCATAGCCCTTGCCGCTTCACAAGGATGGAACCTACATCGGATGGATGTCAAGACCACGTTCTTGCATGGTTCGATGAACAAAGAGGTCTACGTGGAGCAACCCGAAGGATTTGAGATTTATGATCGAAAATCTCATGTCTGTAGGTTGAAGAAGGCTTTCTATGGGTTGAAGCAAGCACCCCGAGCATGGTATGACAGGATCGATAGCTACTTGATGAAGCTAGGATTCACTAGGAGTGAAGCCAATCCTAACCTTTACTTTAAGGTTGAAGATGACAAACCTCTCATACTGGTGTTGTATGTGGATAACCTCTTTCTAACAGGTGAAGACCCTCTCATTCACAAATGTAAGAGGGAGTTGGCTTCTGAATTTGAAATGAAGGACCAAGGACTTGAAGTGTGATAGAAGCCAAGGGAAATTTTCCTATCTCAAGGAAAATATGTGGTGAAGATTCTAAAAATATTTGGTATGGTGGACTGCAAGCCTGTGACCACCTCGAGGATCTTAACTTTCAGAAGTTATATGGTAGTGATGTCGGACCAGATTTGGGAAATGCCTCTAAGTTTCAAAAACTCATTCGCATTGATGTTCTTGGTGAACCTCCGTTCAAGCATATGTTTTACAGTTAGCATTCTGACCTCATACTTGGTTGAGCCTCACTAGATTGATGCCAAGAATCTTCTGAGATGTCTTTAGGACACAATCCCTCATGGATTGAGATACACTGCCGAAAATATGAAACTGCATGATTATTCGAATGTTGATTAAGTAGGTAATGTGGAGGATCACTGGAGCACTTCTTAGTGTTGTTTCTCTTTGGATTCTGCTTCGATATAATGGATGAGCAGGAAGCAGAAGTCGGTTGCCATAAGCACCACCGAGACCGAATACATATCTACGAGTATGATCTCGTATGAAGCTGCTTGGTTGGGGAAGCTCTTCAGTGAGATGTTTGAACACATACCACTATGATTCTCTGTAACAACCAGAGGTGGGATTCGATTATTGAGGAATCCTATATTCGTCAATTGCTCCAGCAGATAGACATCATCTAGGATATGGTAAGTGGATGAGAAAGGAGGCTCCATTGCATTAAGATGATGTATAGGTCGATACACCTTGTCAAAGCCCCAAGGAAAAATCTAATCTGTGATTTTCCCAAACGACTTGGAGTCGTTAAGAAACCCTTTTACAAGGGTCCTGCACGTTGCATACATTGAGCTCTGGGAGCTCTGAGGGCTTGCGGTTCTTACTGGAGAAACATACGACCATAGGGTGACTCACCCTCCCCTGGTGGTGTGCACCGGAACAAGATGATTCACTCTCTTATGGGACAAGATGATTCGCTCTCTTGTGGAACAGGATGATTCGCTCTCCTGTGTAGCAGGATTGATGTGTTATCCTGTGAGGCCTAGATTGATATGTTCTCCATTGCGATTGTAGCAGGATTGATGTGTTCTCCTGTGAGGCTTGGATTGATGTGTTCTCCATGACAATTGTAGCAGGATTGATGTGTTCTCCTATGAGGCTTGGATTGATGTGTTCTCCATGGCGATTGTAGCAGGATTGATGTGTTCTCATGTGAGGCCTAGATTGATGTGTTCTCCATGGCGGCCTGGATTGATGTATTCTCCATGGCAATTGTAGCAGGATTGATGTGTTCTCCTATGAGGACGGGATTGATTAAGTTATCTTGTCGAGACATCCTAACCATGCAGTCTAGGACTCATGGGAAGTACCTCCCATTTGATCAATGAGCAGGGAAATGAAGTTAGGGACCATAGTAGTATTGATGGATGCATATTTGTATCTACCATACTCCCTATGCTAATATGACCTCCATTGATCTAGTATCAATGATACTGGTCTGTGACCAGTGGTAGGAGTGGTACATTCTATGACACTAACTTCGGGTCGGTTGTTACTGGTCTGGGACCAGTGGTATGCACTCTGAGACTGAATTTGAGTTAGTGGAGGATGTTACTGGTCTGAGACCAGTGGTAGGAGTTGTACTCACTATGACGTTGACTTTAGGTTGGTTGAGACTGGTCTGGGACCAGTGGTACATACTCTGAGATTGACTTTGAGTCAGTATGATACATCCTCGATCATTTCTTCTTTTTCATAATTTAGACAAAAGTAGAGGAGAACATAACAAAGCAGAGCAGAGCATAACAGAGCAGAGCCATACAGATCAGTACAGGGAAAAACAAGACAAAGTAGAAGAGGAAGAATAGAGTAGAGTAGGGCAAGGGACAGGCTATATAGGGCAGTGAATTTAATGGATGAATAGTAGCGACGACAAACAGATTGCAGATGAAGTTCTCCCTAGTTGAGAGGGAGTGTTAAAATTGCCAACTAGGGCCAAACTTCATGTGTGTCATCTTATTCATGGCTAATAATATGTTCATTAGATTCCTCTCATTGAGAGGTGTAGGATTGATCTAAAGATCATCTGATTCTGATAAGTATCCATGGAGATATGAATTTATTTTGACTATGGAATTATTATCAAGCCGACCTACAACTCATGTAGGCTCAGAAGTCCAATAGTCGCATCTATCCAAACATCAACATTTGTGTATAAATACAGGAGGAATTTTCCTCATTTGCACTCACTCATCTGATCACATCTCTCTCTCTACTGTGCAGAACAGAGTCTCTTCTCTACTGTGCAGAAAAGGGGCTCTCTCTCACACATGTGAAGCTGGAAGCTGCTGAAACTGAAGCTGCAACTACAGATCAAAACTTTGACTAGCATGGACCATCAGACCTCCTCTTTTGATATACAATGTAGGTTCATCTGAACCTCCTCTGAAGGCTGCAACTTTTTGTGGTGGAATCAAGTCAATCCGACGGACAATTTGCGGGATATCGACTGCCCCAGTTTGAAGGAAGCTGCTGAAACTGAAGTTGTAACTATAGAAGTGAAGTTTGATCTGCGTGGACCAGAGGATATCCTCATTTGAACTGCATTTTAGGTTCATCTGAGCCTCCTCTGAAGGCTGCAACTTTTGGTGGTGGAATCAAGTCAATCCTGCGGACGGTTTGCGAGATATCGACTGCCCTAGTTTGAAGGGCACTACTGAAATTGAAGCTGCAACTACAGAAGTGAAGTTTGACCTGCGTGGACCAGAATATCTCCTCATTTGAACTCTGTTGTAGGTTCATTTGAGCCTCCTCTAAATGCCGCAACTTTTGGTGGTGGAATCAAACATATCCGACAATCGGTTTGTGAGATATCGACTGCCCTAGTTTTTATGATGAAGCCGCTAATGCTGATGCTACTGATCTAGCGCTTACTACTGCTGATATAAATCAGATTTATTGTACTGTTTCTCTCTACTGAATTATTGAAGATAAAAGAAGATTTGATTAAAGGGTTTCCCCACACATTGTGGGGTTTGTCCCTGGCTAGCCGCCACATCTTGTGTCTCTTGTCTTGGCTTGTTTTCTGTCGATCGTTTAATGTTCTATCTGCACTTTACTTTATGTACATGTGATTGCTAATCTGTGGAATATAATAAGAAAAAGAAGTAAACTGTTATAAGCATAGAACATACCATAACTTAACAATTGATCTCGTATATGGAATTGCATCAATTTTTTATTTGAATTAAAATTATTTTAAAATGTGACATTAATACTATTGTCTTCAACAATTTAAATCTATTTAGTTATATTTTCAATTATTTTAAATGATAATAATAATATATATTTATATGTTATTTATGTTCATAGTTTTAAAGGTTTATTTTTATCTTTTCTATTATAGCTTATCGAAAAAATATATATTTTAGAAACAATTTTATTTTATTTTATTTTTCTCAGGAAATATCCAAGCATATCCATCCAAAAGCATCAATCTTGTCGAATTATTAGAAGAGGCTAACCCCAAGGGCATCGAGGAGAATTGACCTGGTGGCCTCCCATTATCGAGGTGCTTTAGCGATGGAAACTCAACCAATTGAGCTAACCCTCGAGGCTCTTTTAAAAGCAATAATATTATAATTAGTTTTATTTAAGACAAGTTTAAGGTTTGTGTTATAATTAGCAAAATATATATAACACCTAGCTTATAGCTATTGGTCCACCACTGGAGAAATTAAATTAGTAACACAATTACAAAGCCATATGATCAATCCCAAGTTGATAACACAATTACAAACAATTAAAAGTCTCACATAGTTAAAAAAATGACTATAAAATATAAATCTATGCCTATCTTGACTGGTAACATTGTTTCTCCTCATATCAAAATAGAAACAATAGTTTAAAATTTTGAATTAAAAATAAAAGAACTTATAGTCTAAACATGTAAGTTATGGGAGAATCCACCTCTATGGGACTAGGATATATTGTGTACTCCCCTAATGTGAAAAACTCTAAATCAACATGTCTCTTTGGTATGAGAAAAACCTTGCATCCAATTTCATAGTGGAATGCTTATCAGAAATTCTTGTTGAGTTTTGTGCCATTACACCCATAACCATTTTATACCAATATAAGTTGATAATTAAAAGTTTCTAGTACAAGTATTTTTTGTGTTACGGAAAGTATTTTTTAGATCTAAAATAAAATTTCATTATACCTACACCTATTTCTTAACATTTTTAATTTCCTTACAAATATAAGGTGGCGTGTTCCACAAATAAGTTGTGGTTTCCAACTTAGCTCTCAATTGAGCTCTGAAGCAATGTTGTGGCATTCTAATTCAATGATGACCTGAGGAAGAGCTATACCTCTATATGAATGATTGAGAATGGTAAAAGGAATAGGGGTGTTGTATTTTTTTCTCAAAAGAAATTCTTTGATGTAAAACTGTGTCGAGAAACCAACTCAACCAATGTTACATCCAAGATGGACCTTGAACTAGAAGGGGATACCTCAAGTGTTATGAGGCTTTAATATTTTTCACTGTCACTTGACAACAACCTATGAAGCACAATGGCCAGATCTAGGGTTTGTTGTATAGGTGGTTGCTAATGAGTCACAAATTCTTGCTTAGCAAATAAAGCCATCTCTTGTAGAGGTCTTATCAAAGTGCCAATGTTTAGCTATTACAAAATAACACAACTTGGAAGGTTTTGATAGAGGAATAGAAGAGAAATTATATAATCAAGTATCCTCTCTGAATACCTAATCATCTAACTATAACTGAAGCATGTATAAGTATCTCTACAAAAACACATCAATACATTTAAGTATAGCATAGAAGAAACAATTTATTTATGGGTAATCAATTAAAGAAATTGTTCAATCTGTAACTAAGTATAGAAAATAACTCCATTAGGGATTTCGGGGAGGATGATACTCATCCCATCCCTTCCCAATGTCCTACACTACCTCAAATATATGCATAAACATATTATGAAGGCCCAAAAAAATACATATATAAGAAACAAATTTTGTCATTAACTTGAGCTAGAAGTCCTTGATTAAAAATTTTGTAATAGTAGACTTCACAAAAATCTCAGGGTTTTGGCATCAAAATCCAACTCTTTTACATTAAAAATCAAGCAATATATGGAAAAATACCTCTCCTAAACTATTACAATATTCCTAGAATAAAAATCTAAACAATGCACCAAAAATAAAAACAATCTCTAAATAACTGTAGGAAATTTGGATTTGTTTGCAAATCTTCTACCTTGAAGTCTGGAGATTGATCCTTTGACTGCTAGTGTTGATTTATTGCAAAAAAATATTGTTTCTAATTCTTCTCATTGATGATGCTAATCCTTATCCATTTAAAACTAAAGTTGTTGTGTAGCTACTCCCTAAAATTTGTTAACTACCCAAAAATCTAGAGATGAACCCTGATTGACATTCATTTCAGCTAGATGCTCTGCCACTTATTCAAATAGTTTTCCTCATTTTGTTTTGGAGTGATATTTTTCTCTTGACATTTTTTATTTACCTCCTTAATATCTTGCAAACTGTGGCATGTTCTTGATACAACTTCCCTCATCTAACTACGTGCAATCATAACTAAAGTTGTTGTGTAGCTACTCCCTAAAATTTGTTAACTACCCAAAAATCTAGAGATGAACCCTGATTGACATTCATTTCAGCTAGATGCTCTGCCACTTATTCAAATAGTTTTCCTCATTTTGTTTTGGAGTGATATTTTTCTCTTGACATTTTTTATTTACCTCCTTAATATCTTGCAAACTGTGGCATGTTCTTGATACAACTTCCCTCATCTAACTACGTGCAATCATTTTTACAATTTCCTTGAGGAATGTAAAAAGGTAATGTTTTGAACTTCTCACAAGTAGTGACTTACCTTGCATGAACTTCCGTGCATTCCTCTCATTTTTTTGTACTTTTATTGCGAGTGATATTGGATCCTATGTAAGCATCTCTCCTATATTTACCATTTTAGTTTAGGGAATTGTACATTTTCAGAAATTTCACATTGAGAAAGAGATAATCTCAAATTTATTTAACAAGGAAATTTATAAGTAACTAATTATGCTAATTTTGGATAATGTACATGAATTGCCTTTAGTTGTCATACATGGAAACATCATCTCGACCCTGGTGTTAATACAGTGAGGATAATTAATATAGTCGACATCCAATTTCTACAAGCTTGCTTCACAACAGACATAGATATAATTTGGATCCCCTTTTCCAGTGTTATGCATTTAGAAGACTCACGATTCTTGTTGAAAGAATCCAAATTTATTTCCAATTCTAATCCCTTAACGATTGCATTTTCTTCTTCTGAAATTAATGTTTTTCCATTCAAATTCAATTTGTAAAGAATTTTTGTAGCAACTAGCGATGAAAGCCGATCTTGTAAACCAGATATTGGCTTCATTGCTCCTAAAATACTTGTATATTTTGTTTGTCTTTGATTTTCCTGGAATATATATTTCTGTCTCTACAACTAGGAGGAAATATTATATTGATGAGCCCTTGTAAAGTTTCCAACACGTTCTTATAAAAATGAAGGTAATCGAAAACATCATTGTGAAATAAAACATCATTATGAATATAAGGATCAAGCCAATTCGATGATTTTTTTCTAAACCAACATACCAATTTTTGCGAGTTCATAAATTGGAAACCTCCAATTTGCAGATATCAAATACCTTAAAACCTTTTTCTTGAGGTAATAAGAATAGCACACTGGATTTTGTTTATAAGGTCGATCCCAAAATCTATCTTGCTTAGGAGAATGCAACTATATAATTGTAACAATCTATGATATCGTTTTTATATGAAACTCATCCTCTTGAAGCTTGCTATGGTTCACAAATGCACAACATGAATATGAATTTCTTGCTTATAATTAAAGTTGTCCAAACTCCCAATAATGATGCTTCTTCCACCCGTATTGTTCTCTTTACAAATTTGTCTGCCCCACCAACATTGACTTCAATATGGTAATTCTCCCACCAAAAATTCTATAACTATATTTTGTATAAGGAAGCTTCCATCTCCTGAAACCTGGGATTTTTAGATTTGTTCCTTATTTGGTTGACGAAGATAAAGGCATACTGCCATTCTTCGCCATACATAATTGGGAACAGAAAATTAAAAGGGGAAAATGTAGTTCTTTTGGCTGTGATTCTCAAATATCTCTGGCGAGGAAATGTGACAGAGAAATCATCTGAGGTGATAGTCTTTGCATCGAATTGATACCCCATTGGAATTATCATAATTTGAGGTGATAGTCTTTGCATCGAATTGATACCCCATTGGAATTATCATAATTTGGGTTTGGGTGAGTCTATTTCAATATCCATGTATAATGCAACCAATGGAAATTTTATATTCAAAGCACAAATACATAATTAATGAAGAATTTATGGATGGCCCCTATTTTATATATCATAGCTGGATAACATGATATTTTTAGAACATGTACTTACAAATGTGTATAATGGGTCATCACGTTTCTTACAACAGAGTGCTATGTCATCTACTCTGATGTACCAATGCATCAATGCGTAGTTGTAACATAATAACCTATTTTAACCTCGAAATGATAATATGGTTAAAACCGTGAATGGAATTGCCGGGGGTTCTCAGTGGTAAGTGGTTTTTCCGCAGGGGATGTGAAATTCTCTATATTGTGCCACGGAGGGCAAGTTTTGGAGAAACAACTAATTGTAAAACCCTTCCATTTGTTAAATTTCAAACAAACTGTGGTGGGGGGGGGAAGAGCACAATTAAATCTCATATGTCAATTTTTAAATGTTTTCACCAACCGTTGAAAATTGCTGGCATTTTCATCATTTGGAAACCTTGTCTTCTTATTTGCTAAAGGTGCTCTTGCTGAAGGATCTCTCATTTTAGTGTCTGGATCGTAATTCATTCATTTATTGAAAACAAAAACATCTTCAACCTCCCCTATGCAAAAATGCCCAAGCATTTTCTTTACATAAAGTGGATGGTAGGATCCAAAGATCTAAGTAGAGTCCTTTCCAACTTTAAGTAAAAGCATGATTCTGCCAAAATGATGAAGAACTAGGTTATCGTGATCATCCCATTGCATAGTGACTCATAATAATATCATCGGGCTTCATGCAACAACTGAAATCGCCCCTCGACACTTCGTAATAATCTAGGTTATCGTGATCATCCCATTGCATAGTGACTCATAATAATATCATCGGGCTTCATGCAACAACTGAAATCGCCCCTCGACACTTCGTAATAATCTACGTACTTCTCTTTTTTAATAAATGGGATTAATCCCACATGTACCAAGTGCAGAATCCTTATGCTTCTATATACACCAATGTACACAACATCAACTGACCCGTTTTGCAAATGTTTACCGCTTCACAACAAGTTCGTTTCCGAAATATTACAACAAACAATTACATAAAAAAGTTCATTTCCGAAATATCACAACAATTACATAAAAAGTAAGTTACAAATATCCCAAATATACAAAAATTCATTTCCGAAATATCACAACAATTACATAAAATGTAAGTTACAAATATCCCAAACATACAAAAATTCATTTCCGAAATATCACAACAATTACATAAAATGTAAGTTACAAATATCCCAATTTCATTTCCAACAATATAAAAGTTCATTTCCGAAATATCACAACAATTACATTAAAAAAAGTTCATTTCCGAAATATCACAACAATTACATAAAAAGTAAGTTACAAATATCCCAATTTCATTTCCAACAATATAAAAGTTCATTTCAATCCCAATTTCATTTCTGAAATATCACAACAATATCACAACAATTACATTTCCAACAATATAAAAGTAAGTTACAAATATCCCAATTACAAATATAAAAAAGTTCATTTTCGAAATATCGCAACAATTACAACAATTACATAAAAAAAAGTTCATTTCCGAAATATCGCAACAATTACATAAAAAGTAAGTTACAAATATCCCAATTTCATTTCTGAAATATCACAACAATTACATAAAAAGTAAGTTACAAATATCCCAATTTCATTTATGAAATATCACAACAATTACATAAAAAGTTCATTTTCCGAAATATCACAACAATTACATAAAAAGTAAGTTACAAATATCCCAAACATACAAAAATTCATTTCCGAAATATCACAACAATTACATAAAATGTAAGTTACAAATATCCCAAACATACAAAAATTCATTTCCGAAATATCACAACAATTACATAAAATGTAAGTTACAAATATCCCAATTTCATTTCCAACAATATAAAAGTTCATTTCCGAAATATCACAACAATTACATTAAAAAAAAGTTCATTTCCGAAATATCACAACAATTACATAAAAAGTAAGTTACAAATATCCCAATTTCATTTCCAACAATATAAAGTTCATTTCAATCCCAATTTCATTTCTGAAATATCACAACAATTACATTTCCAACAATATAAAAGTAAGTTACAAATATCCCAATTACAAATATAAAAAAGTTCATTTTCGAAATATCGCAACAATTACAACAATTACATAAAAAAAGTTCATTTCCGAAATATCGCAACAATTACATAAAAAGTAAGTTACAAATATCCCAATTACAAATATCCCAATTTCATTTCTGAAATATCACAACAATTACATAAAAAGTAAGTTACAAATATCCCCATTACAAATATCCCAATTTCATTTATGAAATATCACAACAATTACATAAAAAGTTCATTTCCGAAATATCACAACAATTACATAAAAAGTTCATTTCTCAAATACAAAACACAAAAAGTTACAAATATCCCAATTACAAATATTCCAATTTCATTTCTGAAATATCAAAAATAACTTCGAACAAAACATGAAATTCTTAAAACACAAAAAGTTACAAATAAACACGAAATTCTTAAATTACATAAAAAGTTCATTTCAATTCAGAAATATCACAACAATTACATAAAAAGTTCATTTCCAATTACATAAAAACTTCATTTATGAAATATCAAAACAATTACATAAAAAGCTCATTTCTGAAATATCAGAAAAATAAACACGAAATTCTTAAATTACATAAAAAGTTCATTTCATTTCTGAAATATCAGCACAATTACATAAAAAGTTCATTTCTGAAATATCAGAACAATTACATAAAAAGTTCTTTTCCAATTACATAGAAAGTTCATTTCTGAAATATTAGAACAATTACATAAAAAGCTCACACAAACACGAACAAGAACAAAACACAAAAAGTTACAAATATCCCAATTTCATTTCTGAAATATCAGAAATAACTTCGAACAAAACACACAAAACACGAAATTCTTAAAACACAAAAAGTTACAAATATCCCAAAGTCATTTCTGAAATATCAGAAATAAAATAACTTCGAACAAAACACACAACACACGAAATTCTTAAAACACAAAAAGTTACAAATATCCCAAAGTCATTTCTGAAATATCAAAAATAACTTCAAACAAAACACACAAATACGAAATTCTTAAATTACATAAAAAGTTACAAATATCCCAAAGTATGAAATTCTAAAATTACATAAAATGTTACAAATATCCCAAAGTCATTTCTGAAATAAGTTACAAATATCCCAAAGTCATTTCTGAAATATCAGAGATAACTTCGAACAAAACACACAAAACACGAAATTCTTAAATTACATAAAAAGTCACAAATATCCCAATGTCATTTCTGAAATATTAGAAATAACTTCGAACAAAACACAAATATCCCAAAGTCATTTCTGACATATCAGAAATAACTTCGAACAAAACACAAAAAGTTACAAATATCCCAAAGTCATTTATGAAATATCATAAATAACTTCGAACAAAACACACAAAACACGAAATTCTTAAATTACATAAAAAGTTACAAATATCCCAAAGTCATTTCTGAAATAAGTTACAAATATCCCAAAGTCATTTCTGAAATATCAGAAATAACTTCGAACAAAACACACAAAACACGGAATTCTAAAATTACATAAAAACTTACAAATATCCCAAAGTCATTTCTGAAATATCAGAAATAACTTCAAACAAAACACAAATATCCCAAAGTCATTTCTGAAATATCAGAAATAACTTCGAACAAAACACAAAAAGTTACAAATATCCCAAAGTCATTGCTGAAATATCAGAAATAACTTCGAATCCCAAAGTGATTTCTGAAATATCATAAATAACTTCGAACAAAACACACAAAACACGAAATTCTTAAATTACATAAAAAGTTACAAATATCCCAAAGTCATTTCTGAAATATCATAAATAACTTCGAACAAAACACAAATATCCCAAAATCATTTCTGAAATATCAGAAATAACTTCGAACAATACACAAAAAGTTACAAATATCCCAAAGTCATTTCTGAAATATCAGAAATAACTTCGAACAAAACACGAACACGAGGATATTACAAATTACATAAAAAGTTACAAATATCCCAAAATATCAGAAATAACTTCGAACAAAACACGAACACGAGGATATTACAAATATCCCAAGGAACTTCATAAAAAGTTAAGGAACTTCATAAAAAGTTACAAATATCCCAAAGTATCCCAAAGATAACTTCGAACAAAACACAAAAAGTTACAAATATCCCAAACTCATTTCTGAAATAAGTTACAAATATCCCAAAGTCATTTCTGAAATAAGTTACAAATATCCTAAAGTCATTTCTGAAATATCAGAAATAACTTCGAACAAAACACACAAAACACGAAATTCTTAAATTACATAAAAAGTTACAAATATCCCAAAGTCATTTCTGAAATATCAGAAATAACTTCGAACAAAACACAAATATCCCAAAGTCATTTCTGAAATATCAGAAATAACTTCGAACAAAACACAAATATCCCAAAGTCATTTCTGAAATATCAGAAATAACTTCGAACAAAACACAAAAAGTTACAAATATGCCAAAGTCATTTCTGAAATATCAGAAATAACTTCGAACAAAACACGAACACGAGGATATTACAAATTACATAAAAAGTTACAAATATCCCAAAATATTAGAAATAACTTCGAACAAAACACGAACACGAGGATATTACAAATATCCCAAGGAACTTCATAAAAAGTTAGGGAACTTCATAAAAAGTTACAAATATCCAAAAGTATCCCAAAGATAACTTCGAACAAAACACAAAAAGTTATAAATATCCCAAAGTCATTTCTGAAATATTAGAAATAACTTCGAACAAAACACGAACACGAGGATATTACAAATTACATAAAAAGTTACAAATATCCCAAAATATCATAAATAACTTGGAGCAAAACACGAACATGAGGATATTACAAATATCCCAAGGAACTTCATAAAAAGTTAAGGAACTTCAAAAAAAGTTACAAATATCCCAAAGTCATTTCAGAAATAACTTCGAACAAAACACGAACACGAGGATATTACAAATATCCCAAGGAACTTCATAAAAAGTTACAAATATCCCAAAGTCATTTAAGAAATATCAGAAATAACTTCGAACAGAACACGAAGATGAGAATATTACAAATATCCCATGGAACTTCATAAAAAGTTACAAATATCCCAAAGTCATTTCAGAAATAACTTCGAACAAAACACGAACACGAGGATATTACAAATATCCCAAGGAACTTCATAAAAAGTTTCAAATATCTCAAAGTCATTTCAGAAATATCAAAAATAACTTCGAACAGAACACGAACACGAGGATATTACAAATTAAATAAAAGGTTACAAATATCCCAAAGTCATTTCTGAAATATCAGAAATAACTTCAAGGATATTACAAATATCCCAAGGAACTTCATAAAAAGTTACAAATATCCCAAAGTCATTTCAAAAATCTCAGAAATAACTTGAACTTCATAAAAAGTTACAAATATCCCAATGTCACGATCCTACCCTTAACATACATATAATAAAAAAATATTTTAATCTTTTTATCCTTTATAAACTTAACTTAGCATATTCTTTAATTCGCACACACTCCGCTATGACAACCAGTCCACTCGCACTATTAATCTCATTAAAGAATGTTAAGGAATATTTTACCAACGACAACCAATCTATTGCCCGTATAAATGTTTAGTGTGTATGCATCGATTATGATACTTTGGCAACATATAAATGTTTTGGTATGTATGCATCGGATATGACACATGGGCAACCGGATAATGGCGCTGGCATTTTATGTTGTGACCAGAGTATTAATCCGGCGATGAGTTATTGAACTGTATTAAGTTTAAGGACAAATGTTTAATGTTCTACATTGCATCTGGCTTGCCCTTCCTGCTTGACCATGTGAAGTGGCAGAGCCCCGTACCCTCATTCCCCGCGCCTCAGGTTCCCGCCTCATTTCAACGGAGGGGATCATCCGATCTAGATCTGAGGGTGGAGGTTTGTCGGAGGGTTTTAGGGTTCGTATTAAGCGGCTTGAGTCTTCACCCAGTTCATTTGGGCCTGGCGCCGCTCCCAGGTTTGGCTTGTCTCCTTCGCGTACAGGGGATGTCTTTCATGAACTCCTCTGCCAAGATTCATCTGCTACACAGGAGTTACCCCTTTGGCTTCCCGGGATTAAACCTTGCAGGTGATGGCATTTGTTACAGTCAACCTTTCTGATTCTCCTGTTATGTTATTCTTTTATACATGCTTCTCCTTCGATTTAATATGTGTATTAACAGTTCTATTATTTCTCTGTGCTTGAAGGTGGTTGCTGCGGCAATGAGTGGTTGTTGCGGCAATGAATTCTTTCCATGTACAGGACGTTGGGCCCTCGGCAACCCAACCTTTAATGCCATATAGCAGGTAAGCAATTTCATGCTCGAACTGATTCCTCGGTGCAATGTTTGGGGTTTTCCCTTTCGACTGTTGCGGCCACGAAATTTATATATACGTTTTCATTTTTTATTGGCTGCAGATTTCCATATCCTGACCAAAGTAACCCAAGACAGGGTCCTTGAGGCTTGCCTCCGAGGCTACTCATGGTTTTTCTTTTATAAACCCAGTCTTCGTTGTCTCGGCTGGTTCTGTTGGAATTGTGAAGAACGGTCAGTTCCTTCAACGGGAGGTGCCTTGGCAGTCCCCGTAGTTAAATTATCTCAGTATTCTTTTGTTTGTATTTATAAACCATTTACAGTTGTAATTATTTGGTAATGGAGTAGTTAAGACTACTAGTTGGACCGGTCGTGGAACATGGAACCTCTCTGTTTTTTTTAATGAATATTATTGTTATAAATCGAGTTCGCCGTTCTCAGGAATGATAGCTCGACTCTGTAATTATAAATTCATTTATGGGGTTTTCTGAGAAGTTAACAACAGACTAAACTCGCCTCTCTGGAATAGTTTATATGTGTTATAATGTCAGTTCTGTTATATTTATATATATGTTCTCATATTTCTGTGATACGACGAAACCGCCGTTGTCTTAAAGGAAAATAGTTTTTTTTTTTTTTTTTTTTTTTACTATTATGCTTCATCGAACAGTTAGAGCACGATACTATCAATATGTAATGATAATGATAGAAGGGCTTTGTTTATTATTGAAAATAAATGTGCGATTGTTTCGACGGTAGAATCCTCACCGCTTATCGCATTTGCTTTCTTGTCTATGGTGAAATATGTATTTTGTACTTGTGGTTTATTAACTAACGATATAGTTAGGGTCTGATTCATGGCTTTCTCGAATCTTCCCTAAGAATTACTCATGCCTTTAGTGTCTATCCGTTATCTCTGTCTATGCGTTTTTTTGTCTTTGTCATATATATGCTTGTTCTACAGTTTGTGCAAACTGTCTCATATGATGTAATCTCTTCTGGTTTTCTGAATCTCTTTAATGGAAAATCACATTACAGTTGTTCCTTCCATAGTTCTAGTAATTCCCATCTCGGGTCTGCTATTTTACTCTCTACTAAGGCGTACAGACTCATGGTCAACAAAACTTATTTATTTCCTTATATATGTAAAGTAATTCATCGGTGTTCTATATAGGAATATTTGACCTCTGTCTTTGTGTTCGAAGAACCAATAACCATAGCAGAATTACTATAGTTTTTATTTTGAACAGATAATGTTACTGCATGTAAAGTAAGGGTAAAAGAAATGTGAGTTTTTCAAATAATTTCACAGCCTTTCCTACTGTACTTAGACTTCTGTAACTTGCAGTTAATGCTAACATCATAGATGTATATTCATCAATAAGATAATTTCCAGAAATTTCCACTTACCTGGTCTGCCTGGTTGTAGATGCGTTACAGAGGTTCACCTGTATCCTTTGCTGCTCTTGACCACCCAACCATGAGATCCGTCGCCAAGACTGGAATCTCCCCTCGAGCTATCTTGCAGGCCCAAAGCCCTCAACAAGATTCATGCAACTTGTGCTTGGTTATCTGGTCCTTACCAGACTTAACCCGTTTTTCCTCTTTTTTTTTTTTTTTTTTTTCTGTTTGTCCTTACAGAACAGCATTTTTGTCTCTCCCTTCCCTTTTCCCCTAGAGGCCTTTCCAGTTAGGGAAGGTAGTTTTATGCAGTTTTCACAACTGATTTCCTCTTCCAATCTTCCTTTCAGAAGTTACCAGCATTTCAAGAAATATATTTTTAATTCACAATAATAAAATAATATGATTAAAGTTTTTTTTTAAAACAAAACAGTCTTCCAACTGTATCTTTTACCACAGTAATATTCCAATATTTACATTCTCCGGGGTCATCACATCTCCCCCTCCTGAGATTGGACATCGTCCCGATGTCTGATTCTCATAAACAATTCCGGATAAGCCTTTTTTATGAGCTCTTCATCTTCCCAAGTGGCCTCATCAGGCCCATAGTGCTGCCACTGCACTTTAACTTGGGTAATAGCTCGCTTCCGCAGCTGCACTTCTCTCCGGTCGAGGATGCTCAGCGGCTCGACCAGAACCTCGCCTTCCGGTTCGACCTGCAATCAACAATATTTCCAGTCATTTTTTTTATTTTTTTTTCTGGAATAAATTTTAATTAGATCAACCGGATTTAGTTCTTACCCATATATCCTGCCATTTGATCACATGTTTAGGGTCATAAATGTATTTTTTTAGTATAGAAAGATGGAAGACATTGTGGATTCTAATATGGCTTGGCAGGGCGAGTTGGTAAGCTACCAGCCCAACTCTTGCCAAGACCTGGAAAGGTCCAAAATAACGGGGTGCAAGCTTGGCACAACCGCTCCACTGCAGGGTACTCTTTCTGGCTTGGATCCTCACACAAACATGGTCACCGACCTGGTATTCTTTGAACCTTCTTTTCCGATTAGCAAAGCTCTTTTGTCTATCGTGAGCAGCCTTTAAATTAATATGTACCCTTTCTACCATGTCCTCCATTTCTTTAAGCATTTCTGGCCCCAATCTTAATTTATCCTCAGGTCCACCCCAACTTGAGGGTGTACGGCATTTCCACCCGTACAAGACTTCAAAGGGGCTCAATTGTGTTGACGTGTGATATCCGTTATTATATGCGAATTCAACCAAATGTAAATATTCCTCCCACTGGGTTGGTTTCTGCATTACGCATGCTCTTAACATGTCCTCCACCACTTGGTTCGCTCGCTCTGTTTGACCGTCGGTCTGGGGATGATAGGCTGTGCTGAAATTCAGCTGTGTTCCCAGTTCGGTAAACAATGCTCTCCAAAAGGTTGACGTGAATTTTACATCACGGTCAGATATTATTGTCTTCGGAAGTCCATGCAGTTTGAACACATTCTGCATAAAAATGTGAGCAATTTGCACAGCCCTGTAAGTGGACTGCACGGGTATAAAGTGTGTTGCCTTACTCAGTTTGTCTACCACTACCATAATAGAATCATTGTTCTTCTTTGTCCGAGGCAATCCTGTTATGAAATCCATAGAAATAGTTTCCCATTTCCATTCCGGAATGGGTAAAGGTTGTAATAACCCTGCTGGGTGTAGGTGCTCCACTTTAATCTGTTGACACTCCAAGCACCGTGCTAAGTATTCAGCTACATTCTTTTTCATTCCTGGCCAATGGTATTCATTTCTAAGTGCAGTGATCATTTTTTGGTACCCCGAACGTCCTGCATAGTGGCTGATGTGAAACTCATCCAAAATCAGATTTTGAAGACTATTTTTATTAGGTACATACAGTATCTTATTATAATACAACATTCCAGCATCATCTAATTCATATCCCTGCTGATTTTTCCCGCTGGAAGGTTGTTGTACCTGCTGTTTTATTTGTTGGTATTCAGCATCTTGATCTGCTGCTGTTTTTATCATTTCAATCAAGGGATTCTTCCATTTACTGGACGAAATTTCATACAAGCATTGCACCTTCCGACTTAATGCGTCGGCCACGCGGTTCTCCTTCCCTTTCAAATGCTTAATTTCAAAATCAAATCCACTTAAAAAATCTACCCAGCGGGCTTGCCTCGTATTTAAGGTAGGTTGGCTGAAGTAATTTGTCAGACTGTGGTGGTCTGTCAGCAACAGAAATTTTCTTCCCATGAGATAATGCCGCCACATTTTCAGTGCATGTATGACGGCTGCTAATTCTAAATCGTAGGCAAAATATTTCTGCTCATGCTCCTTTAGCTTTCTTGATTCGTAAGCGATCACTCTTCCTTCTTACATCAACACACCACCCACACCCTCCTTACTTTCATCAGTACAGACCACGTAATCCTTATTAGGATAAGCTATACTTAAGATGGGTGTTGTGGTGAGTAAATGTTTAAGTTGCTCAAAGCTTCGCTCACACTCTGAGGTCCATTTGAATACCCTTCCTTTTTTCTGTAAGGAGGTAATAGGGTATGCTACCCTTGAAAAACCTTCCACGAATCTTCTATAATAACCAGCTAACCCTAGAAAGGACTTGATGTTTGCCACATCCTTTGGTACGGGCCATTCCATTATGGTCCTTATCTTTTCAGGGTCCACTGCAATCTCCTCTTTTGTGATTATATGGCCTAAATATTGTATTTTCTCCTTGAAGAAATCACACTTGCTGAACTTAGCATACAGCTGGTGTTCTCGGAGAGTTTGTAGTACTAACCTGAGATGCTCCTCGTGCTCCTCCTTAGAACGAGAGTATATCAAAATATCATCGATGAATATTAGCACAAATTTATCCAAGAACCTATGAAACACGCTATTCATTAAACACATAAAGGTGGCGGGTGCATTGGTCAAACCAAAAGGTAGCACTACAAACTCGTAGTGCCCATACCGTGTTCTGAAAGCTGTTTTAGCGATATCTTCCTCCTTAATCCTAATCTGGTGGTAACCTGATCGCAGATCGATCTTAGAGAACACTGTTGCACCCTTCACTTGATCGAAAAGTTCATCAATCCGAGGTAAAGGATATTTATTTTTGATCGTGAGCTTGTTCAGCTGACGATAATCTATACACATTCAAAGAGTTCTGTCTTTTTTCTTGACAAATAACACTGGGGCTCCCCACGGAGATACACTAGGGCGAATATAATCTTTGTCTACCAGCTCTTGTAGTTGCATTTTTAATTCTATCAATTCAGGTACACTCATTCTATAAGGTGCCCGCGACACTGGTGCTGCCCCCGGTGTCAATTCGATGGTAAAATCTATATCTCTTTTAGGTGGCAGCCCGGGTATCTCCTCTGGAAAAACATCCGCAAATTCTTGTATTACATGAATGTTTTCCAGCGTGGTTGTTTTATCCTTTGAATTTGCATAGCCTACCTGAATGGCATAAATTTGACATCTTTTTCTGATGCATTTAGCTAGTTGGGATGCAATGATCGGCCGGATCTGCACTGGGCGCTTAATCCCTTGCATTTCCTGCTTTTCTCCAAAGTCATCTTTGTAAATAATGGTTTTTGTCTTGCAATTTACTAGTGACTAGTGTTTTTCTAGCCAATCCATCCCAATCAGAACATCATATGAACCCAGAGGAAGTACATTCAAATCTGCCACTACTGGCTGTCCTGCTATGGTTAAAGAGCAGTTATTAATTTTTGCCAAGACTCGTCTCTTGGCCCCTGTAGCTAGCTGTACCAGCCATGGATTCTTGAATTTTTCAGGTTGTAGCTTACATTGTTCTGCTATCTTTGGGCTAATATAACTTAAAGTAGCTCCTAGATCAATTAGAACAGCTATAGAAAGATCTAAAATTTTACCTTCAAATTCCACCATGGTCGGCTGGTATTCCGCCTGACGATCGTCCAGGGCTGCGTTAATCCTTGGTATGCTACGTCCCACATCGCCAACGGTCGATGCCTCATGGATCTGAGATATCTGATCAGTTCCCTTCCGCTGCGGGCAGTTTTTGACATAGTGTGGTCCTCCACAACCCCAGCATTGCACTGGGGGTCTGGCCATTCCTCCGCCCTCTAGCCTGACGGGCTGTTCACTCACTCTCGATTCACTGATTGGCTTAGACCTGAGTGAACATCTTTGTATAGTTCTGTTGTTCTGCCCTTTAGTAATTCCCTTACTTCCACTACTGCGACTTCCCTTACTGTTCCCAACTGTTTTATTACCTCTTTTTTCATTCCATCTTTTGTTTGGAGCATCTCCTTTCTATTTATTCTGCTGGTAGTAGATTCTAGCCTTGCGGATAGCTTCTTCCATCGTCCTAGGATTGTCAAACTCAATCCTTTCTCGTATGTATAGGGGTAAACTACTAACAAATCTTTGCACCTTGTCTTTTTCTTCTTTAATATAGGGCACATAGCGAAGTAGGGAGGTAAAACGGTTGATAAACTCATCCATATTCTGTTGTCCCAACCGTAAATCGTGGAATTCCCTTGCTTTTTCATCATAGAAGCACTCAGTCAGATATCTTTCTTTGAAGTATTTATGAAACTTCTCCCATGTTATGGTCCGTTCGCTTACCCCCTTGACGATCTTAACTTCCTCCCACCACAGGGTTGCTTTACCTTGTAGTTGGAAGATGGCCAATCGTGCCTTCAGGTTGTGGTCATATTCATACAGATGAAAATATTTGTTCATGTTAATTAGCCAAGCTTCAGTCGCTTCTTCCTGCTCCCCATCAAAGTGTGGAGGTTTAATTTTTCGAAATTCTCCCTGTAGCTCCACTCTTTGATGTTTTGAAGTCTGTTGTTCAGATGCATTGTCAGAGTGGTCCTCCCCCTCTTCTAATTTTTCAGGTTCTGTCGGATAATTTCGTTCTTCTGTCATCCTCTGCTGTTCCGTGCTGGGATTAGCTAATGGTGGTATCTGTCTGTCCGACAAAATCTTCAAAATTATTTCTTGTTCCACCGTCAGTCGTGCATTATCCTCTCGTAATCGTGCCATCTCATTCTTCAATTCCTGGACCGTCTCTAGTATTGCAAGGTTCGTGCTACGTGTCTCCTCACCAAGCTGTACCCACAGCTCTGGGTTATCCCTAGGATTTACTGCAGGTTCCTGACCTGCTATCGATTTGTGCGGAGTGCTGCCAGCTCTCTGCATATTCACGATTACTGTCTATTGTCTATATACTATTGTTTCCTTTGTCTCAATCAAAGAAATGGAACCAGAAGAGGAGTTAGTTATATTAATTGTCCTTCTTATAAATATAATACGATGCTTAACTGTACATTGCTGGTTTCTTTTCGTTCAGTTTAAACTTCTTTACATGTTCTTCCAGAGGTCACAGTATTGTAACCTCGCTCTGATACCAATTTGTCACGATCCTACCCTTAACATACATATATAATAAAAAAATATTTTAATCTTTTTATCCTTTACACACTTAACTTACCATATTCTTTAATTCGCACACACTCTGCTATGACAACCAGTCCACTCAGACTATTAATCTCATTAAAGAATGTTAAGGAATATTTTACCAACGACAACCAATCTATTGCCCGTATAAATGTTTAGTGTGTACGCATCGATTATGATACTTTGGCAACATATAAATGTTTTGGTATGTATGCATCGGATATGACACATGGGCAACCGGATAATGGCGCTGGCATTTTATGTTGTGACCGGAGTATTAATCCGGCGATGAGTTGTTGAACTGTATTAAGTTTAAGGACAGATGTTTAATGTTCTACAGTGCATCTGGCCTGCCCTTCCTGCTTGACCATGTGAAGTGGCAGAGCCCTGTACCCTCATTCCCCGCGCCTCAGGTTCCCGCCTCATTTCAATGGAGAGGATCATCTGATCTAGATATGAGGGTGGAGGTTTTTTGGAGGGTTTTAGGGTTAGTATTAAGCGGCTTGAGTCTTCACCCAGTTCATTTGGGCCTGGCGCCACTCCCAGGTTTGGCTTGTCTCCTTCGCGTACAGGGGATGTCTTTCATGAACTCCTCTGCCAAGATTCATCCGCTACACAGGAGTTACCCCTTCGGCTTCCCGGGATTAAACCTTGCAGGTGATGGCATTTGTTACAGTCAACTTTTCCGATTCTCCTGTTATGTTATTCTTTTATACAGGCTTCTCCTTCGATTTAATATGTGTATTAACAGTTCTATTATTTCTCTGTGCTTGAAGGTGGTTGTTGCGGCAATGAATTCTTTCCATATACAGGACGTTGGGCCCTCGGCAACCCAACCTTTAATGTCGTATAGCGGGTAAGCAATTTCATGCTCGAACTGATTCCTGGGTGCAATGTTTGGGGTTTTCCCTTTCGACTGTTGCGGCCACGAAATTTATATATACATTTTCATTTTTTATTGGCTCCAGATTTCCATATCCTGACCGAAGTAACCCAAGACAGGGTCCTTGAGGCTTGCCTCCGAGGCTACTCATGGTTTTTCTTTTATAACCCCAGACTTCGTTGTCTCGGCTGGTTCTGTTGGAATTGTGAGGAACGGTCAGTTCCTTCAACGGGAGGTGCCTTGGCAGTCCCCGCAGTTAAATTATCTCAGTATTCTTTTGTTTGTATTTATAAACCATTTACAGTTGTAATTATTTGGTAACGGAGTAGTTAAGACTACTAGTTGGACCGGTCGTGGAACATGGAACCTCTCTGTTTTTTTTAATGAATAGTATTGTTATAACTCGAGTTCACCGTTCTCAGGAATGATAGCTCGACTCTGTAATTATAAATTCATTTCTGGGGTTTTCTGAGAAGTTAATAACAGACTAAACTCGCCTCTCTGGAATAGTTTATATGTGTTATAATGTCAGTTCTGTTATATTTATATATATGTTCTCATATTTCTGTGATACGACGAAACCGCCGTTGTCTTAAAGGAAAACAGTTATTGGTTTTTTTCTGTTTTGTTTTCGGCTATTGTGCTTCATCGAACAGTTAGAGCACCATACTATCGATATGTAATGATAATGATAGAAGGGCTTTGTTTATTATTGAAAATAAATGTGCGATTGTTTCGACGGTAGAATCCTCACCGCTTATCGCATTTGCTTTCTTGTCTATGGTGAAATATGTATTTTGTACTTGTGGTTTATTAACTAACGATACAGTTAGGGTCTGATTCATGGCTTTCTCGAATCTTCCCTAAGAATTACTCATGCCTTTACTGTCTATCCGTTATCTCTGTCTATGCGTTTTTTTTGTCTTTGTCATATATATGCTTGTTCTACAGTTTGTGCAAACTGTCATATATGATGTAATCTCGTCTGGTCTTCTGAATCTCTTTAATGGACAATCACATTACAGTCATTCCTACCATAGTTCTGGTAATTCCCGGCTCGGGTCTGCTATTTTACTCTCTACTAAGGTGTACAGACTCATGGTCAACAAAACTTATTTATTTCCTTATATATGTAAAGTAATTCATCGGTGTTCTATATAGGAATATTTGACCTCTGTCTTTGTGTTTGAAGAACCAATAACCATAGCAGAATTACTGTAGTTTTTATTTTGAACAGATAACATTACTGCATGTAAAGTAAGGGTAAAAGAAATGTGAGTTTTTCAAATAATTTCACAGCCTTTCCTACTGTACTTAGACTTCTGTAACTTGCAGTTAACGCTAACATCATAGATGTATATTCATCAATAAGATAATTTCCAGAAATTTCCACTTACCTGGTCCGCCTGGTTGTAGATGCGTTACAAAGGTTCACCTGTATCCTTTGCTGCTCTTGACCACCCAACCATGAGATCCGTCGCCAAGACTGGAATCTCCCCCCGAGCTATCTTACAGGCCCAAAGCCCTCAACAAGATTCATGCAACTTGTGCTTGGTTATCTGGTCCTTACCAGACTTAACCCGTTTTTCCTCTTTTTTTTTTTGTTTGTCCTTACAGCACAACATTTTTGTCTCTCCCTTCCCTTTTCCCTGGAGGCCTTTCCAGTTAGGGAAGGTAGTTTTATGCGGTTTTCACAACTGATTTCCTCTTCCAATCTTCCTTTCAGAAGTTGCCAGCATTTCAAGAAATATATTTTTAATTCACAATAATAAAATAATATGATTAAAGTTTTTTTTTAAAACAAAACAGTCTTCCAACTCTGTCTTTTACCACAGTAAAATTCCAATATTACATTCTCCGGGGTCATCACATCCAAAGTCATTTTAGAAATATCAGAAATAACTTCGAACAAAACATGAACACGAGGATATTACAAATATCCCAAGGAACTTCATAAAAAGTTACAAATATCCCAAAGTCATTTCAAATATTTTTACATTACATAAAAGTTACAAATATCCGAAATTCATTTCAGATATTTTTACATTACATAAAAAGTTACAAATATCCCAAAGTCATTTCAGAAATATCATAAATAACTTCGAACAAAACAAAACATGAAATTCTTAAATTACATAAAATTACATAAAAAGTTACAAATATCCCAAAGTCATTTTAGATATTTTTACATTACATAAAATTACATAAAAAGTTACAAATATCCCAAAGTCATTTCAGAAATATTAGAAATAACTTCGAACAAAACAAAACACGAAATTCTTAAATTACACAAAATTACATAAAAGTTACAAATATCCCAAAGTCATTTCAGAAATATCAGAAACGAAATTCTTAAATTACATAAAAAGTTACAAATATCCTAAAGTCATTTCAGAAATATCAGAAATAACTTCGAACAAAACACGAAATTCTTAAATTACATAAAAAGTTACAAATATCCCAAAGTCATTTCAGAAATATCGGAGCATTAATAACTTCAAAGTTATAAAAAGTTACAAATATCCCAAAATCTATAAAAATTCTTAAATTACATAAAAAGTTACAAATACCCCAAAGCATTAATAACTTCGAACAAAACACGAAATTCTTAAATTACATAAAAAGTTACAAATATCCCAAAATCTATAAAAGTCTATATCTGAATTACATAAAAAGATACAAATATCCCAAAGTCTATACAAGTCTATATCTGAGAGCATTAGAACTTCAAACAAACACAAAATTCTTTCTTAAATTACATTAAAAGTTACAAATATCTTCCTAAGTTACAAGTCTATATCTGAGAGCATTAATAACTTCGAACAAAACACGAAATTCTTAAATTACATAAAAAGTTACAAATATCCCAAAGAAATATCACAAATAAACTTAGAGATTCGAACAAAACACAAAATTCTTAAATTACATAAAAAGTTACAAATATCCCAAAGTCTATAAAATTCTATATCTGAATTACATAAAAAGTTACAAATATCCCAAAGTCTATACAAGTCTATATCTAAGAGCATTAGAACTTTGAACAAACACAAAATTCTTTCTTAAATTACATTAAAAGTTACAAATATCTTCTTAAATTACAAACACAAAATACATTAAAAGTTACAAATATCTTCTTAAATTACAAACACAAATACATTAAAAGTTACAAATATCTTTTTTAAATTACAAAAACAAAATACATTAAAAGTTACAAATATCTACATTAAAAGTCCTAAATTACATAAATATCCCAAAGTTACATAAAAAGTTACAAATATCCCAAAGTATATACAAGTCTATATCTGAGAGTACTAGAACTTCGAACAAACACAAAATTCTTTCTTAAATTACATTAAAAGTTACAAATATATTCTTAAATTACAAACACAAAATACATTAAAAGTTAAAAATATATTTTTAAATTACAAACACAAAATACATTAAAAGTTACAAATATCTACATTAAAAGTCTTAAATTACATTAAAAGTTACAAATATCTACATTAAAAGTTACAAATACAAACACAAAATTTTACACAAAATTCTTAAATTTCATAAAAAGTTACAAATATCCCAAAGTCAATGTAGCATTTCCTAGACAATAATATGTTACAAGAAGGAGAATGGACCTATTTGAATGATGGTCAAGGAGGTAAGTGAGTGTGAGAGCATTAAGAACTTCGAACAAACACAAAATTCTTAAATTACATTAAAAGTTACAAATATCTCAAAGTCTATACAAGTGAGTGTGATAGCATTAATAACTTCGCACAAACACAAAATTTTACACAAAATTCTTAAATTTCATAAAAAGTTACAAATATCCCAAAGTCAATGTAGCATTTCCTATACAATAATATGTTACAAGAAGGAGAATGGACCTATTCGAATGATGGTCAAGGAGGTAAGTGAGTGCGAGAGCATTAATAACTTCGCACAAACACAATTTTACACAAAATTCTTAAATTTCATAAAAAGTTACAAATATCCCAAAGTCTATCCAAGGAGTAAACTAGAAATTTAAATAAAAAATGTAGCATTTCCTGGACAATAATATGTTACAACAAGGGGAATGGACCTATTTGAATGATGGTGAAGGAGGTGGGATGGGGGATGGATATCCACTCATGGGAAGACAATAGAGAATTTTGAGAAAAAAGGAACTTGGAGCAC
The DNA here is from genome assembly GCA_031772625.1 of Pinus tabuliformis. Taxonomy (NCBI): domain Eukaryota; kingdom Viridiplantae; phylum Streptophyta; class Pinopsida; order Pinales; family Pinaceae; genus Pinus; species Pinus tabuliformis. The sequence continues at coordinate 722,771,429 of CM062819.1, forward strand.
TAATAGGAATATGAAGGGGTGGCTTTGAGGATAAAAGAAACCATAGTTGTAGTTAGAGGAAGAAAAATAAACAGGTTCTCCCTAGCCTAATTTCTAGGAATTCTACTTCATTAAAGGGTAGAGTAGCGAAGAAGAGTAGAGAAAAGCATAATAGGTATGAGAAAAAATACAAACATCTAATGAGATAACTTAAATAGAACAATTGGTTTTAAGTTTGTCCGAATTATTGTGAAAATATGTTTCGATTACTATAGAGTTGTCGAAGGAAACCAAAGTGTGATTATGCTTGGGTGTGGAGGGGAAAAGGCAAAAATTTAACATGCATCATCTCAAATGCGGACCAAAACACGTGACTTTATGGACATGTTAATTCATCATCGGTACACTTGGTGGGGTGTCGATTTACTTGAGTAGGGTGGCTATAAAAACCTTGATTTGAAGTTCCATGTAATAAAAGGACATTATAAAGGCAAAGATAAACCAAGGTCATGGGACACGTATTTCAAGTTGAATGAAGGGAAGAACATTACACTGAGATCCACTTGTGGTTAATTATTTATTGGCTATGGAAATTGGAATTGGCAAGAGACAAAAGGAAACAAATGCCAATTAATACAAAAAATAAAGGGAAACAAGAGAAAAGGAAGATGAAGAGACAAGAATATGCATGCAAGGGAAATTGAAGAAAAGGGTTTTGGAAAAGGAAAGGAAAAAGGAGAGAGAAAACATTCATTCATTCGTTGATGATTCACCTTTGGAAAATAGCAAGAGCAGAGAAAAGGGAGAGAGCACTTGGACACAAGGAAGACACAAGAAACCAATGAATAAGAAAGGGAGTGCAAGGGGAAAGTTGGACAACAGTAAGAAAGGGAATAAATTAAGCAAAGAAAGAGCAGCCAATAGAGGGATTTTGCAGGTAACAGGTTGCATGTATGTTTATCTTGTTGGGATTTGAATGCATGGCTCATGAATTTGGCTTATTGGTGATTCTGTTGTCATTTTCATTCTATTTATTTGGATTAATAGTGATGTACAACCTTTCCTTTTCCATTTCTTGGATAACCATGACGCAGTGGGTTCCCTTTTGTTGAGATTTGGATTTCCTATAGATTTTGGATCCTATTGAGGTGGTCTCAAGAAAATCCCAAGGGTTGAGGGTTCAGATGGTTTTCTCCAAGAAGCTTGCAACACCCTCCTCCCACATCTACCCAAGTAACCGACCAACCAGGGTAAACATGTGATGAGAGGATACTATGATTGGATTAAAACTCCTATGTGACCTTAAGGAAGTGGAATCGATAGAAACATAACATACAGATTTCCACATCAGCTATAGGATTCCTAGGAACCATCCCAACCAGTGAGGATACCAAACCCTGGGTCGACTAAGGTTTTAGGCATCTTGACCTTTATATGCTCCCATGTTATAGGCTTGCGAGCATCCAGGAGGCTTTGGATGCTCTCATGACAAGGCATGCTGGCATTCAGGGACTATTTTTCTTAGTGGTGTGCCAACTTCCCTGGGATTTGAGCCACTTTTTTAGGCCCAGAGCCTAGGTCACTACTTAGAATGGAATGGAACCTTCAAAACTGTAAGATAACAAGGAAACAATGATGCAAAAGTAAATACTTGAACAAGCCCTTAACTGGACCCCTACCAGCCATGACATGCATTTTGTCCAACATATCACAAATATGTAATCTACATGTGTAAACAACATATTTAAGAATAGGGATATTGTACTTGTCCAGGAATCGCTAAGAACCATTGTCACCTCATATCATTTGTTGCATTATCATCTATTAGGTCATAGATACATTGTCCATTCATTTACAAGTAAAAACATGATGAGAGCCATACATATCCATTGTCATAAACCATATACATAACCAACATGATATTACCAGAAATAGCAAGGAAATCACAACCATATGATCCACACATAAACCAATATAATACTCATAGAAATAAAAAGAGAAATAACCTCATATTGATGATGCAAAATCCAAACCCATGATGGGACTACCATGTTCCACCCAACCATAGAATGGATGAGACAAATCGGTTTTCATCCATTCAACATCGTGCCATATTCCAAGCACAAACGTGGGACTCAAACCAAAAGAACCAACCAGGGCACCAGGGCATCCTGAGGCTAAACCACCTCACCCTAATCAATATAAACCATGATTTAGCATAATCCATCTTGTATCACTAAGCCAACACAATGAACATGTAATAATAGCCTTTACCATGATCTCCACCAAATCACTAGGCCAAACAATCATGGATGCCACCATATTTCTCCACCTACACCGTGAAGAATTTTCCTGTCTCCCAGTGTCTCAGGATTTACCGCAATCCACACAAAATCACTAAGCCCTAAACCGAGACCAACTCTCCAAGATTTACCACATATCCCAACCTGTGATTAGTAGGCCCAACAAACATAAATCCACCTCTTGTATTTGCTATATATCCTATCATTCACCAGCAAGGATTCATATGCCCACCAAGGGGACACAAGATCCAGATTTATCACAACCCACAGTTTGGTTTAGGGGTTACTAGGCCATGTGTTCTGCCATTTGGAGATCCACCTCACTCAACTTTGAATCCATCCAACAATCAAGCTCAATCAAAACATGAGAACCCCATCGCATCATGGTTATCTGAAAATGGCAAGGCTAGGATGAAAACACTGTCACACTTGGAAAAACCCATGCCATAACAACAAAGGAACCACATTCAATACCGTGCATGCTAAAACTAGCAAGGAAAATACACATGAAAACCGATACCTACAAATGATACTAATGTAGTTGCTTGATCCTACTCTTCCTTTCTTACTCCTTCGTTCCTCTTGCCTTCTTTGCCTTTCTTAATCCAATGCCAAAATGCTCCAAGAAAACTCTAAGTGACCAAGAGTGAGAGAGAGAAAGAGAATAATGACAGATCTCAAAAACTAAACTAAAAAAAGGTTACAAACTAATCCTCGGAAGCCTTTTTATCAATTAGGCATCTATTGTCTTCATTTTCCATTATTTTCCCTCAATTTTCTCCTCACATGAAACCTATTACCTTTCACCTTCCTTTTCTCCTAATTTCCATTAGTTTCATCAATAAATGTGCCAAAATCCCATTTTTCCTTTCCAAAGCCTTAGCCATTTCCTTTGCCAATTTCTTTAGCCTTAATAAACTGAAATGAACCTCCACACTAGGATGTTTTTCCCAACATTCAGCTTGGAATAAGTGTCCCATCAACCATGGTTATTATTTTGACTTTATTAACTTTTTTCACATGCAATTTTCACCACGTATGTTAAAGAACCCTCCTCCTTGGGGAAATCATCCTCGGTGTTCAACTACACCTATACCTCAGCAAAACCATTGAAAAACAAACATACTAACCATGGAGATTTATAACATAGCTCGATGCAGTATTTACAATGATCACCCTGCTGAGAAGCAAACCAACATGACAACATAAAAAGCATAGCATCATAATGACATGACACCCACACCACTTATTAGATATTTATTACATATCTCATGGTGGTATTTACATCCATATACATATGTACATATACCAGAACATTACCAAACATGTACCAAAAAATACACTAAAGACATATACCAAAAGACCATACCAACACTGTTTTGCCTCAACCGGTAAACAATGAAGGATACATAGCCTACATCTGATCCGCCATCTCCCATGTAGCTTCATCCGGTCCAAAGTGCTTCCACTGCACTTTAACCTACTTGATTGCTTAGTTCTGGAGCATGAACACCTTTTTCTGCAATATACACTAAGGCTCCAACTAGAATCCTCCATCTGGTTCCACCTGCAATATAGACCAGTCAATCACATGATCAACATCTTTAACATACTTCTTAAGTAATGGCACATGGAAAACATAATGGAATTTCACTTTCAGAGGCATTGCAATTCGATGGGCTACTGGCCTAATCCTCTTAATAATACTGAAGGGTCCACAAAACTGTGGTGAAAACTTGGCACATGATCCAATCTGAAAGGAGCTCTTCTCTGGTTTGATGCGCAAGTACACCCGTTGCCCAACCTACAACTCCTTGAACAACCTATTCCAATCTGCATAACTCTTTTTCCTATCCCATGCTACCGTTAGATTCTTATTTATAACCTGCATTTCCTATTCCATTTCATCCAACATGTCTGGTCCAATCAACACCCTATTAACTGGATCACTCCAATTAATGGAGTATTGCAACACCACCCATACAATGCCTCAAATAGACTCATCTTCAAATATTCACGATACCCATTGTTGTAAGCGAACTCTACCAGTGGAAGATACTCTTCCCACTTTTGTTGTTGATTCATCAAATACATCCTCAACATGTCCTCCAATATCCTATTGACCCTCTCAGTATGCCCATCTATCTATGGATGATAAGTTGTACTGAAGGCCAACTCTGTGCCCAAACCTGCAAACAACTCCTTCCAAAACTTCAAAGTGAACTTTGCATCCCTGCATGACACAATATTCTTCGAAACACCATGAAATATGACCACATCTCTGATGAATACCTGTGCTACATCGCTAATTGAGAATGTAGACTTCCCTGGAATTAAGTGTGCAACCTTCATCAACCTATCCACAACAACCATGATGGAATCGTGTTTCCTCACTGTCCTTGGAAAACCTATAATAAAGTCCATGGAGATGACCTCCCATTTCCAATTTCAAATCACAATCGGCTTGAGAAGTCTACCTAGATGCTTACAGTTTACCTTCATAGACTAATAATCAAAACACCTAGCCACAAACTCTTCTACATCCTTCTTCAAATTCGACCAATAATAAAATTTATTCATTGTGGTCAATGTCTTCTGGTAGCCTGGGTGACCTGAATATGGCATCACATGAAAATCTATCAACATCACCTTCTTCAGCTCAGTGTTGTCTAGCACATATATCATGTCCCTAAATATGACCAATCCTTCTGTTGTAAAACAATAGTCTGCATCCTATGCACCTGCACCTGTACTTGTACTTGCACCACTACCTGTACATGTACCTATACTACTACCTGTACATGTGCCTGTAACTATACATGTACCTATACCTATACATGTACGTGCACATGTACATGTACCCTGTTGCAACCTTCATTATCATCTATTAGGTCAGAGATAGATTGTCCATTGAATTACAAGTAAAAACACGATGAAATCCATACATACCCATTGTCATAAATGATATACATAACCAACATGATAGTACTAGAAATACAAAGGAAATTACATCCATACGATCCACATATAAACCAGTACAATACTCATAGAAATACCAAGAGGAATAACCTCATATCGATGATGAAAAATCCAACCTTGGGATGGGACTACCACGTTCCATCTGACCATAGAATGGCTGAACCAAATCTCTCTTCATCCATTCACCCTCATGCCATATTCCAAGCATAAAAGTGGGACTCAAACCAAAAGAACCAACCAGAGCATCCCGAGGCTAAACCACTTCACCCTCATCAATAGAAACCAGGCTTTACAGTAATCCATCTTGGATCACTCGACCGACACATTGAACATGTAATAACAATATTTACCATCATCTCCACCAGATAACTAGGAAAAATAAGCATGGATGTCACCAGATTTATCCACCTACACCATGAGAAATTTTCCTGTCTCCTAGTCTCTCAGGCTTTACCGTACTCCGCACCAAATCACTAGGCCCTAAACTAAGACCCACTCTCCAGGCTTTATCACATATCCCAACCCGGGATTACTAGGCCCAATAGAGAGAAATATACCTCTTGGATTTACTGTATATCTTGCGATTCAATGGAAAGGATTCCTAGGCCCACCGAGGCAACACAAAATATGGTTTTACCGCAACCCACAGTCCATTTCAAGGGTTACTAGGTCATGTCTTCTATCATTTGGAGATCCACCTCACTCAACTTCGAATCCATCTAGCAATCCAACTCAACCAAAACCTAAGGACCCCATCACACCATGGTTATCCGGAAATGGAAAGGCTAGGTTGAAAACACTATCACACTTGGAAAAACCCATGCCACAACAACAAAAGAACCAAATACAATATCATGCATGCCAAATATAGCAAGGAAAATACACATGAAATTGATACCTGGAATGAATATTATTGTGGTTTCTTGATCCTGCTCTTCCTTTCTTGCTCCTTCCTTCCACTTGCCTTCTTTTCCTTTCTTGATCCAATGCCAAAATGCTCCAAGAAAACTCTAAGTGTCCAAGAGAGAGAGAGAGAGAGAGAGAGAGAGAGAGAGAATAATGAGATAGCTCTAAAATTGAATTGAAAAAAGGTTACAAACTGATCCTTAGAAACCTTTTTATCAATTAGGCATCTATTTTCTTCATTTTCTATTATTTCCTTCAATTTCATCCTCACATGCAACCTATGACCTTTCACCTTCCTTTTCTCCTAATTTCCATTATGTTCATAAATAAATGTGCCAAAATGCCATTTTCCTTTCCAAAGCCTTAGCCATTTCCTCTTCCAATTTCCTTAGCCATAATAAATTGAAATGAACACCCACACTAGGATTGTTTTCCCAACATTCAGGTTGAAATAAGTGTCCCATCAACCATGGTTATTATTTTTTCCTTTATTAACTATTATTACATGAAATTTTCACCAGGGATATTACAAATATCTTGATAGGCGGGTTGAGATAGGAAAATTCATCTAGGTATGGTCAAGATTCTGAGGCATCCAAGCTTGTTATTGGTTTTCGTGATTTCTAGACTAGTTTAGGTGAAATCACTATGAATGAGCGTGGAGGTGGTTTAACTTATGGATTCCCTCATTGGTTTTGTTTTTGTTTATCCCATGTGATCCCAAATTCATGCTTGGAATATGGCACGGAGGTGATTGGATGAAAGAAATATTTGGTTCATCCCAATCGATGGTTGAGTGGTACATGGAAGTCCCTTACTTTGTTGGCACTATGCATATGTTAATATGTGTTATTACTTATTAATGATTAATGAGCGTAAGTTTTGATTCATTGTTGTTTATATGACTAGCTTTTCATGGCTTTATTATGGTTAAATGATGTTTACATGCATGGTATATTTCTTATTATATGAGGTGCTCTTGATCTATATCTAATTCATGGTTTGATGGCTCATGGTTGATTTATATGAATGCACATGCTAATCTATGTTGTATTACAACTAGTGCGAGAGGGTAGCAAGCTTGTCTGATGAATATCTAATGAACTAATGAAACAATGAACAAACTATGAATTAATGACCTACAAGTACCATAGTCACAAAGTGTTTGTATAAATTAATAATTTGGACCTCCAACTTCTCTGGGTCGTAACTTCAACATACGATCTCCATTTGGCTATCATAATACCTCGTTTTCAAGATCTCCATGAATCCAAACAAAAAACATGTAAAACAATTCTAGAACTTTTCTGGTCTCTCCATTTTCCTTGAAAAGTTTCATTTAGGCCCTCAAAACGACCTCAGAAGTTCAGGACCCGAAAAACTACCAAAAATAGAAAGTTGTGTTAAATTTAAGGAAACAAACCTGAAAGGAAATATTCTTGGGTCAAGTTAGGAAGATAATAGTGTGATCATGTGTCGTTGGGTGTTTGCAGTTAGTTTTGGACATATGGACACCATTTTCCATAAGTGCATCTTGTAAATTAGGTTATGCATAGTAACTCCCATATCATTTTTACCCTGGTGAGAAAGTTAAAGTGGGTAAATGTGGGGTGGGGTGTTCCATAGTGGTATCAGAGCGAAGTTTACAACATAGGACCTCAGGGAAAAAGTAGATTGTTGTGAAAATCTATATGTACATGTATATATGGTTATTGCACATGTGTATATGTTATTATGCATGCATGGCAGTTGTGTTAATGTTTTTATAGTATCTTGATTCATGCATGCACTAATATTCTCTCGATATCATTATGTATCGTACTGATTTGACATTAGGGGATTTTTGAGGTCTAAAATTCGCATTCTAAGGAAATTATAAAATAATAGTCGAAATAATAAAATAAGATTAGATTACATCATCAAATATTAGAGGGAAAAAAGACAAAACTATTTTTTAACTCGTATTTTCTACTTATCTTCGTATGGGTTTACTCAAATTTCAAGCGGAAACACTCGTTGGATGAAGAATTTGATTCCTCATCCAAGGAGTACCCATGTTGCATACTTTCGAATGACCTTGCTACATGAAAACGTGATTGCAATCACGATTTTTCATGTATTTCTCAAATTTTGTGTAGTAGGGTCCATCAAAAGTATGCAACATGGGTACTCCTTGGATAAGGAATTAAATTTTTCATCCAACGAGTACTCCCGCTTGAAATTTGAGTAAAAAATTAGGGAGATAAGTTGAAAATACGAGTTGAAAAAGTAGTTTTATTATTTTATTATTTTTTAATATTTGTACTTTTTTAGTACAAAAATGGTGAATCATCCCCCATGGTTGACATCATCATCTTGAATCCTATTGGTTCTTATAAATTTTATTTTGGTTATACATTTTTCTTAGGAGGCCTATTTTAGACCTCAAAAATCCCCTAATGATTGGCTTACACAAATGCAATAGCCTCACTAGTAGCACGTTGAGGTGATCCTCATTGATTATTCCTTTTATTTTATCTGACAGTAATATGTTGCAAGGAAATAGAAGGAAAAGAGATGAAGAGAAAAATGGTTGAGTACAGTGTGAGGTCCAGAAATTTTCGTGTTTAATTCACATTTTCGCCCTATTCTTACTCATGGTTTTCATTGTTATTACTATCACTTTGGACAATTATTGGACTAATTATCTTAAAATTGAAGTATGATGAGGTAATTTTTTATTATTTGATGAATTTCCTTTTATTTAATGGCTCAAGAGAATTAATTTGGGATTTTCACTGATGATGGTAAATTTGATAGTTTATTTCTATGACAAGTGAAGATTTCTCATTCATCTAGCTCAGTTCATGTCAATACAACACTAATATTGCACCCTTAAGGATTCCTACACTAAGAAAAGATTGTGCATGTTGTATTCAACAATTTACACATGTTTTCCATGTCAAGCTCCTCAAGAAAATACATGGAGATGCAAACAAACAATTGGTCAACCAACTTCTACATGAAGTACATTTATGGCTGCACCAGTTTCACTACACCAAAGAGCAATCAATTTGGGGCTTTGATAGATTGACACACTTTCGGGGAAAAACGAGGAAATTTTTTGTGAAAAATGATGTTTTAACACCTCCACATGAGTTAGAACGCATCTAGGTCGCACGTGTGAGTTTCTAGAAGCAAATGGACAAATAAACCCCAAAATTTTGCACAGTTTTCAAACTACCAACTTTGTCCTCAATTTTCGTGCATACGAAAGTGAATCTTGAAATTCTAGAACACAATTTTTGTTCCCATTATAGGAAATTGACTATGTCTCGAAATGTTTTCCAAAATTTGTCATTGTTTGGGAGATCCAAAGAGGTCTTTGAGGCATATTTGTAAAAAATCATGTTGAACCTAGATTTGTAAAAGAATGCAAACAATCAGCTTCATGAATAATTTTTGAGGCAATAAAGTTGAATTAGAAAATTCCAAGACGTTGTGCTTGTTGAAACTATGACAAATTATGCCCAATATGAACAGTTTTCCAAAATTTTCCATGGTTAGGAAGATACGAAAGGATTTTTGAGGCCTATTTGTTAGAAATGCAAAATTTTCCAGAATTCAAAAAGTGGGTTGTTAGAGCTAAAATTTGTCTTGTAACTTTCATAAAAGTCTCAACCATGGCCTATGGAGTGAGGAGAATGTTATTCCAAATTTCGTAGTGTTGTTTTTGATCTTGAGCATATGGCCTCAAATGTAAAAGACTGATTATATTTCAATATATAAGACTCATGATAAGGTTTTATTCTATTTATTTCTTCAATGTAAGTTTAATTTTGTCTTTTTGATTTTAGATGTCTCACATAGGGGATGACTTGGTTGGTTTGGGTCCACCAATCAATTTTTTCACCCTCTATCTTTTGTTTGTTTACTCAATAGGTTTCATATATGGTATTTGGCATTATTTACATTGCAGGTGTTCTAACTGGATTGATTAAACTCATATCTAAAGGTTCTTGTTGCATCCTCTTTTTGGTTGCCATCTGCATACTCCTTTTTTTTATATGTTGTTTATTTTATAAAAGATCTTAAATATTTTTATTGATGTGCATGTTATTTGCAGTTCATTATTGTGACCATTCATTTAGTGGATCGTGTTTGTAAGCCACAAACAATTTGAGATCATTTAAAATCTATTTTGAATCTAAATCTGACTGGATGTTAACAAAGGGTATTTTGTGTTTTCTGTTCCTTTGATATCTATGGGCTATATATCCATGAGATGTTTAATGCACTTCACACTGCCTTATGTCCATAATAATGATTAAATACAAAAATTATTCTACACAACTGATGGCCATAACTTTTGCAAATAAATGAGCATATTTTGTTTTCCTTTGGATGAATTCATGGAAAATATTTTGCATGACATGTCATATGAGAATTGGACCTTTCATTTGGATGGAATTTCATTTAAAGATCATAATATGGGTATACAACCACATTGTTCTATAATAATAACATACAAGAGTCTTTTTGGATGAATTAGAATATAATTTGTGATGAATTTGAAACTCGTGTAGTATTATATTTAGACCTATTTTACTTGCATTTCCCCAAATTCTATGGTATGCACTCCTCTCATAAATATTTGAGTTTAGGTATCATTCTTGACTCCAATTTTATTGCTTGTCACTCTTGCAAACTTTTCAGTGTTATCCTTTGTCTCTTTTATGTTTGTGAATTGAAAAAGATTATAAATATATTGTTTATTCAAACACAAGATTTGTGGTTTTTCAACGGTGATGTTTTAATATATGAAATATGTTGACTCACCTTTTCTAATATGTGTTAGCCACACAGAGATTTGCATTAATGGATTATTCACAAGAGGAGGTAAAGGACAATTTACAAGACAAGTTTGATTGCTCATCCATAAGTCTATAACTTTTTCAAATAAATTGAGTTAATGATTTTATTCTCTCATACTTCTTTCTTATGTCCTTTTCTATGAGTAATGTCAGCACAGTATTTCTAGAGACCGTAAGATTTTTTTTCTTTTTCTTTTTATTCTTATAAAGGTGTGGAGCTTGCATGCAATTTTGAAGAGAGTGTGAGTGGATTTGTTTGAAACTTTCATGAAGGCTTAAACAGAGTATTGTGTTTAAAACTAAGCCATTCATGATACTTTATGCAATTAGCACATTTGTAATGGATTGAGCAGATTTAAAATCTTTTATTCATTTATTTTACACAGAGATAGCTTACAATAGGGCTTAGTGCAGGATCATGATAAACTTGGTGGTTTCTTTTGTTTTTCTTTTCAAAGACATTTTTTACATTTTCTTGGTCGATGCTCAAGTTTCTAGCTAATTAGAATCTAGGGTTAAAATTTTGATAGTTAGGGTTTTCTCTTTAAATCTCCTTATTTCTTAATTATGGCTTGGTCGTTAATTTTCACTATTTAGGGTTTTTCCTTCCAATTTCTAATAGTTAGAGTTAACTTTCAATTGTTAATGATCAAGGTTTTGTTACATCTATTGATGAGAACTGTAGGATTAGTGTTTATGGTTTCTAAAGATTTTTGTTGAGTGCATGAATCAAATTGATCATTGTTTGCAAGAATTTACAAAGAGGTTGGTGAAGCAAGTTAGCATAGGACTTTGATATGCATGTTGCTAGGGGATCTCTCTGGCATCTACAACATTGTGAATCCAAGTTTACAAACTTTTGGATTGACAACTAAATTTTAAGTTGTTTATTACACCCAAAATTTTGGTGTCATTTCCAAGGAGGCGCTTAAGGGATTGACCTTAGTGACCTATTGCAGTTTGGTTTTTTCCTTACCATGTTTTTGTTTCTTTCTTGCATATTTTGTTTTCATTTCCAGGGTTTTGTAAGAACCCCCTATATATATACTCATCAATGTGCTGATAGAATGTACCAGCTGGCTTGTTTAATAACATAGTAAATGGTATTTCGAGGTATTTTTCAATGATGAGTTTGAGGCTAATATCAATTATCCAATGCACCTATTTAACCAACCAGTTGGAGAAAACATCCAAAGAAGGAGTCTGGAAGTAGCACATGGATAACCTATTCTATGTTGGGAGGAAATTACACACATCATTACCTTTGAATTCATTATCAAATATCCAGGAGGAGTGGTAAAAATGCACAATATTCCCCCATGTTCTCTACCAAAATTTCAAGTTTCAGAAAATGAAGACCTAGATACATTCTTATTTGAGTTTTAAGTACTTTGTAGAGGATATCATTATTGTACTAATTCTAAAAGTTTGCAAGTGTTTCCTCTTACTCTTAAAGGGGCATATCTTCGATGGTTCGTGAGGCTTGGAGGGAGCTGCATTAAAAAATTGGAAGATATGAAGAATGTATTCTTGGAGAAGTACCAAGACTACTACCAGGTTAATGAAGATATTTTTGGAATGATACAAGGGGAAGATGAAATTTTGGAGGACTATGTGGAGCAACTTATATACAACCTTCAAAAATCAAAACATAAACATTTGGTAAAAGAGATGTTGTGAACACACCTACTCGAAGGAATCAATGATGAATTTTTAAAACCTTTAAAATCTGATAGGAGCAGCTAACGTTTTTCACTTGCCATATTCTGATTTTATTAAATTATGCATTAGGTATTCAAGAACATTATCCAATGTTGGTAAGAATTCTCAAGAACTTTCTTCTCAATTTTTGGAATCTGCTACAGAATAGGAGTTATAAAAGCTTCTGTGAATTTACAATTGGATGATTTGTAGGAAGAATAGAAGAAGTGCAAGGATGGTCACTCGATAAAGTATTTCCCATCACTATTAGGGTTTCAACAAGTATTTAGGGATCAAGTAAGAAAATAAATTGACCACCAGGTATACTCAAAATTTGTCATCCTTTAAATCTTGGACTAACATTTATTATCTGCAGCAGGTTCCTCAATAGATCTATAACCTTACATTTCCATGGAAGAATTATAATCCTCCTCTGATTCAATACCCCACATTATGGCCTCATTGGCCCTCTCCCTCGATATAGATATTCATGTAGCCTCAAGGATCATTTGGAGCCTCCACTCTAGGAAAATTCCCCATGAAAAATATATTACCTAAGCCACAACAATTGTAATTCCTATTCAATGCACCACCATGTTATCCTTCTCTATGCTCCCAAACATTTGTGCAATCTCCAACAATCATATTTCACATCAATTTAAAGAACCTAATTTTCATACTCACTCCCATATTGTAGGTAATGGCATATATCTTAGAGAGGGGAGAGGAGTGAATTCAAAAAATTCCCCTATTACCACATATCATTTACCTCGGGAAGAAAATTTAATCCATAAACCATTATAGGATCAATCTATGATTGTAACTTGTTCGAACACTATTGTTGAAACTTGCCAAGAGAAAAGCCATAGAATTTCCCTTAAACATCCTTGTCAGTCTGAAGAGAGAAAACACCAAGTTGTGGAGGACTTGTATAAGTTAAAGAAGCATGAATATGTGGGTCCTATTGAAGCCTAGTTCCAAACAATCATTGGCACACCTCACTCATTCATCATTCAACAACTCCTAGTACCATATAAATTAAACAAATTGGTATCTCATACTCTGATATGTGTTGAAGTTTACATTCTGAACCTGAGTGTGAGTATGTTAAGTATTCTTTTACACACATGGTTACACTAAAAGTACTCCTACACTTGAAGGAGATATTCCTTTCTTTAAATTAGGATTGGAAAATATAGAAGAAATAAATTAAAAAATCCCTTTGAAATATAATTTTTATAGCGACACTCTTGAAATTATAATTTTGTAAGGCAGAACTATTGAAATTACCATTATATCCACTCTTGTAGTGAGTCTTGTCAAAAGCAATTCATTCTTAATGCCTCATTGTTTTGTAAAGTGACATTGATCATTGATTGGGTGGTTCTTCTTCATTTTTTCGTTCATCCATGTTGTTACTCAAGGGGATTTGTCGTTGTTATGCTTAATTCTTCCCATCCACAAGCCAAAACTCTAACCATGGCCTAGTTAGTTTAACAAGCTGTTGTCCAAGAAATATTTTCAAGTTTCTCTTAGAAGGTATTTTTGAAAAACCTCCTAGGGCAGAAAACTCCTGTAAAAACCTAATGAGCTCTCATGAGAACCTGAGCATGATTAACTCGAGGAACCTTTGTGTCATTATCTGAGATGATTTTTTTTTTAAATTAGTGTTCAGGGTAGCAAGACCAGCTAGTAAAGATTAGTCATTCAAAACTTTTCATGCCATCTTGTGCTCTTAAGGATCATATTTTTCTCCCCAACTATTAAGTAACATATTTAAGGTTAATCATAATCAGAGTTTGTTTTAACATAAAGGGATTAATTGAGGGATAAGAGGTCTCATTACAAGCTGACCTACCATGACCATAGGTCCTAACGAGAATGAAATCACTGCTACTGGTCAACAGGCCAAGGTAATGGCTTTTAGTTGAAAATATAGAATACAAAAGGTCTCATCATGAGTCGGCTTGTTCATTCTTGTTAGTTCTTGTCAATGGCACTGTCGTTAGCTAGTTACCAAGCCATGACAACAACCTTTAGTTAATTTCTTAAAAAATGTAAATTCTTTTAATTAACTTTGAATCTATATCTAATAGATGGGACACATGCATTTCATTGGGTTAAAAGGAATCATTTTCGAGGCTATAGACACCTACTGGAAGCAGGGCCATGCCTGTGGTATTAAAGTTAATTTTACAATATGATTTACTTGGTCATTTTTGTCCTTCCTTGAACTCATCATCATATCTATATGAGAATACATTTATGATCCTTTCAGTAATGTGCTTTGGATTTCTATATTTCAAAAATAAAAATGCTTCCATGGACATGGGATCCTTAGTGCAAGTTACTCACTTTACCCGAACAAGAGCACTTCAACTATACAGTTGGATAATGGTAAGATGCTCACCCTTGGGAGGTATTTATTTGTTATCTTTCTTTTTCCATGTTCCCATCTATATTTTGATGCCGTGGTTTTGAAATTATGTTACTTTTACTTTTCAAGAGGATATTGAGGTGAAGAACTATAGATTAAGGTTACCCCCGAGATGCTTATGGAAATTTTGACAATTGGTTATTTCATAATGACATTATCCCTGCAACAACAACATTGTTAGCATTCGTTTGGTACCCTTGGCATTGGGTACTCTTTTGAAAATAATAAAAATCAGTCTTGAAGTCATTGAATCTATGGTCACAGGTCTTTCTTTTTAATGAAAAGGAAGCTGACATCATATGACACTTACCAACATGCTCTTACTGAATTAGCCCTATAGTTTAATTTAATGCAACATGACTCTAATAGAGAAACCCTAGCCCTACAACATTAATTAAATTTGGTCTATTGTAGAGGTTTCTCTTACATGAAGACATGCAAGATTATTGGCATGGGGGGATGTGAGGTCCCGAAATTGTCGTGTTTAATTCACATTTTCTCCCTATGCTTACTCATGGTTTTCATTGTTATTACTATCACTTTGCACAATTATTGGGCTAATTATCTTAAATTGAAGCATGATGAGGTAATTTGTTATTATTTGATGAATTTCCTTTGTTTTAATGATTTAAGAGAATTAATATGGGATTGTCACTGATGATGGTCAATGTGATGGTTTATTCTTGTGATAGGTGAAGATTTCTCGTTCATCTAGCTCAGTTCATGTCCATACAACATTATTCTTACACCCTTGAGGATTCTCACACTAAGAAAAGATTGTGCATGTTGTCTTTGGCACTTTACACATATTTGGAATGTCAAGGTTCTCAGGAAAACATATGGAGTTGCAAACAAACAATTGTCAATCAAATTCTACATGAAATACATTTTTGCATGCACGAGTCTGTGTGCACCAAATAGAGCAATCAAGTTGGGGCTTTGATAGATCAACACACTTTCAGGGAAAACCGAGGAATGATTTTGTTCAAAATGATTTTTTAACACCTCCACATGAGTTAGAATGCACTTAGGTCACACATGTGAGTTTTTATAAGAAAA